>RCWM02000452.1:0-600000 GCA_003667255.2 Euschistus heros | reverse complement strand
GTTATATCCGCCAATGGGCATTAGGAGCCGAGAAAAAAATAAAATATGAAAATCACGTTTTATTTTTTTTCTCAGCTCTCAGTCAAGATAGAGAAATGATTCTTTCACGTTTAATTGAAGTTATGTAAGATATCTATATAAATAAAAATGAATCGCTAAATGTGTTGCTAAGCGTAAAACTCGAGAACGGCTCGACCAAATCTGCTAATTTTTTTTTTTTTTTAACGTTATGTTTAGGCACTAGGAAGGTTTTTATCTATCTATATAAATAAAAATGAATCGCCAAATGTGTTGCTAAGCGTAAAACTCGAGAACGGCTCGACCAAATCTGCTAATTTTTTTTTTTTTTTAACGTTATGCTTAGGCACAAGGAAGGTTTTTATCTATCTATGGTATATAAATAAAATGAAATGCCAAATGTGTTGCTAAACGTAAAACTCGAGAACGGCTCGACCAATTCGGCTAATTTTTTTTTTTTAACGTTATGTTTAGGCACAAGGAAGGTTTTTATCTATCTATATAAATAAAAATGAATCGCCAAATGTGTTGCTAAACGTAAAACTCGAGAACGGCTCAACCAAATCTGCTAATTTTTTTTTTTTTTTTAACGTTATGCTTAGGCACAAGGAAGGTTTTTATCTATCTATATAAATAAAAAATGAATCGCCAAATGTGTTGCTAAACGTAAAACTCGAGAACGGCTCAACCAAATCTGCTAATTTTTTTTTTTTTTTTTTAACGTTATGCTTAGGCACAAGGAAGGTTTTTATCTATCTATGGTATATAAATAAAAATGAATCGCCAAATGTGTTGCTAAACGTAAAACTCGAGAACGGCTCGACCAATTCGGCTATTTTTTTTTTTTTTACGTTATGTTTAGGCACAAGGAAGGTTTTTATCTATCTATGGTATATAAATAAAAATGAATCGCCAAATGTGTCACTAAACGTAAAACTCGAGAACAACTCAACCAATTCGGCTAATTTTATTATTAACGTTATGTTTTGGCACAAGGAAGGTTTTTATCTATCTATATAAATAAAAATGAATCGCCAAATGTGTTGCTAAACGTAAAACTCGAGAACGGCTCGACCAATTCGGCTAATTTTTTTTTTTTTTTTTACGTTATGTTTAGGCACAAGGAAGGTTTTTATCTATCTATATAAATAAAAATGAATCGCCAAATGTGTTGCTAAGCGTAAAACTCAAGAACGGCTCGACCAAATCTGCTAATTTTTTTTTTTAACGTTATGTTTAGGCACAAGGAAGGTTTTTATCTATCTATATAAATATAAATGAATCGCCAAGTGTGTTGCTAAACGTAAAACTCGAGAACGGCTCAACCAAATCTGCTAATTTTTTTTTTTTTTTTTTAACGTTATGCTTAGGCACAAGGAAGGTTTTTATCTATCTATATAAATAAAAATGAATCGCCAAATGTGTTGCTAAGCGTAAAACTCGAGAACGGCTCGACCAAATCTGCTAATTTTTTTTTTTAACGTTATGTTTAGGCACAAGGAAGGTTTTTATCTATCTATATAAATAAAAATGAATCGCCAAATGTGTTGCTAAGCGTAAAACTCGAGAACGGCTCGACCAAATCTGCTATTTTTTTTTTTTTTTTTTTTTTTTTAACGTTATGCTTAGGCACAAGGAAGGTTTTTATCTATCTATATAAATAAAAATGAATCGCCAAATGTGTTGCTAAACGTAAAACTCGAGAACGGCTCGACCAATTCGGCTAATTTTTTTTTTAAACGTTTTTGTTTAGGCACAGGGTCAGTCGTTGAGTGTTTGTGGCGTCAATCTGCAAAACCCATGCTTCTCTCATGGACAGTTGTATGTTGCCTGCTCTCGCGTCGGAAAACTTACAGCTTTATTTATTTATGTGCCAAGTAATCAAACAAAAAATATCGTGTACCATAAGCATTACAATGAAAATACCAGATTACACTACTAAAGTCTTGCAATGTACAAAATAGAAAACATATTTGTAAGCAATCGTTGTTTATTATGGAGACATAAATCTATAAATAAAGTGATCACTCTGAAATGTTTTATTACTGCGAAGGGACAATAACTTTTGACAGAGCAAAGTCTGTCGGGGAGGAACTATTTACATAAAAAATCAATGTTGTGTTGTTTTAGAGAAAATAGGGCAGAACTACGTCTGCCGGGGCAGCTAGTTTGATATAAAAATACATTTGTTATGCTCAAGACACCACCCGGCTTTAGGGTGCTCAAAAACTCCGCTGTAAATCAGTGGAAACTTTTTTTTTTATGAAAAACTGACCTCCAATTTCGATTTAACGCACCATAAAACCCTTATATGTGAAATTTTATCAAAATCAAAAAATATCGATTTTTTACCCCTTTCGAGGAGGTTAAAATTTTGAAGTTGAGATTTCATCAACATTTTCTACCGGCCATAACAACTGATGTGTTCAACCGATTGCAGTAGTAATAGCATCACAAGAATCAGCATACATTCTGCTTTTTATCTATGCATAAAACATTGGGTTTATTCCAGATTTTAGTGGACACAAACTGGTGTGAATGGAAAAATCCGAGGTCAGCTCTAACTTGAGATATCTCAACAAGGGGAAATTCTGCAACCTTCGGATTATGCTAAACTATGCCGGTTTACGGCTTCTAGATGCCCTTAAAATTTGACTTTAATCGGTGGCGAAATGTGTGAGATAGCGCAAATTATTTAATTTTTTCAGAAATTGACAGCATCTTGCCTTCTAAAATCATACAAAATTTTAAAGGTAAAAAAAATATATTTTTATAGTTTTTGACTTCGACAAAATTTAGTTTCTACATGTTTTTTGAGATGATGAATCTGAAAATAATATCAATTTTTAGTTTAAAAATTTTCCTGCAATTAAACGTGAAAGAACCATTTCTCTATCTTGTCTGAGAGCTGAGAAAAAAAAGTAAAACCTGATTTTCATTTTTTTTTTTCTCACCTCATAATGCCCATTGGCGGCTATAACTCTAGTATTGCACAATTATAGGTCCCTATTACCCACACACAAATCGGCATTCAAATCTGTGAGTTACGACTCCAAACGTCCCCTTGTTAGTATAAGAAGAGTTGAGCTCCTAACTGATCCTACTCTCCTAATATCAAACTTTGCGTAACGCCCTCGTGTTCCCCTAAATCGTATCGCTTTTCATGTTGATAAAAAATTATTTTTTTACGGGACGCGCGGATTTAGGGGCAACCTGTCACGATGTAATCAGTACCACACTCAACCGCCAGGTGTAGTGTGATACTGACCTGTGACAGGTTCGGTTTAGTTCTAGTTAAAGGATGTTTGCTAGTTCGATCAATGCAAGGAACGATTCTATTATGTCTCTCTTCGGAAGGTGCATGATATCAATGTCTACATTAGCTAGGAGCTGATTATGTTTCGAAAATATTATCCTATCGACTAGTAATTTCACTTATCTCACTGGAAATAAAAAACAGGTTGAAAAGAAGATGAACTTTGCTCAATATACTGCGGCCGCACCTGATTGTCTTACTAACAAAAGCTGGCTTTGACAGTGCTACCTAACTTATTCTCATGAACAGTTGGAAACAACTTATACAAACACAACTCAAATCGCTTGGCATTCGTCTTTAGTCATAAGCTCTCGAGTCGAGAATGGAGTATCAAGAAAGTCACTGCAGATGTTTAATTCACTGTTAATAAACTAACCTTCAATATTATACACAACTGAGAACTGGGATGTAACAAAGCAAAGATGAATCTTTGATTTGGTACTTTCAACACCAGATACGATGAAGTCTATCATTGTAATAACATTAAGGTACAACATGTCAAGACATTCTTCTGAATCTAAACCCATTCATTAATGGTTTCTATTGTTCTTTAAGAACCGTGGTCTCTGCTAGTGCTTTCTTCCATTTCCCCCTGCAAGCCGCCTCCAGCGTTTGATGCCCGTTTCCTTCAGATCACCTTCCACGTCGCCCAGCCATCTGATACAGTGTTTTCATCACCCTCTTTCTCCTCCTCGCCTAACATAAAATTCTCTTTGGTATTCTTCTCTTGTCCATCCTCTCCACATGGACCAGCCATCGCAGTCTATTTAGCTGAATCAGTTTTATAATGTCCATTTCACAGTATAAGCTTCTTAACGAACCTTAATGTTTTTTGGAGTGCCGAATCCGAATCTGAAGTTTGCTACCACGGTTTCATACCCAAAATAGCGGTTATTGTCGGTTTTTTACCTATAACAAGACAACAAAGTTCTGGAGTTCTTTAAGAACCATGGTCTACGCTAGTGCTTTCTTCCATTTTCCTCTGCAAGCCGCCTCGAGCGTTTGATGCCCGTTTCCTTCAGATCACCTTCCACCTCGCCCAGCCATCTGATACAGTGTTTTCATCACCCTCTTTCTCCTCCTCGCCTAACATAAAATTCTCTTTGGTATTCTTCTCTTGTCCATCCTCTCCACATGGACCAGCCATCGCAGTCTATTTAGCTGAATCAGTTTTATAATGTCCATTTCACAGTATAAGCTTCTTAACGAATCTTAATGTTTTTTGGAGTGCCGAATCCGAATCTGAAGTTTGCTACCACGGTTTCATACCCAAAATAGCGGTTATTGTCAGTTTTTTACCTATAACAAGACAACGAAGGTTTTTTCAAAGAATGTCTTTATATAGCAAATTGTACCTGGAAACAGTAACTACGAAATGAAAAAAAACAATTACAAAATCGGACCATTTTTCGCAATGTTATGGACTTGGGAACATTGTGGAATTGAACATTCTATTTTGATTATTAATTTGTAAAACTAGATGCAAAAATATGATTACTTTTACCAAATAAAATTAAGATTGCTTCGAACAATATTAGGTTCATGAATGGAAAACGATATTTAATTAATTAAAAATCTTGTCCCATCCATTTCTAAACTTCAACAGATAATAAATGGTGGGACTTCACATAATAAAAAATAGTTAATTTAGATTTTTTCCGTAATTAAAAATGTGAGAATACTTGCCAAGGAATTTCTTCGTTTTAAATTATCGTTCAACCAAGCTAGGATGTTCTACTCTTTAATACGTTATTTTCAGATATTAATATCATTTTTAATTTTATTTAGTTGGATGTTCATATTTTCTAGTACTATTAGGTTTTTAAAAAAACATAGTAAATAACATTAGAAAAAAAAATTCTGTACATATAAGAAAACTCTTACATGCCATATACAGGAATTTTATCTCAAGACCTTAACAAATAATACTATGTAAAATGTTTAGCTCACTAACTGTTGAAGAAATTAAAACCACTCCATTAAAATTAAAATAGGGGTCACCTGTGGTGTAGTGGTTAGCATAGCAACCTACTAAACCCAAGATCGCGGGTTCTCAGCCCGGCAGATGACCTTAGGATTTTTTAAAGGGAGTAAAAAATCCTCAGCTATGCCGTCCTTCGGAAGGTACGTAAAATAGGGGTCCCGAGCCTGTGCGATGTCAGGTATTCGTTAAAGATCCCTATCCAAATTATACCTGGATAGGCAAAATTTAGGACTCCCACCTAGCATCGTCCGATTAGCCATAGCAGCATAAAAGTGACGTTAAACAAAATAAACAAACAAAACAAAATTAAAATAATGAAATGAAATGAAAAATAATCTTTATTCTGGGACATATTGTCCCCTAAGAATAACAAACATGCATAATAAGGTTGAATAATAGTCTGGCTATAGGTAAAGATAATAATATGTATAAAAGATGATAAATGTATTTACAATTGAAAATAGAACTTTGTGAAAAAGATATACATAAGAAAAGAAGAGAGAAAAAAAAAAACGACAAAAAATAATAATAACAATATGCTTATATAATAATCACAATGCGTTCAGAAAAAAAAATAAAATAAAATAAAATAAATAAAGTGAATAGAAAGGAAAAGATATACATAGAAAAAAAAAATTAAGAACTATTTCAATGTTAATAAGACAAAATATTTACAAATACCTGAAAATATATATTTACACATCTACTTACTGTCATCTTATATTATATACCTGTATGAAAAAAAAAAAAGCAATTTTTTCGGAAAACAAATGATTAAAATTGACAAATTTACAAATAATGAAACAATTATTGCAATAATTCATTGGTATCGAATATGCTGAGATTGACTGACTTGATTTTTAATTATTACACATATCGGCGGCGTCTAACTGGGATTTAAGGAGATATTGGAATAGGAGAGTTTTTAATGAGTTTAAGGAAGGAGCATGTCTAATTTCAGGAGGTATAGAGTTCCAGAGGGTAGTGGATCGAGCTTGGAAGGAGTGTTGGTATAATGCTGTTCGGTGGAAAGGAGTATATAGGTCAGAGGAACGTGATCTTGTTGTGAGTTGGGAGTGGACGGAAGACTTGAATTTTAATAGGTTACAGATGTAGGTTGGGCAATGGCTATTAATGACATGGAGTAGGAAGGTGCCCAGGAAGTATTGTCTACGGGAGGATGGATAGAGCCAGTCTAAGGCAGTGTAGAGGTGCGATGTATGGGAACGTCTAAGGGGTACCGGTAACAAATCTGATAAAACTGTTCATGATTCGTTGTAATCTGTCCCGGAGACCCATCGAGAGGCCACCATACACCACATTACCATAAACAAACTGAGGAAAAATGAATGAGGAAACTAGGAGTTTTCGCGTGGGTTGAGGAAGGAAATGACGGGAAAGATGGAATAATTTGAGGGTTCCAATTGATTTTCGGGCTATTTGGGCGATTTGAGGCTTCCAGAAAAGGTTTTGGTCAATAATGATTCCTAAATTTTGGTCAGAGGAACAGAAAGTGATATGTATACGCCTGCTCTCATAAGTTAAGAACTTATATTAAAGATAATTGAAGATTTATTTTTTATCGATAAAAATATTGAATCGAACAATGCAATTGAGCATTATTCCTTCAATGATATTTTCACTCAAACCAATAATTTTTAACCTGGTTAAATTTTCACTCATCCAATTTGTAATTTTAAATATATCAGTTGATAATCCAGACGGACTGAATTATCAGTGATTGTAACTAAAAGCCCATGGATCATATTTTTACACACAATATAAAAAAAGCTAAGGATCGAAATTTTGATTTGGTAATAATTTTTATTCGGCTGAAACAATTTTATTTGGTTGGATTTTAATTTCTAACCTTAAAAAGTAATGATAGTGAGACAAACCTCGTTTCTATTTCTTAATACTGTACATTTACGCTTTGATTTACGCCTTATAGTGAATACGTTTTTTTTTTTTTTTTTTTTTTTTTTTTTTAGCTTTTTTTTTTTTTTTTTTTTTTTTTTTTTTTTTTTTTTTTTTTGGGTGTTTGGTGTAACGTTCTTGCTCGGATCGAAAATTTTTGAATAATTTTCTGATCATAAATAAATTAAAGTTTTTTTTTTTTTTTTTTTTTTTTTGTTTGTTTCGTTTAACGTCACTTTATGCTGCTATGGCTAATCGGACGATGCTACGGTAGGAGTCCTAAATTTTGCCTATCCAGGTATAATTAGGATAGGGATCTTTAACGAGTACCTGACATCGCACAGGCTCGGGACCCCCATTTTACGTCCCTTCCGAAGGTCGGCATAGCTAAGGATTTTTTACTCCCTTAAAAAAATCCTAAGGTCATCTGCCGGGCTGCGAACCCGCGATCTTGGGTTTAGTAGGTTGCTATGCTAACCACTACACCACAGGTGACCCCCTTTTTTTTTTTTTTAATTTAACATTTGTTGCCAGGACCTACTTCTTAGGAGCTACATTGGTTTTAATGAAAAAAGCCACGTATGCGTAATTTTTTTTTTTTAATGTCGGGGCCTTTTTTGACACGCTATAGCTTTGTTAGTGATGCTCCGATCGAAAATTTGCTAATAGTTCCTTTGTCAGAAATTTATTGGAGAATATGTTTTGTTTAATATAATTTGTCACCAGGGCCTACCGTTTAGGAGCAACATTGGTTTGAATAAAAGAAGTCACGTCGTGACGTTTTGTTCACACTCAAATGTGTAACGTTTTTTTCACTCTAGCTCTGTAGGTAATGCTGGGATCGAAAATTTGCCAATAGGTATATAGTCAGAAATTTTATGGAAATGGTTTTTGTTATATAACATTTGTCGCTAGAACCTAGAGTTTATGAGCTATAGTGGTTTGAATGGAAAAATCACTTTTTGACTACATTTTTTAATTTTTGGGGATTTTTTGACACGCTCTAGCTCTGTATTGCTCGGATCGAAAATTTACCGATAGCTTCCTTATTAGAATCTTAGAGAATAATTTTTGTTTTACAGTATTTGCCGCTAGGACCAATCTTTTAGGAGATATAATGAAAAAAGTCACGTTTAATACTCTTATTGTTTTTCAACTTTGTTTAATTTGAATTGATTATTAATTTAATTTAACTATTAATTTAGGTAATTTGATGCCTTTAATTCTAAAATGTATATCGGGAAAAGCACTAGATTATTGACATAGGTATTAAGTGTTTCTGAGATAGGGAGAAAGTAAGTTGTTTTTAACTTACCATGTCTATTAATATTTCTATTTTCAATCTTAGTAAATTATTTTCCTCTTTTAAGTGTTCAGACACTTGTTTCCAATATTCATTTTCTCTTGCCAGTTCGGTGTTAGGTTCTAAAACTTTTAACAACACATTAACAAGAAATTTAAAAACAATAATTAAAATACGAAAAATTTATTAAAAATTATATTATACATTACCAGGTTTCCATTCCCCATCAACGAACATCGATTCAAGAGAGCCAAGTTTAATTTTTATAGATTCGTCTAAACGTTCTGGAATAGCTTCTTGAGGATGAAAAGGTATTTTTTTACGTTTACTACTCTTGGAAATTGAAAATTTGCTACCGAAAAATGGCATGGTATTTAAAATTTCTAAAAGTCATCGAGTAGATTTTAAACATAAACGAAAAGCACAGTCTTGAACCACCTAAAACTTCGTTTTAGTTTTAAATTGATTACTATGGTGATCACTAGAGCGAATTGAGATTTAAAAACATCGACTTTGTCAGACATCGATAAAATATTTAGAATATTTATTTTTCAGTTTTAGTAGTCTTATAGTTATATTTCTTTGTATTGATTATATATTTCTCTTTTTTCTCTTGCTTATAAAATTATACATTTGTGATGATCCACAAAGAATTAAAATCTTTAGGTAGGTACATTATTAATCTTGATGTTGGTAATGGTTTTGATTTAATCATTCAGGCCATGGGTCCGAACAGGGGTAAATAATGTGAATTGTCTGGTGGGCGATGGTTCATTAACTTGTCAGTTATAAAGTAAAGTGAATTTTACCACTGAAATAATATTATGTCAACGAAAACACTTTATATTATCAATTAAGGTCTTTGTTCAGGAAAATCATGGCTCTTCCAGATTCTGGAACCAGGTAAATATATATGAAGTTATATTGATTCTTATTTATCATTTTTAAAATACAATGAATATTATAAATAACTTCATTGTCATAAGTTGTAATGTTATCCAATTTAAAGATCGATTTATTTTTGTTTGTAGGAAAAGGCAACGTTACCCTTGTGAAGATGAAATAAGTGAATTTACACCATTGTCCAAAAGGATTAATAACTTGCACATTAACAATTCCTTCTTTCCTTTTGCGAAACAGATACCATTAGAAGAATTAAAACCTGTGAGTTTAGAGTGAATTTGCTTTCTGTGTCACAATGAATTAAATGGTGAAAATGCATCTGCACATGCATATTTTGTATGAAATGTCAACTTATTTAGCTTTTAGAGTAAATGTGTGCTCTCTTTGTACCTATTAAATTCAGTTTAGTGTGCATTATTTTTTTTTATCAAGAATTATCTTTTGGAGTTCTTTGAAAATTCTAGATTGGTATTTGAATTATTATTTAATTTCATAACATAATTTTTATGTGCAATTCTTGTGGTGTTTAAAATCATAGTGATTCCATTTGGGATGCAAAGGTTAAAGTTTGCATGAATTGACATTACTTATTTGGAAATCGGATACCTTTATTTTGTTTTTGATGAGTGTGTTAACGTTGTATTGGCTGAACACCATAATTTATACATTTAATTTAATTTGTATTATTCATAGGTTATGCCAAATGTTATTTGTCAGTATTAGCTCTACATGTATTGTCATGTTAAATACACTTTTACCTAGTCATTTCAGTGGTAAATTTTTGCCCTTTCAATACTTAGAAAAATGTTCAGATATGTTAGTATAACTACTAAATTTTATTAAGTATTCAATTAAAGCTTCCTAAATGTATTTCTGCAATATTCATGAGTTAAAGTCAAAGATTATTTATTATTGGTTAGTTGTATCATTGTGTGCTGTGATGTAATACCAATGCACTATCATATATCATAACAAAACAAAAAAAAAATAAACAATATTTTAATGAGATCACAATTAAAACTAATGATGAATTGTCAGATAAAGGAAACTTATTTTATTTATAGTGCACAAATTTCAAAATTGCCAATGTTTATCCATAATACTTTATCTATTTAAAAGCTGTTATTTATTATTTGATTTTGTTTATAATTGATAACGTGTTATAGTGTGCTATTAGTTTTATCGTTTTACAGATTATTATGTAATCTTATTAAAGATAACACTTAAAACGTTATGATTTTTTACTGAAAATCATATTGTTTTCTTGGGAGTTTTGATATTTTCATTTGAGATTCCTTTAGAAACTGCATAAGTAGATATGATACCCAATGTAGTTTTTAATTGCTTGAATCTTAGAACATACGATGTTATCTTATCCTTACTGTTCTATCTTGTGGATAGTTCTACCTTTAATAAACTAGCAAAAAATGTAGTATTAGCTTAACAAAAAAATTAAATTAGTTTTACAATAATATATTATTTTAATGGCTCAAAATATAGGATTAATTTTTAAATCTTTCATCAATAATTTGTTGACATATGCAGCATTGATAAACTTTATTTTGTTATTAAAAGTACAAACTAATTTTCTATATTAGTAATGTTTTGGTTAAAGAATGTAAATTATCATCAGTGCTAGAGACAACATAGTTTAAGGTTAATGTGTTCATAATAATCTTCTGTTTATTCTTCTACTGATAATATTAAATGTAAAATCTGACATCTATGAACGTTAACATTACTTTAATATTAAATGTATATATATTAATATTCATAAAATAAATTTAAACTTTCTTTGAATTATTACTAATCTGTCCTGTTACAACATATGTAGGATTACAAAGGGGTACTTTCAAATGTCAAAGTAGGTGAAGTGTTCAATAATATTTTAAACTGAGTTTTGGACTCATGCATTTAAAAAAACAAAAAACATTTCAAATTAATTTGTTTGTTATTGATATATTTATTTTATTTGTTTTAATAAATACTTTCCTCATGAACATAGTGATACACAATAGAACTTGGGCTGTGATAACTTTTGATATTTACATTTTAATCTATTAAAGCTAAAATTTGCATTTAGCTGATAATAAATGCTGTTATAGTGTATGAATTAAAAAAAAAATTTGGTTTTGGTTATTTATTTTTTTTTTTTGTTATTATATATTGAGATTATTTGATGGATTTATAGCAGAAATACAAATCTGTTTCTAAGTTTTAGTAATTTATTATAGAATAAATAAATGTCAGATATTCCTATGTGGTTAGTAACTACTGGTTTTTTTTTTAAGGATATGCACCGAGCTATGATGAACGGAAGGTTGGCTGATTTTGAGGCTGGAAGCTCTAGAAATATTGACTCGGCCATAGAGGCAGATCCCCAAGCCTGGGGTGTTACATGCTATAATCCTGATCTTACCCCTGCAGAAAATCCTTATTATTATGAAAGCAACCGACTATTGTATGAATTATACATGGAAAGATCTCAGAGAATACACCTACCATCACCTAATAACCATTTCTAATCCAAAGTCCCTTAATTATAAGTAAATACTATACTTATGATTAATTATTGTATTTATGATTGTGATCAAATAAAGTCAAGTATTTGTGAATAATGTGATTTACTTATATTGTAATAATTATGTTTGATTGAATTTATTTATTTGAAATTTTCTCCTATTATGTGAAAATTATGTTGTGAATTTAATTTTAATAAACTTCCATTCCAAAAAAAGAAATTCAAATTTTTTCTTTGGTTCCCTAGAAATTATGGCTTCTTGATTTTATAAGGTATGTGTTCAGAATAAAGATTTTTTTTTTTATTTTTTTTTTTTTTTTTTTTTTTTTTAATTTAATATTTAAAGGTAATTATTAAAAGGTTGTTGCCCCCCTGAAGCAAGTTTAATACGTAAGGGAGTGTCTGTACATCGTCGTGGCGGAAGTACTGCTTGTTTAATCGAGACAGTGTCGCTCTCTACATTTCGATGATGAAAACAACGTAATATAGCAAGCCAGGCAGGTGTTTTTCTAGTTTGTTGTCACTTCTGTATTTTGCGTTATTTTGTTGTTATCCTGCTCAGTGATGGATTAAATTTGTGTTTTTGACAATGTGGAGACATCCCTTGAGGTGACTGTAAAAGAAAAGTGGTGAATAGTGTTGTGTAGATATACATTAACGGCATAACTTGAGGCCCTACGTGACCCTATTTTTGGGGTTCACCGCTTTTCTAGGCTATGGCAGCTTACGTTCTACAAACACATTCATGATATTTTTAATTATTTTTACGTTTACAAGACGGAAAAACTATTAGTTGTTGGTTTCTGTTGTATTTATTGTTATGCATCTTGGGAAAATGTACACATCATTGTGTTGTAGATGACAATTCTTATGCATTGAAATGAGAAAGTGGCTCTGAATTTTAGGTAAGTAGGTCTCAAACATCCTGGTTTAGGGACATATGCTTTAACTCTTTTGAAGATATATTTCGTTTTATGTGATTAAAATTCATCTAACCTAATTAAATCTTGTTTTAACTGTGAGTTAATATAGTCTCCATTGCCTTAACCTTGGCAGAGACCAGTGGGTTTGGTCCAACAAAATATGCATTGCTTTTGTAAATTTGAGCAATTGAAGTCATTTTGTGATTTGCTATATAAGATTAAATTTTAATAACGTTTTGTGTTTAGTGGTTTTGTACAATTTTAACCATGTAATAAATTAATCATTGTTTTAGAGATTTAATTTTTTTAAGTTATTGTGCAACTTATCTACTGTTATCTTTATGATTGTAGTGAGCTTTTAGAGAAATTGAGTTATCATTTTGGTGTTACTAACTTCTTTTATATCAATCTTCAATACATATTATGGTTTACAGGAAAATATTTGAGCTCATTCAGTTCTATAAAGATGAATTTTACTCCATTTGGTACAACATTCAGCAGTAGTTTACCGAATGCTGGTGCAGTAGCACAGTTCACGACAGCAAAATTCGCTCACCAAGTTAGTGGTGGCGGAGGTCAAGTATTAGGTGTTCTTTCAGCGGATGAAGCTGGTGTTACTTACCTAAGGCCTGTTGATGCTAATGGTCTTACCTTTAACATTCAACAAGCGACTGGAAATGCTACTGATGGTAGTCCTCAGGTATTAAACAGTTTATTTATAATGTGTTAATATATTATCACTCATGTATATGTGGTAGGTTTCATTTTGAAATTATTTATCACTGTTATCTTGTTACTATATAGGTTATGTGTGTTTATTAACTGTTATTTAAATTTCATTTTTAATAAATTTGGTTATTTTATCTGGTTATTCTAAATTAATAATTTCACAATGAACAACTGGTATTACAGTTTGATTGGCCACAATTGTCAGGACTTTCACTTTGTTGGAATAAGTACACCTTTGAACAATATTTAGTGAATATGTATTTTATTTTTAATTGTTTTCATGGCTTATTCCTTTTAATTAATTTTTGTTTAAACTTGATGAATTCTTTAAATGTTTTGAGAAAATTTATATTTCTTAAATTAATTAGCCAAAATAATTCTTTTATTGTTTTATGTGTTTACTATTTATGTATTCTGTTTTAATTATTTTTGATTATATTTTACAGATTATCACCCTACCAATCAGTGTACCTGGAGCTAAACCAGGAGATTTGCCCCAACAACAGACGTTACAGATCCAAGTGGTAAATCCTAACCCTGGAGCCGGTGGTGGACCTGAAAAATATGCCTTACCAATATCCCTTCAGCCTTTCCAACAGGGTGGTGCAACTGTTTTAACTGTCGCTTATTCAAATCCTCATCATGAACAAGGAGAGGCCATACAGTTGCAGGTAAATCTTTTTAATATTGTTATTTAAATAACCTTAATTTCTGGGTTTTGAAACATCTCTTCTGTTACCTTTGAAGCTGTGAATTTGTTATCCCCTATTATTGTACAATTCCAACTTGAGTGTACAGTTACAATCATAGAATAATCACACAAATGCTTTTTTTTTTTTTTTTTTTTTTTTTTTTTTTTTCGATGTTCAGAACTGTGTTGAGTTTATGTCAAAAAGGAGGGTGTTATTGATAAAGTTGATTATGAAAAAAAGTAATTAAACAAGTTTTGACTACCATTAAAACATTAAACTTCACTTTCTTGGTTATGTAAATAAGTTATTTAATGTTCTTTATTTCAATAGTTAGTAACTGTAATTGACGATAAAAAATATATTTTGCTATAATTGATAAACATTGCTGCTGGAAAGGTCTGTAATGATTAATTCTTTTATTCATTAGTGCTTTATTTAGTATAATTTTGAAAATATTTAAGAAAATTATTTGTCTCAGTAAGTTACTTTTCGTTACCTAAGCTACCTTTCATTATGTCTTTTAACTTAAAATATCCATCCATAATACAAAATTATTGTAATCATTTGAGTTGTGTACGGATTTATCTGTCGATTGTTGTAGACACATCAAGTTTGTTTGTTTTTGTTTCTATTTTAACAAATTTATCGCATGTTTTTCATAAATATAATATTTCATTATATTTTCTTAAATTCTAATCTATCAATTAATATTAAGCATATTTGTTGTGTAGAGGTTTTAAGAATTTTAACGAGTGATTTGTCAGGAAACTTAAAAGATAGTTTTAAAGTTTCTGTCTTGCTGAATTTATTCATCAGTTTTTGTCTATGTTGAAATATTATTAGTTATATTGTCAAGGATTTTATTTGTTTTGTTACAATAAAAGTCTTGTTGATAAGAGGTCAATCGATTTTAGTTTATCTTCAACTATGATTAATCTACAAATTTTTTCTTTTATTGCTGTGTAATCTTAGTTTTGAAATATTTAGCTAAATATTCATTCATTTTATATATATATATATATTTTTTTTATTTACTTGTAAGATGTAAGAAGAGGTTGGTTATTCAGTATTCCTTGCTTAAAAATATATAAATCTCGTGAGGATCAACTAAGTTGATCGATTCTGCAGAGAGCTTTATAATAATTCTGATCTCCTTTTCATAGATACTGTTGATATTGAATATTTTCCTGTTCTCAAACTCTCTGATTGATAATTTTTTTATATAGAAATCTTTGGTGTTATCAACTTAACTTGAAAACAAATTGAAAAATTGTTTAAGTAAATCAAATCTAAAATTTTATTTATATAAGTAATTTTAATTCTATAAAAAAGTAAAACCATTTCTTTAAACTTTTTTTTTTTTTTTCTAAATACAAAAAGTCTTAATTTGCTAAATGTTTTTCAGCTACAAGCCGATCCTTCTGAACAAGTTACGAACACCAACAATAACAATAATAATAACACAACAGGAAGTAGTGGGGATAGCGCTTCTGATGAGACCATTGTACGTATTGACTAAACAGCAGTCATTGTCTTATTCTGTGGTTGTTGATTGCAGTACTTCTTTAATAGTAATCAAATGTTTAATTATAGTTTGAACAATTGAAATATTAAAATTATCTCATCATTAAATACTCACTTCAATAATTGGTCATAATTAATTTTGTATTGATATTATTTTTAATATAATTTTTTATATTATAATCAATGTAAAATACACTTACAGCTCAAAATGTGGTTTATAGTTTAGGTTATAATTATAATCTTTTAAGGAAAAGCATGATTTCAGAAATGGCCCATGAGTCATTATGAGTAGATGTGATAATTATAGATCATATATACATAATTGATAATTTCAATTATGAATTTCGCCTGCTTTTTTAATTCTTATCTAATTAAAAATTTCTATTTTTAAATAAATATATTTTTATTGTAGCGATGGGAGATTCAACTTCCTGTTTAAATTTATTTTCATTTAAAAAAAAAAAAAAAAAAAAAAAAAATTAGCTTAATTTTGTTATATTGGGCCGGTGCAAAAATAATGCAGGTTTTGAATGTTCATTTTGCTTAGGTAAGTGATTGCGAAGTAAGTAACAAATATAATCCTTCAATCTAGTTAATGGGTTATAAACAATATGATTTTCGAGTTCAAACTTGATCGAAGTGCAACCTAAATTGTGCTTAACATCAATATTATTAGGGGTGAAGGAAGCATCAGTGAATGTACAGTGCAGCGATAGTTCCTAAAATTTTGTCTTGGAGATTTTGATCTCAAAGACAAGGAAGGTCGCAGTATGCATTCAGTTGTTGATCATGACCATCTGAGGACTTTAGTAGAAGAAAACTCTTGCAAAACTACTCGAAACATTGCGAGAGAAGATAGTGTTGACTACTCAACATTATAAATCATACAAAATTATTATAAGTTTTCTTTGTCACTTATAAAAACCTGCATTATTTGTATACCAACCCAGTAATTTATTATATGAAGGGTGATAGGCTAGAAAGGGGAATGTCCAAAAAAATAGAAATAGATTTAATCGTCACCTGATAGCTTGTCCCGTGTACCTTAGAGTGGTTTCACAGAAACTAGAAAGAGGATTTTCTCATGTTTTGAAGTTTGAGAACCCGTTCCCAATGAGGAAGAATATAGATTTCATAATTTTCTATTGCGATTTATTCAGAACTATGGTTACTGGATATTCATTCCCTCTTCTAGCTTAACATCCTTCATATAATAAGGTATGATTGATGTATTTTAGAACTTATCAGTTCCAAAACTTATTGCCTACTCAGTTAATTATGAGAGAAAAAAAAATGCTGTATTATTCATATTAAAACTTAAAGCTGGCAAAAATTGTCAGTGAAGAGGATTTTGTTTTTACTAAATGTATAGTGTAAATATTGATTATTAAAACTAATTACTTTTACTCCTGACACACTAGCGGTGGGATGGTGTACAGGTACTGCCGGGAGATGTCAAAGGCAACGGAGAAGAGAGCGGGGAGGCTCAAGCATATCCAGTTGCTGTCGTGACCCACCTACTACACCGAGCGTCCACAGAAACTATTACAGCTGACAAGGAAGACCATTCTTCGCAAACAAACGACAAAGATAAATCAGATCAAGTGAAAAGAGAAGGTAAATATTTGGTACATTTTGATATTAATCTTTGAAAGATCTAATCTAAATCTAGATTTTAATTAATAGTAACAATATATCGTTGACTGAAAGAAATTTCAGAAGGTCTGGAATGCATTGAAGGAAAAGTAAAAAAAATTTCAAGTTACAAAATGTCCTGCAAGGCTTTTTTTAAATTTTGGACGTGTTTTTCTTTCTCTTGACTGCATTCCAGACAATGTTCTTATAATTTTCATTTATAAATATAGTTTATATTTTAACCTGTTTAAATACTACTCTAAAAGTGTCTTATTAGGGAATATTGTTTATAAACTGATATGGGTGAATCAAAAGTAATATTCAAGGTAAGTTATGCTTTAGAATTCATTGCCTATAGATCTAAAATTATGTTTGGTATGGAAGGATGTATTTTGGCTGGGGGTCAATATTTTTTGCTGTAACGTGTTTTTTACATTCGAAAATGTAACATTTTGGCTCTAGCTCTGTTTGTGTTGCTCTCATCGAATATTTTGTGACAGTTTCCTTGTCAGAAATTTAATGGAGAATACTTTAGAATAGAATAGAATAGAAAGAAAACTTTATTCTGGGACAAAGTCCCTTAAGAGTAACATTAAATAATACAAAGTAAGATCATAACTGGCCGAGAGGCTGTTAAAAATAAAACAACATAGGTAAAATTAAATACAAATATGTATGAAAAAAAATACAGAGAAAAACTAGGAAAAGAAAAAACTATTAATAAAAAGAGAGTGAAAACATAAATGTACAAATAAAGAGGTTAATATTGTAAACAAAATTGCAGAAGAGGAAAAAAACAAACAGAAACATAAAGAAAAAAAGTCAAAAATTAGCATTACAAGAAATCAAAACATTATCATAGTCAAACTATAATTTTGGCTAATGTTTTATGTCTGACGGTCTTAGTAAATAAATTAGACGATTACATACATAGTACATACATCCTTATAATTATAGAGCGTCTGGCTGGAGGGAAAGAAGATGGTGAAAGAGTAGTGTTTTGAATGTTCCAAGGGAAGAAGCATTGCGGATACAGGGGGGGAGGGAATTCTAAAGAGTAGAGGATCGGACAAGGAAGGAACGTTGGAATGCAGTACTTCTGTGGGATGGAGTATAGATATCGGAAAGACGAGATCTTGTATATAGTGATTTGATAGCAGACTTTTTGTTATATAACATTTGTCACTAGAACCTACCGTTCAAGAGAGAGCCTATTTTTTCGGATGTAAAAAGATATGTTGTAAGGTTTTTTTCACCATCAAATATGTAATAGTTTTTCACCCTCATAAATGTAACATTTTAACACACTTTAGCTCTGTTAGTGTTGCTCGGATCGAATATTTAACGACTGATGTCTTGTTAGAAATTTAATGGAGAATAATTTTTTGTCATTAGGACCTACCGTTAAGGAGCTATATTGCTTTGAATGGAAAAAAAATCATGTTTGCCTACATTTTTTAAATATTAGGGCTTTTTTGACTAATTATAACTCTGTTGAGGTTGCTCTGATAAAAATTTAATGCCAGTTTTCTGATCAGAAATTCAAAGAATATTTTTTCGTTATTGAACATTTGTCACTAGAAATAACCGTTTAGGAGGTATATTGATTTGAATGAAAAAAGTCACTTAATGTTTTTTCCACCCTTAACAATGAAACATTTTGACGGTTTAGCTCCCATGGTGTTGTTCAGATCAATAACACCTTTCTGGTCAGAAATTTAAAGGAGAAAATTTTTTGTTTTAGAACATTTGTTGCTAGAATCTACCATTTAGGAGCTATATTGCTTTGAATGGCAAAAGTCAATTTTGCCTACATTTTTTAAGTTTAGGAGCTTTTTTTTATACGCTCTAGATCTTTAAGTGTTACTCGTATCGAAAATTTGAAGACAGTTTTCTAGTCAGAAATTAAATGGAAAATATTTTTTATGTTTAAAACACTGGTTTCTATGTCTTACCGTTAAGGAACTATATATGTTTGAAGCCCCTAAGTGAAGCCCCTATTTTCTCTTAACTTTATTTCAAATACTCATTGATTGTTGATTTAATTTAATTATTAATTTATGTAAGTTGATCCTTTTAATTCTAAAATGTAAAATTGGGAAAAGCAGTAGTAGATAAACATATCAAAGATCTATTGTTTTCCAAAATATAAATACTCTCAGAAACAGTTATTAGCCATTTTAAACAGTCTGGTAAATAAAAAATTGGGTGCAATTAACACTTCTTTTGTTGAAAAAGTTATGATATTAGAAAAATATAAAACTTATTTTTACTATCATTAAGTAACATTATCTTATCCTATCAGATGTATATATATATTTTTTAATTGTAGGAGAAGCAGCTACTGAAAATTTCTCCAGTGGAGAAGCGAGCAGCGGCGGTGCTAACAGCGGTGGAGGAGGTGCAGGTCAGTGGCAGTCTGTGTCCGTCCCAGTTCCAACGACAGCCATGGCTGACTACCTCTCCCGAATCCCTCCTGCATCGCTTCCGCTTTCTCTTCATCATTTCTTGAAATTTTCTGCTGAAACAATCAAGCGAGAATCAGCTATCGAGTCGTCGCCACTTGCCGACCCTGGTCCTGATTCCGGTGCCCAGGATGATCTTGAGGACACTCAGTCTTCTCAACAATTACCCGATGTTGATTTAGAGGTGAAAAATTTTGAATATTTTTGTAGCTAAACAGTAACATTGACTTTAAAATAAAGGTCACCTTCGTTATTTATATAGATATGGTCAACAAGGATATATTATGTTTATGTTGTACTGTGTTTAAAAAGTATACAGAACATTAAATAACAAAAAATAAGAATATATAAAGTTCATATCTGGATATCTTGTTACAAAAAAAAAAAAAAAGAAAAAAATTATGCTGTACTCATTGAAAAATCAGTTTTAGAAGGTTTCATATAGCGAGTTTTTTCTTTCATTAATGTTTAGAATGGAACTAAGAAAAAATCAAATCTATAGATTTTAGATGTATACACTGATAAGCAAAAAATAATAATTTTTCTACATTGTCTATATTAAGAAGGTTCTGTTTATTAACATAAGGAGGTGAATCGGAGATGAAAATTTGTTTATTTTATTCTAAATGCTGCTTTCTTTTATTTAATTAATGGTTTCAATAATCCTAATATGTTTCATGTGTCTTGGTTAATGAATACTGGGACGTTGGTAAATACCCAAACAAAAATAAAACTGTTAGCCATGAAAATGAAAATATATATACATAAATTGGTTGGAATTTTTTGCCTGTCAATTTATAATTGAATGAAGGTGTTATGTAAAATATTTTTATACGATTGAAGTTGTTATTGGCTCATATCCATGTAAAATTTATTAAACTGATGATAATTAATAGTCGAAGGAGGTTAAGTTAGTTTATTTCGCATGCGAAAATAGATGAAAGTGTTAATTTTAATTTGTAGCATACCTTCATCCGCTCATATCTTCAATTGTAAAAGGGTCATATTCCATTTGTTAAAACAAATAAATTCCTAAATATAATAACCTTCTAAAAACTAGCATCACTAAAGAAAGGTTTAGTTGCTGTTATCTTAAGAGTTTTGTTAGTAAACAAACTTTAGAGGGATTAATTCTGTTTCCTCCCCCCACCCTTTCCTTCCCCATTGATGGGGGGGGGCAGTGATAAGGCTCCAGCTGATCTCCCCCCCTTTACTAGTATCATCACCCCCTCCTCCCCCCTCTTTTCAACTACCCTCTTGACTCACTACCAGTGTGGAGCTGGCCGGCTCTGCATGGTTTTGGCTATAAGGACAGTTCTGTGTGTTACACTAATTAATTATTTAGGCATCACTCTTTGTTTAAGAAATTAAAAGTTTAATAATAATCTTGTATCATATGACTATGTTTTGTTCAATTAAAGTTTCCATTCAATGTTTGAACATTTGAATTTTCTTTTTTTTTAGTTCTTTATAGTAGAGCATATTGCTTATTCTGTTTAACTCTCCATCACACGCATGGCCTACATTTGTAGTTCAGATAATTTTGAAAATTCATATTTCTCCATAACTAATTATGGCCATATCATTAATGGGCCATATCATGTAATAATTTATTTACAATATTGATTCTGATCCCTTTCAAATCAACAACACCTATTTTTACCTAAAGTTAAAATATCACCTCTCACATTTTTAAAATCAAGCTTGAAATATATATCTGTAAATGAGTTTCGATATTTTCTGATCTCCACTTCTAAATTTTTCAAACCAACGCCGCGCAGTGCGCTCTTCAAGGACACCTTCCCTCCCCTTCATATTTAATAAGTTCATGAGTTGCTTCAGCGGCTGTGAAATTTTTTTTCCATTAATGTCTTAAAATTACGAGAATTTCATTGGACACTCATGTTTCTTCTTTGAAATAAATAACTGAACTGAGGCTTTTTTTTTTTAAGAAGTCCAGTGTTAGTAAACAAGCTTAGAGAATGCTCTAATGGAATTATTAAGTATTGGTAAATAATTAATAGCATTAAGATATTTACAGACTTTTGAACTCTGGAATTTGATAAAACCGTCATTCTTTTTTATATGCCCAATTAACTCATGATTTCAGCTATTCAATGGTTTTTTTTTTTTGGTTTTTTTAAATATATATTTTACTTTCTCGTTAGACCGCAATTCTATTATTATTTAGATTATTATTATATTTTTAGTTTCTCATTGATTAATAATGATTTTTAAATTATTAAAAACATTTGTTTAAAGATTATTTTGTCACGTGACCATAACCAGGACTGCATGTCCATAACTGATATTTTTAGCTCTTTCTATAAAATTGTAAAAATGTATTTGAAAGGAAGCTTTAGTTTATTTGTCAATTGTATCAATGAAACTCCCTTTTAAATCGACAAGTTCCCTTAACTATGACCATAACTAGGGAACACTGATTATTAAATTTTTTTCTCTAACAATTTTTTTTTCTTCTATTTGTTACAGGATAGTAAAGAAGGTAAAAAGAAGAAAAAGTATAAGAAAAAACCGCCTAAGCCCAGACGACCAAGACCGGGCCAGGTGCAGATAGCCGTGGCTTTGGATGGGACGACGCTGTTCTGCTGCCCAGAATGTAACATGGCCTACCCTGATAAGGAGATGCTTGAGCAGCATCTGGTAGCTCACAAAATAGAGCGCAGGTATTGTATTTTATTATTTATTGTTATTGCTCACTGTTTGTTAGCTTTTTAGACAAATATTAATCAAACTGAGATGTATCATATTGAAAAGGGCTAATGATTTATGATTTTTATGTCCTAAGTAAATTATTTTACTAGCATTCCCAGTCACGGCTTGCCCATTCTCACATTTAAAAAAAAAAAAAAAATGGATAATTGTAACTTATATTAAAAGTTTTATTTATTTGTCAATAAAAGTTTTATTTATTTGTCAATAAAAGTTTTATTTATTTATCAATAAAAGTTTTATTCATTTATCAATAAAAGTTTTGGGGTCTTTTTTACATTAAGACCAGTTGCTTTTTATCACCGAATGATTACTTTAAAAGTAATTGCTTTAATTAGCATATGATTAGTTAGTGGGATAAGTGACTACGACTTATTCCGGTCTCTACAAAACTCAGTGAATGGAAGGCAATTCCAAAACAAACAGGACATCAAAAACCACTTGGTTCTGTCTTTTGACCATAAACCCCAGACGTTCTATGAATTGCAATTGGTTGAAAGATGGGAACAAGTTATACTAAATAATAGTGAATATATTGTAGATCAAAATAAATTTTATGTCTATTATACACAGAGTTTTATTTCACCCTCAAAAAAACGAACTGACTTTTTTGCCAACCCGATCGTTTGTTAGTCTGTACGCATCTATGTTAGTTATGTAGCTATATCCATCAGTATGGGGATATGTGGAACCAATGGTTAACATTGTAATTGTGGAATAGGGTGAGAAAACAAGTTTTAAAAAAATATAATTCCTCCAGTTGTATTCTCATTACATTAATTATTAGAGTAATGATTCATTTTTACCCAGAATTGACTTCATAGTTTATATATATTTTTTTATTTTATTTTTTATAGATTTATTTGTGACATTTGTGGAGCTGGTCTCAAAAGGAAGGAGCACCTCGAGAGGCACAAACTTGGACATAATCCAGAGAGGCCTTATATTTGTTCTGTTTGTTGTAAAGGTAAATCATCTTCATTAAATGGTACAATTTAATTTTTCGTTAGTTTACTGTTTCTCTTAGCAGTTAGTAAATAGTGTTTTTTCAGTAACTAGCAGGTATTTAAGTAAAGTATTGAGACTAATAGCAATGTGGGCCAACATCTCATGCACATTTTGGTAAAATATCCTGCTATCTAAGAATCAGCTGTTTGTTGAGGTTATGAACTGGGTGTCTTTTCATTTTTTTTTTTTTTTTTTTTTTTTTTTTTTTTTTTAATGAAAATTAATTTTCATATTATCAATACCACTTTTAGATAAAGTTAAGAAGAAATGCCATTCTGATCACTGGACAGTATGGGAGTTGAGCTTTGTGGCTTCTCTCTTTCCTATTCTTGTATCCAGTCCTTAAATTCCAAAATCCTTTGTAAAATCTTAAATGCTTATTATTATGTCACAAATAAACTTACCATAACGATCTAAATGTCCATACATTACAGATTTGGCTCAAACCAGATACTTATCCTTCTATGACAAGCTACATACTCTCTTTAATCCACTAGTCTCCCAACTTATCTTCTCACTTAATTCCCAATTACCCTCTGAGGTGTCTGAAAAGAAGATGGCCTAGGGTTTCTAACTTTTTAACATTTATTGAATTACTATTAATGAGTAATTCTTCTCAAGTTTTTTACATTCTGTAATCATTTTACCTCATATATACTTATTGGATATTTTGGATACGGTTTTGAATATCAATATAGTATTAATGTATATAAAAAAAAAAAATGTATACAGTGTTTCTCTTTGTATCTTTTTTTTCGATATCTTTTTGTTTTTTATTCTAGCCCTGATGAAGGCTTACATTTCAGGCCGAAATGTCGGCACAATAAATTAATATTTTAATTGTTTTTCCATGATTGTAGACCCCAACTACCTACATCATCGAAACTATTAAAGGATCAGCAGTCTCAATACTTGATTTAAATACCTCTTAAGTAGGCTATGTTTCAATTTTGTTCAGGGTTTGAAATCAATAATTATTTTTTCCAAAAAATCATATAATAATTATTATATTTGGTTTTTAATTTGAAAATCATTCATGATTTATAAATAAAAATTTCTATTAATTTGATTGAAAATTATGATCACTCACTGAGTGATACGTTATTGCTTAAACAATAATGATTAAATTGCGATAAAAAAAATATTGATCAGAAAATAAAAATTACCATTTACACACAAGTTGATTAATATGTTTGTATACAAAATACTTTAAATACATCTTGGAAATAATTAAAAAAATTTAA
Organism: Euschistus heros; assembly: GCA_003667255.2. Lineage (NCBI taxonomy): Eukaryota > Metazoa > Arthropoda > Insecta > Hemiptera > Pentatomidae > Euschistus > Euschistus heros. The sequence continues at coordinate 575,085 of RCWM02000452.1, read as the reverse complement.
CTTTCTGATTTAGAAAGGAATTAATCAAAATTTATCAGTAATATTAATTGTCACAATTTTGTTCAAAAATAATTATCAGAATTTGATTTTTATCACTTATGATCAAAAATAAAAATCGATCTTAATAAAAATCATCAAATGATTTTAAAAATTCCAGATAAAAATCTTGATCGGATTTGATTTTTATTTGTTTTGTTTTTTTTTCTAATGCAGGCTTCAAACGGAAGGAACACCTTAATCTTCACTTTGTTATTCATTCTGGTGAAAAAAGTGAAGTTTGCCCAGAATGTGGTAAAGGTTTCCACAGGAAAGACCATCTGCGGAAACATGCAAGGTCCCACCTTGCTAAGCGAGTGAAAGAAGAAACGGTCGTAGGGGTCCCTGGTGTTGAAGATGGTCTCGGCGATGTTGGAGATACTCAAGATTCTGTTATTCAACATTGAGTAAGTGTTAAAATTACATATAACAAGAAAATAATAATAATTATTATTAGTATTTTTATACCTGATTTAGAAAAAGTGTTGTACATATTTCTCTGTTATTTTATAGATTGTTAATATTATTATATAATTAATAGTTTGATATTTATTCATTCAATTAAAATATAAAATATCTTCCTCTCCCTTCCTTTGGAAACATGTTATTAGTCCCTAACATTTATCTATATTTATTTTAGTTGTATTATTTATTGCTACAATCTATAACGGCTTAACTCACAATTAACATGGCATTACAAGGTAACTTCGTTAGATAAATGGGTTCTAGAATTTTAGTCCTAGTTAAACCTTTTTTTTTTTTTTTTTACATATTTTACGTCCACATTGGAGCACTTAAATCAATACATTTGAGTATTCTACTTAGACTTCTTCTTCTTCTTCTTCTGCTCCCAGAACTTTCTCATCCTCTCCGACCTGGCTGCCCTTTGTGTGTCCGTTATAGTATATTGCTTCCGTTTAACTGTTTTTAGTTCGAGACTTATACTTTTATTCTTCAAAATCCTCTTCTCTTCTCTGTCTTTGATTTGTTGTTGAGTTATATCTAATTCTTTCAAATCATCCTGAACTTCTTTGAACCAATTATTATTTATTTAATTTTCAAAAGTATCCAAATAGTTGTTTCAATATCCTGGTTTCCGGTAGTCTTGATATGTTACAAAAAAAGGAAATTCTTCTTTTACGCATTTTAGTTATTATTGACTCACATTCACTGTAGACTATGTTGTTAGGCAACAATCTCCACTGTCCATCAACTTGGTGTTTTTTGTTAATGATTGTTCTGATAATTCTTCTATCAGTAATGTACTTCTGTTGTAGATTTAACATTAAATTTGAATAACATTTCACTGTAAGTTGCCTTTTTAACTGTTGTAGTGATTTAAACCTTTATTAAAAACATTTGAATTTAACAAATGGGCCCTAGAAGCCGAGAAAAAAAATAAAATAGCATTAAACTAATTTATTTTATCTTGAGTTTAAAAAATAATATCGACATGATTCTTGCACCAAGATCTTTATTTTTGATTGCGGTTTTAAGAAAAAATACAGCTGCTCCATAGATGTTGGGTTAGGTTAATTAAATTCTAAAAAAATGATTAGATTTTCAAGCAAATTACCTCTATAGCTTTTTTAACACAAAAATTGATGTCAGATTCTAATTCAGCACCCTCAAAAACATTGAAAAACGTTTATTCAATAAAAACAAAATATCATTTTTCACCCTCTTCGAGGGGAAGAAATTTTTAAAATGATTATTGGTTACTTTCCTTTAAATAGCTAATACTTTGTTACGCGATTCATTCATTGGTATCGCTGTAAAGAGGAGAGCCTCAGCTTTCTTTTGATGTATATTAATGCAAATTTCAATCAATAAAAACCTATTGAAAAAATTGACAAATCTGAAATACATATTTATTTTTAACTTGAGTTTGAAACCAGATAACAAAATTAAACCAAAGACATTTCAAGAGTATTACCACTTTATATTTTGTTTAAAAAAATGAAGTTGATACGTTAAACTGTCTAAGCGTAATTCATGTTTTTGTCAATTTAAACAAATATTGACCAAAAGGTCAGGTACATTTTGAAGCTTACGAATTTTTATTTTTATTTGTGGATGAAATTTTGTACTGAAGGGTTTCTTTTAATGCTGAATTTGAATCCGATGTCGGTTCTTGTGAAAAAAGTATATAGAACGTAGTTCAATGAAAAAATGATTTTTTTTTTTTTTTTTTTTTTTTTTTTTTTTTTTTAATATACGTTTTTCAATGTTTTTGAGGGTGCTGAATCAGAATCTGATATCAATGTTTGTGTAAAAAAATCTATAGAGGTAGTTTGCTTGAAAATCTAATAATTTTTTTAGAATTTAATTAACCTAAACCAAAATCTATGGAGCAGCTGTAGTTTTCCTTAAATCCGCAATCAAAAATAAAAAATTTGGTGCAAGAATCATGTTGATATCATTTTTTAAACTCAAGATATAAAATATTTTAATTTAATGCTATTTTTTTTTTCTCGGCTTCTAGAGCCCATTGCTCGGAACGGCAAAACACTTGTCAAATATTTTTTGACCAGGAACCTCCAAAAACATTGCCAACAAGATCCATGAGAGACTGAGTGTGTCCTCCCCTTGTTAGTTATTTTTTGTATGTTTATTGATTTTATATCTGTATAAATTATAAATTTATTTGAACTAAACAGAAACAAGTAGAGGCCCTTTTACATGATCATATCTCTTCTCAATTCAGTTATATTTCAGTTTCAGTTTCATTTTAGTTTGGAAACGCCGCCCTTTTACATGATCCGTTCAGTTCTCACTATTCCTAGTTAGTTCAGTTCTTTTTAGTCTAGAAAAGTTGAGTTGCACGTAAATGTTTACAAATTAAAAGTGTTCTACATATACATTGTTTATTTTGATTTATTTAGTTTTAGAGGGTGTTTTAACTGCTAGGTCATCAACGTCCATTGGTAGTTTGGATTTAATTAATTATTAAAATTATTAGAGGCTGGATATTAATTTAGAGTCATAGATCAATTTAAGGATGGCTTGTATAATGGATTCATCGTTTCTTAACGCCATTGAGATATTTGTTGGTATCCCTAACTGGTTGAGGTAGATTCTATAGGGATTACATTCTTCGAAAATATGTTTAACTGTTAGATTAGCTTGGCATTTCGAACATTTTGGAGGGACTTCTCTTGTAATGAGGTGAACATGTGTTATCTGGGCATGTCCTATTCTGAGGCATGTGAAATTTAAAATTGTACACTTGTGGTATTATACAATAACTTATGGATGAATACTGTCTCATTTCAACTGCCTTAGCTTTAGTTCTGAAGAAAGAGGGGAAAAAACTAAGACAATGGAGTAAAGCTTGGCTTCGTATTGATTTTAATACCATAGCGATCGTCGGAACACTTCTCCAGTTCCTGTTCTACTTCTTTCACTGTCTTTAACTTTTTTTTATTCTTTATTATAAGTTGAGAGTAGGCTATTAATTTTAGACTTGACCATTGTCTTTGCTGCTTTTTTATCATATTCTTGATACTTTTTTAATAGGAGAGTGTAAGCAGATTCTCTATTGTCCGCATTGTGATAACATTTTTTTCCACAAACACGGTGAAATTTTATAAATTTCAATAAATTCAATAATAAAATCGTGAACCTTGGACATTGTGAATGACAGATTCACTGTACAATATTTTTAATAAAACTGATGAGCGAACAGAGTGAGGCATGGCGCCTTTGTTTACACCTGGGAATTATAAGAAATGAAACCAAACGAATAGGACTTTCCATCTCATCAGTTCTCAGTCTCCGTTTCCGTTCTTTTATCATTTCAAGGGAAATGTTCGACATAATTAATAAAGCTTAACCTTATAATTATAGTAAAATATTTTTCTATCGATTGAAACCAGCTAATGAATGTATCATTTAATACTATTAATCATTTATTTTATTTATTTATTTAATCATTCATTAAAACTTTTTTCCAATTCCAAGGATTTACTTGAGGTACACCATGGTGGAATAGAAGAATCAATACAATTAGAATCGATGCATTAATTGCCACTTCTATTGGGATTATTTTATTTTAAACCTAGTCTAATAATAATAATAAGAAGAAATTATTTCAGAACGCATCACTCACCTAAATTCAAAGCAATTAGTATTATAGATCGAGGCCATACAGCTCTCAGCTTGGCAAGGGATCACGATAAAGAAGAACCAACAATCCAAGCAGTAATAGATGAGTGGAAATCAAAACCGCTTCATGGTAGGTATTATTTTTCACTTATGGAAGAAACCATAAATTTGGAATTGTCTACCAAATGGCTGGCAAATGGAAAACTGTTCCCTGAAACTGAAGGGTTCGTAATGGCGATGCAGGACCAATCGATTCCTACCAATGTTTACAGGAGACGAATTTGTGGAGAAAACATATCAGAAAAATGCCTCCTTTGTAGACAAAATTCGGAATCAATACAACACCTGGCATCAGGATGTACTGGTCTTGCTGGTACAGAGTACCTCCGCAGGCATAATCATGTAGCAGGAATCCTACATAAAGAACTTGTAAAAATGTTTGGAATGCTAAAAGAAGTGGTTCCTATAAATATAAACCAATCAGAATAATGACGTCACGGAGATATAAATTATATTGGGACAAACAAATAATAACGGACCATACAGTTCTCCACAACAAACCTGATATCCTAGTAATGGATCTAGAAAAAAAAGAAGCAAGGATATTTGAGGTTGCAATACCCGTTGATGATAACATCCACAAAACAATATCAACGAAAATATGCAGGTACCATATTTGAAGACAATATACAACCTTCAAAAGATTTCTATCCTGCCAGTAATAATATCATGCAATGGCCTTGTACCTCAAGCGACAGTGCAGTCCTTCAAAGATGGAGGAATTTCATTGAAAAAATTAGAAGATGCACAGATGGCAGTCCTACTTGACACAACATCAATAATAAGAAAAACACTTAATATATAAACTTTTGGCTGGAACCAAACCCCCAAACGTTTACATTACCACTCATGTGTGTTTCAATAAAATAATAATAATAATAATAATTAGAATGTTAAACATCCATCATCAGTTCTAAAACATACAAAAATTGTTACTTAGATTGTATATACATATTTTAAAAATGTAAGACAAGAAATTAAATATGTTGTTACACACCTAAGGAGGCAAACGGACTTCTGAAAGATATCAAAAGTAAATGCATAGAGGCAGAAATGGTCAGTATAGTGGGTCCTTGCGGTTTTCTCTATGACTGGTTGTTTTTTTTCTGTTCTATCGGAAACAAATTTAAAATGGTATTATTGGAAATATTTATCAGATCATTTAAACAAAAATCTGGATTGGTTTTGAACAATTTTTTTATTCCTAATGATTCATAAATATTTTATTTTTAGATATTGTATACCAGTTTCTCTCCTGAGTATTTGTTGAATTTATGATTATTTTCATTTAAATGGAAAGTGAAGTTGGAATTCTGTATCTTATTACTGTATGCCTTTATATGCTCTTTTAACCTTTGATTTGCTGGACATTCATTAAATCACAATTCTAATTATGAGATTTGGTTTGGAAAAGCTATAGAGCGTCCTTCATTGCTTGCAGTGACATGCCGTGACGGCTTAAATCTTTTAGATTATATATATATATATATATATATATATATATATATATATATATATATATATATATATATATATATATATATGTATATATATAGTATATATATATATACTAGCATTCCCGTCGCGGCTTCGCCCGCCCTCATAACTAAAGATAATTTCAACTAAAAATTAAAGTTTTATTTGTTTATCGATAAGATTCTTGTATTTTAGCATGTGGTTGAGCATTATTTCTTCAATGATTTTTTAGCAGTAATTATTAATCTAGTTATAATTGCACTGATTAGGTGGTTGAAGATTACATATAAGCACCATTAGGCATAAAATTTTTAACTTTAATGTATGAATTGGTAATCAAGATGGATAAAGACTATTAAGAAACTCTTGCGGAAAATAAACTGCATTATCAGTGCTTACGAAAAAAGGCCCGTGAATCATATTTTTACACACGATATAAAAAAGCAAAGGATCGACATTTTGATTTAGTAATAATTTGTATTCGACAGAAAAAACTTTATTGATTTGATCTGGTTGGATGTTGATTTCGAACTATAAAAGTATATGACAGTGTGGCAAACCTAGGTCCTGCCTCTTAAAATTGTACATTTAAATTTTAGTTGTTCTAAATTTTACCATTGCAAAACCTTCCTAGAATTATAAAAATTATTTATTTAGATGTCGGTACAGATAGGTTCAGTTTACCATTGTTAACTCTATTGTGGAATGGCTCTATACACAATCGGTCGATTTTCAAGCTTCACTGGGATCCACATATCGCACACCATATTTAAATATTTTTTAATAATTTTTTTGATAGTTTAATAAGTAAATTTTATCATCAATTTCAAGCTGTTTTGTAACCTCTCGTGTAGAATAGCACTCCCCACCTATCGGTCAATTTTCATACTGCACTGATGTCCACATATTATCCTTTTTTAATAAAATATAAATTAAAAATCAGTAGATTTTAATATTGCTAAACCTTCTTAGAACTATGAAAATGATGTAGTTAATATTTAGTACAGATTGGTTCAGTAATATTCGCGGTTAGTGATCACAAACGAAAAATGGCTCGTCCTTTTATATAATAGTATAAATTATTATTATAGTAAATTTTCTAATTGTAAATCTTTCAAAAACTATGAAGATGGTGTAGTTAAAATTTGGTTCATATAGGTTCATTAGTTTTACTAAAATGCTATTGTCGCTTGCCACATATTCGATTTTTAAATTTCACTGGAATCCACACGTCACACCACATATTTATAGCTTTTTGGATAACAAATTAATTTAATTTAGTAATTTTATTATCAATTTCTAGCTATGGTATAATCAACACTGGATCATTGTAACCTCTCTTGAATGGCGCTCGCTTTACTACCCACTACATATTTATCGCTTTATAAACAGTAATTTAAGAGAAAATATGTAAATTTTATTATTGCTAAACCTTCCTTGAACTGTGAAGATGATGTAGTTATATTTGGTACAGAATAGTTCTATAGTTTTCGCGGTTAGTGATCACGAACGGAAATGGCTTGTCCTTTTATATATAACTTCATCATCCCCCGTCGAGGAATTTAACTAATAATCGATTTTTTGTTTATCGATAAAAAAACTTGTATTAAAGTGAACAATTGAAAATTATATTTTTGATAATATTTTCACGCATAGCAGCCATTATTAACTTGGTTAAATTTAGATTGATTAGGTATTTGAAGATAACATAAAGCATAATTAGACATCCAATTTTCAATTTTAATATATGAGTTGGTAATCCAGATGGACAGAGACTATTAAGAAACTGCGGTATAAGAAACTGCATTATCAGTGCTTACAACTAAAGGTTCAAAATTCATATTTTTACACACAATATTAAACAGCTGAGGATCGGAATTTTGATTTTTAATAATTTTCATTCGACAGAAATAATTTTATTTGATTTGATCTGGTTGGATTTTAATTTCTAACCATAAAAGTATGTGGTAGTGTGGCAAAACCCGTTTCTAACACTCAACATTGTACATTTAAATTTTCATTGTTGCTAAACCTAGAACTATGAACATGATGTAGTTAAAATTTGGTATATTTCACTCCATATAGCTGTTTTTATAACAATTTAATTGAAAATAAGTAAAATTTATTATCAATGTTCACCTCTATGTAACACTGTATCTTTTAACCTTTCATGTAGATGGCTATTGCCGCCATTTTTGAACTTCACTGTTATCCACTTATTATTCATTTTTCAATAAAGAATTAGTTGAAAATCATTAAATTTTACTATTTCTAAACCATTCTATAAAGATGATGTAGTCAAAATATGGTAGAGATTGGTTCAGTAGTTTTTGGCGGTTAGTGAACACAAACGAAAAATTGCTTGTCCTTTTATATAATAGTATAACCTTATACCGCCATATGTTAGAATCGTATAGAGCTAACAGATAATTGTGACTTACAGATAATATACAAATAATATTGCGACTATAAATTAAGATATAAGGTATCCTATCTTTTTTGTTGGATCAAACTGCACACGGTATGCAAATTTGATTAAAATCGGTTCAGTAGTTTAGGTGTTAGCCGGCCCCTAGGCGGCGACACGTAATTTATATATATTAAGATGTATTAAAGTTAAATGCTGGAAAAAACTCAAGCTATTATAATCGCCTCAAATCCCCTTCTCAGATCCATCACCGATTTTCCTACCCTAATCCTGAATAATCAACCTATCACCTTCTGTTCCTCCTCGCTAAAAACCTAGAAATCATTATTGACCAAAACCTTTCATGGAAGCCTCAAATCGCCCAAATAGCCCGTAAATCAATAGGAATCCTCAAATTATTTCATCGTTCCCGCCATTCTCTTCCTCAATCCACACGAAAACTCCTAGTTTCCTCATTCATTTTTCCTCAGTTTGACTACGGGTGTGTGGTGTATGGGGGCCTCACGATGGGGCTCCGGGACAGATTACAACGTATCATGAACAGTTTTATCAGATTTGTATTCGGAGCCCCGAGACGTTCCCATGTATCTCACCTCTACACTGCCCTGGAGTGGCTCAATCCATCCTCCCGTAGACAATATTTCCTGGGCACCTTCTTGTACCATGCCATTAATAACCATTGCCCACCCTACATCTGTAACCTATTGATATTCAAGTCTTCCGTCCACTCCCAACTCACAACAAGATCACGTTCCTCTGACCTATATACTCCTTTCCATCGAACAGCATTATACCAACACTCCTTCCAAGCTCGATCCACTACCCTCTGGAACTCGATCCCTCCTTAAATTAGACATGCTTCTTCCTTAAACTCATTCAAAACTCTTCTATTCCGATATCTCCTTAAATCCCAGTTACAGCCCGCCAATATGAATGATAATTGAAAGTCAGTTAATCAAATTAAGCATATCCGATGCCGATGAGTTTGCTTCAATGAGTATATCATTATATAAATTTAAATTCGTTTCTCCAACAATTGTTTCTGTTTTGTTTTTTTCTCTTATAAATTATTGTTATTATTTCTTTCCTTTTTCTTCTAACTGAAAAGTGCTATTATCAATTGTATATATATTACCTTTTAGATATTTGTAAATATTTTGTCATATTATCATTCAAATAGGTCTTATTATTTTTCTGCTCTATATATTTTTTCCTTTCTTTTCACTATATTTATTTTATTTTATTTTATTTATTTACTTCTTTTTTTTTATATTTCTTTTTATTTCTGAACGCATTGTAATTATTCTATTAGCATATTGTTATTATTATTTTTTTTTTGTTGTCCTACTTTTTTTTTTCTTTTTTTTTCTCTCTCATCTTTTCTCATGTATATATTGATCAAAAAGTTCTATTTTCAATTGTATATTCATATATTACTTTTTATACTTATTATTGTCCATTTGAAATCAAGATAGCCAGACTATTGCACAACTCATTATACATGTCTGTTATTCTTAGGGGACAATATGTCCCAGAATAAAGATTTTTTTTTTTTTCATTTCATATATATAATTTACTAATTAAAAGTGCTCAACATATATATATTACATCATGGTTAGATGTTCATTTAAACATATTATTTAAAATTAATATATTACTTGACCACATATTCACTATGAAGAAAAACGTCCTCGATTATATTTAGTCACATAGCTCAATTTGGACAAAATTCTACTTAATCACTTATTTACTGGGATAACAGATATAATCTACGTAGGAAATTGTTTATGTTTTAAATGTTAAGTATGTTTTCAGAACTGATGATGAATGTTAAACATTCGAAATTAGTTTTTAAATTAAATAATTCCAATAGAAGTAGTCATTAATTCATCAATTCTAATTCAAGAATTTTGATACTAATAAGTTGATCTTTGAACATATGATTTTTCAATTTCTTCTTCTTTTTTTAAATTATTCGTGCTTCAATAATACTTTAAGCTTTCTGTTCATTCTCCTTAATATTGAAAAGTTAGTGTAATTATTATTCATTTATTATTATTCATCGATTTAGAATGCATTTTTCATCAAATATTGTAAAATGCTACTTTATGGCCACTAGTGTTTTTTTTTTTTTTTTTTTTTTTTTCTGTTTTTTTTTTTTTTTTTTTTTTAAATCTGTTTTTATTTATTGAGATAGAAGGTTGTCAGTCTTATCCAATATAAAAAAAATATATCATGATTATAATGGCGTGCTAGACAAAAATCTAGGTAGCATACAAGCATAGGATTTTTTGAATAGGGGTATTACTAGTTTCAGTGTGTTTTTGAAATTCAGTGAGTAAAGGTGTATTACTATCTTATGGAGAAGTTTTTGTAATGTCTTAGAATTTTAGATAGGAAAGTTTGAAATAATTGTATGTGGGTATTTTTTCCAGTAGCGGAAAACTGATTAGCAAATGTCCAAACAGGTTTAATTTAAGTAAGTATTAGTAGCAAAATTCTATCTGTGTTTTTATTTTAGCTGATTATTATGCTGAACTTACAGCAACCCAACTAAGTTTGGCAACACTGCTACACCAAATTAAGTATTTTAAATGTTAGACTAATATACTATGTATGTCTGTGGAATTGGAGTGTTATATGTGAGAAATGCAATGTCGAAGTGTAAATACGATTTGTTGACAATGATTGTAGTCGATTCACATCTTAGATAGTTCGCTCCCTATCATACAGTTTGTAAAGGTTATGTAATATTGCCCCATACGACCCTATTTATTTTTTTCAAAAAATTAAATGAATATGTTACTGCTTTGATCAGTTATATGTCCACTCCAGTTAAATAATATATATTTATATATGTGTTTGTTTAATAAGGTTCTTTAGGTACAGTCAATAAAATAACGACTTATTTTGGCTGCGTTTCGAGGCTATATTGTTCTTATAATATATAAATTATATGAGTTACACAGGCTATTTAAAAATAAAGCTAGCAATAATATAAATATATAAAAACATAATTACTAAATATGGAGGAGTATGAAACTACTTATAATGTTTCTGGTAGATATTCCTATTGGTTATCTACTACCAAACTATTACATTTCTCGTTTACTACTAAACTGGGAAAATTTCAAAACTTAGTGGTATTCCCAGGTACAGGTAGATTAAATTTCTGTTTGCCGTGTAATATTTAAATGGATAAATGGTTTTATTATAATGTATATTGTAATAAAACTACCCATGTATTTTATATAATTTTATAGTAACCTGTTTTTTCTTTGTAGGACATGATTATGAGAACAATAGAGTCTCGAAACATCTCCCAAATAAGTTGTTATTTTATTGACCAGACCTCAAGAAAATATATCCATATGTATATATTTTAAATGACAAAATAAGGTTTTAAAATATAAATTATTGTAATTGGTTTACTAAATTACTAGGATACCCCGCAACGGCTTCGCTCGCTCTCATAAATAAAGAACTAAGATTATTTTAACTAATAATAATAATAATAATAAAGTTCTTTATTTATTCTGGGACCTTAAGTCCCTTAACAATAAAAAATAATGTACAATCAAGGGCCTTCAGAGCCTTAAAATAAAATAATATTTACATAACAAAGTAACAGATAATAATAATAATACTAAAAAAAAAATTTAAAAAAAAAAAAAAAAAAAAGAGCAGAAAGAAGATATTAATAAAAAAGTAACAGAAAATTTACATTAATTTTTTACGAAAAGAAAAAGATTTCTTAAATATAAACTGTTTATAATTATAGTTTATATTTTATAACAACTAGAAAGTGGCTATTGTCAGTTTTTGGAGGACAGGATCTGGGTGGATAGTAGGTGGTTAAAGAAGTGGTATTTGAAAGTAGAAAGGGTAATTGAATGACGAATGTTGAGAGGGATGGAGTTCCAGAGAGAAGAGGATCGGATTACGAAAGATCTGTTGAAAGTGGCTGAGCCAATGAGTAGGAGTATGCAAATCTGATTGACGGGATCGGGTTTGGCGGGTAAGAATTGAGGATTTGAGTTGAAGGAGTTCGGAAATGTAAGGTGGATGATGGGATTGAACAGTTTGTAAAAGTAAGGATGCCAGGAAATACTGGCGACGGTAGGAAGGAATAAGCCACTTTAACTCCGCATAAAACTGCGAAACGTGGGCGCTCCTCGGGATCCCGAAAATAAAGTGGATAAAGCAGTTAAATAGTCTTTTGATTCTGGCCTCGAGATCCCCAGAAACACCCCCATACACAGCACAGCAGTAGTCAAAGTAGGGGAAGATGAGAGAGGTAACTAGTAATCTACGGGTTTCGAAAGGAAGAAGGTGGCGAACGTAATTGAGACGTTTTAGGATAGGGATGGTGCGGCGGGAAATTTCGGATACGTGATTTTTCCAGGATAGGGTTTCATCGAAAACGACTCCAAGGTTTTTGACCGAGGAGTAGAATTTGATAGGATCACTGTTCAGGAAAAGGGTGGGAATTGGGGATATGGTTTTTAAGAGGTGACTCGAACCTATAACAATCGCTTTGGTCTTTTCAGCATTTAGATTTAGCTTGTTCTTCGATGCCCAGTTACAGATTCGATTCAGGTCTTCTTGGATCCTTTTAGTGGCTTGTAATAAGTCAGAGTTGGGAAAGGATAAATAGATTTGGAGATCATCGGCGTAGAGATGATACCGACAATGATGGATGGAAAGCGGAAGGTCATTAATGTAGACAGAAAATAGCGTGGGTGATAGTGGAGATCCTTGAGGAATGCCACAGGATAGGGGTTGGGTCTTGGACGGAGTTTTATTTGGAATAACTACATACTGTGATCGATCGGAAAGGAAGGACTTAAACCAGAGTAAGGCAGATGTGGATAAGGAAAGGTTTCGAAGTTTGGATAGGAGGATGTTGTGGTCAACTTTATCGAATGCTTTGGAAAAATCTAAGAGGATAAGGATAGTTAACTCTTGGCGATCTATTGCGGAAAATATGTCTTGAGATATTTTCAGAAGGGCAGATTGGGTAGAGTATCCGGGACGGAAACCGGATTGATAGGGATTAAGGAGTGAGCGTTCTTCGAGGAAAACTGAAAGTTGGGACTGAACAATGCGTTCCAGAGGTTTATTTACAATAAACAATAACAGAATTTTATTTCTTCATCGATAAAAATCTTGTATTGAAGTATGGAATTGAGCATTATTTCCTCAATGATATTTTCATGCATAAATGATGAAAGCATAATATAACGTAAAAGCATAATTTGACATCTAATTTTTATTTTTAATGCAAGATTGGTAATCCAGATGGACAGAGACTGTTAAGAAACCCGTGGATAATGGACCTAATTGTCAGTGCTTACAACTAAAGGCCCATGAGTCATATTTTTACTCGCAATATCAAAAAACAATGGATCCGCATTTTGTATTGGTTATAATTTTATTTGGCATAAATGATTTTATTGATTTCACCTGGTTAGGTTCCAATTTCTAACCATAAAAATATATTACAGTGGACCAAATCATGTTTCTGACATTCAATATTGTGCATTTAAATCATTATTATAGTACTTCTAAACCATCTTAGAACTATGTATATGATATAGTTAAAAATTGTACCGGTGGGTTAAGCAGTTTTATCATTGTGGACTATATTGCGGAATATTAACCAAACATCTATTTTCAAACTTCACCGGGATCCATAAGCCGCACCACATATTTAAATAATTTTTATTAATTTGATTAAATATAAGTAAATTTTGTTATCAATTTCTAGCTGTTTATCTCTGTAATCTCTCTTAAATGGAGTTCGCTACCTATCGATCAATTTTTAAACTTCTCTGCGCACTACATATTTATCGCGTTTTTAAGAACAATTTAATTAAAAATATGTAAATTTTATTATTGCTAAACCTACCTTGAACTATGAAGATGGTGTAGTTAAAATTTGGAACAGATTCGTTCAGTAGTTTTTGCGGTGATTACAAACGAAAAATGGCTAGTCATTTTATATAATAGTTAAGATTTTGATTGGTTAAAACCCATCTAGATTAATTTGTTCAGATTTGTGGATGTTTTTTGTATTTGTTTCACTGGTGCTTTAAAGTATGAAGTATATAGAGTTGAGATTCCAAATATATTATTAAACAGTCCAATATTTATTTATAAGAAAGGGAGAGGAAGAATTAAATTATTATTAATTTATTATCTTGTTTCATTATTGTTTTTGTTTTTTGTTTTGTTTTTTTAGCAAGAGCAGTAAAGTTGGTGTGCCCACGTGAAGTGTGCTTCCTCCACACACCAGCAGTCCATAAACACTTTTCAAAAGTGCTTTTTGATCACAGTGGTCAGAGAATGCCTAAAAATTTCAAAAATATTTATGTATGGATTATAAATATATAAATTGTGTGCATAATATAGATAAGTAAATAATAAAAATCTCTTTTATGAAAGAGGTTTTTCCCTCAAGTTCAAATAAGACTACACAAGGGGGCTAAATTTTGTACAAAAAATCTATTAATTTGAAGTAAAAAAAATAAATAAATAAAAATTGATACAAAATATCCCACAAAAAATAATAACGCTGTTTCAGTACTGAGGCATGGAATATTTTTTGTGAGCATTGAAATATACACTTTGCTCTTTACAATTTTAAATGTAATTACAACCGGCGGCTTGATCAATTTTTTGTTGTAAATTTTACTTTTAAGAAGGCCGAAGTTCCATCTGCAGAAATGATAGTATCGCTGTAATCAACTGCTACTATCAATAACCTCGATTTTGTATATATTATTCGTTGATATGAAAATATTGATATATTTTGTTCCACGTTTTAATAAAGATTTCTGATAAACTTCTTTAAAAGCTGAGGATTGTTAAAATGACATAATTTTATTAAATTATTAAAGTACATTTATTAAATAAATTAAAGTACTATTTTTTTTTATTCTACCGATCTATTAAGAGTTTCAAGCAATCTATATATTTTTTCATAATGGAACTGCCAAAGATATCTAGATTTTATTTTGCATAATTCTGATAAATTATGATTCTCTTGCATTTATTTTCAGATAAACATGCGTTCAGTATTTTTTTTTTTTTTAATTAATTTTAGATTCTATATATATATTTTTTAATTTAACATCTCTGTTCCTCTTTGATGGTATGTCGGTAAGTTAATATAAACACTATTTTGCTAAGGGTTATTTGTTATCTGTATCATTTTTACAGTGGAATACGGCAATGTATTTGTTATAAGTTGAGTAAATCACCTGAATTGTTTGGAGCGATAGCAAATTTGATTTCTGTCTATAATTTTATTACTTTTTGATAAAGTTTAAGTATGTGTATACTTTTTAAGATTATATTTCTTAAGGGATTAATTACAATATCGATTGTAAATAATTATTTTATCTTGCAGATTTATTATATATTTAATTATTGTTTTGTTATCTTTGATTAGATAATAATTTATAATTTACTTTTCGTACGTAATTGCGAATAGTTTTATTTGTCTTCCTTGTACGTCGAATGACTTGGCCCCCTTTCAAAATTATTGAATTTGTAGATTTTTGTATAAGACTCAAGAAGCAAGACGTTATGTACTATTTCACTTATGAATGAAAATTATGTACACTATTTAATATTGTTAAAATGAAGTTATATTTTTATAACAAAGTACTTGTAGCTATAACAATTTATTAATGTAATATAAATTTTGCATTGTTTTTTTCTTTAAACTCTGTTTAGGCGTTTTATATTATAGATTATTATGGGAATTGCAGTGTATATAGTTCTTTAAAAAAAAAAAAAAATTTCTTTCCGCATTTACTTAATCTTGTACAAATGTTTATTTTTTAACTGTAATATACTTGAGGTTGATTGATGTTAAAAATCTATTTGGTGGGGAAAATATGGCAGAAAAAAAAATAAAATAAAAATATATATCAAGTACCTTGTAATTAATAGGTGTAAAAAGTTATATAACAGTCTTTTTAAACTGATAGTTGTCGCTGAATGAAAGGATGTAACATAGTTTGTGTTTAAATGTTTGCTATCGCAGTTCTGCTTAAGATCCAATGTGCAGTATATGTATAAATAGGCAAAATTTAATTGAAAATTAAATATAGATTTATGTTGTTCCGGTTTTTACATAGTTAGTATTCTATTTATTATTGTTATTCTTATGTATATATTAGTTTAATAGCACACGTACGAGAATGGTTGTTGGTTATTTTGTCGAACAAAGTATTGGTCCGCAATGGGTGCCCATTTGAAGATTTTTTAAAAAGAAAGAAAGAAAGAGAAAAGCATTAGTTGTTTACTTCATACTTAATTGGTAATTGATGTTTCCTATTTCACTTGTATTCTCACACTATATATTACAGAAGAAAGCTATTAATTTTTTTTTTTTTTTTTTTTTGTTTGTTTTTTTTGGAAACACAATTAAGTTATTTGTGTTTAGATTAATAGTAGCTAAATATATGTGGGTTTTTTTTTCCACATATATTTGTAAATGTATGCTTTCGTAAATTTATAATTTCGTTATTATTCTATTATATTTTTCTATAATATTGTATATTTGTTGTCTAATTATTTTATTTGCACCAAAATATTATATAATATAATCTTCTCTTTTTAACTTTATTGTATACAAAAGTTGTTTTAATTTTTATAGTAATATCAACCTTTTTTTTTTTTTTTTTTTTTTTTTTTTAGTACGTATTAAAGTTAAAGTATGGTTATGACAAGTAAGAGGACTGGGACCAAAATATTTTTTTAAGTTAATTTAATATTGAAATTATATTCTCCTAAAAATTCAATTATTAAAATTTGGACGTTAATAAATTCTTTGATAATCAAAAGTTATAACACCTCTTGAAATTTCTGTTTGGTTTTTCATCATTTGTCATTCCATTGTTCCATTTGTCTTCTTTATTTAACGAAAAATATTATAAATTTAAACTAAGTCAAATGGCACCCTTGCTTTTGGTGCTTTGTATAACCTTGTTTCCAATAATTATACCATTCACAAAACAATATATTTTTAAAATTTTTCAGGAATATTTTCTCCCATTGTCCCACTTGCTTTTTCTGTTTCAAGTTTTCGTTTTCCGATTTATAATTAATGGGAATCCTTAGAAAGTTAATACTTACCACTTTGGCTGCTAGGCTAGGAAGAGTCAGCGAATTTCACACGAAGGTTAAAATTGCACTAAAACAATGCAAAGATTTAAAAAAAAATAAATAATAAAAAATCAATGCGCATTTTATCTTTGAAGACATGTTCATTGATATTAATTTTTTTTAAGCATACAGGAGTATAAGCAGCACTTCGTAGTACTTTATTTAAGTATAATTTTTTTTTGCAAAAAAAAAAAAAAAAAAAAAAAATAGCAAGAAAAACGAATATTATTTTTATAGTTTTTTAAGTGTTGCCAATACATTCAAGAAAAAAAAAAGAATAAACACAGGCTTTAATTTTTTTTTTTTTTTTTCATGCTAAATTAAGCCTGTTATATTTATACTTATACCTTGGCTAATTGCAGTTAGTTTAATTACAATCTCAATTATATTGTATATCAAACAAAAAATGGGTAAGGTTAAAATAATTCTTATTTAATTAGATTTTTAAGAAACCAAAAATTTAAGAGATTAATATTATTTTGTAAAATAAAAATTATTTTATCCTATGACAATGTAAGGAAGGATTTTTTAATTGATTATAAATTAATAAATAACTTTATGAAATGATTTTGTTTTTATTTTTCTCTCCCCTTTTTGAACATGGCGCCCCCTCCCGAAGGGGAAGGGGGTGTAGTGCGCTTGTGCCGTTACTCACCCTTCTAAAATGTTTTCAACCAACAGGGCCCTTCGAAGGTTGTAGGGCAGTTTTCATTGACGTATATTTTTTTATACTTTATAATAACCCTAAAGATTTTGTTCATCTCTTAAAACAATATGGTAAGTACTTAAAATGTTAATTTGTAACTTAATAAAACATATGAGTTGGTATATACGTTCGTTTGAGTTCGTTAGTTATTGACATACGGCTTACAACTTTAAAGACGCTTAGGAAAACCTCCCTATTTTACGAACTTTTATAGAATTCATTTCCGATTGTTAGAACTCGTTTTAAACTCTATTCAATCTGATTTTAACTACCATTTTATTATGATTATTTTATTTCATCATTATTATTTTTTGCTTTTATATAAAACAGGTTAAAACAATATAACATTATTGATATAGTTACTAGTTCAGTATAGTTTAATTTTCGAAGAATGTGTTTTCGACATAGAGTTTTATGCAATTCACCGAAATTATCGGATTGGTGTTATTAGATTACTTTTATTAAAGTCATTAATGCAAAATCAATAAATAAGAAGGAACCAGTTTTCTGTCTATCCCCTCTACATATTTATGTCCGAGTTTTACAAACTTCAATTATTTGATAAAACTATAAACATGGCTGTTGTGAAGAAGTCGATAAGTCTAAATTGTTCAGTTATCAGTAGGGCATATTTTGATCGTTTTCCAAAATCGAGTAATTACTCTTAAAATACCATTTGCGCTTAAATAGATACTTTAACGCCTTATTAAGACAACTTTTTATATCGAAGATATTACTGCAGTAAAGGTTAATTGTTAACTTCGTTTTGTTTGGGGCTTAACATTCTTATTAACTCCAACTAAAGACGTTAAGCCGCTTAAAAACGAATTAACAATTAACCTTTACTGCAGTAATTCTTTCATATTGTTATTTCGTTTTCAAGGTAATTGGACTAGTCCACTTCTTCACGAAAACCACTTCAATTATTATAATATTAATTGAAAAATCAATAAAATACATTTTTTTTTTTTTATGGTTATTTACAGTGGCCCTCATGATTAAGTTAAACCAACAAGATGAATTTTCCACCGTTTGGGAATCATTTTACAGCTGGGATTCCAACAATCCACCAGTTTACTGCAAAATTCACTCATGAAAATTCTGGAAGTGTAGGAACTCAAACAGGTAACATTGAAGAAAATGTTTCTGCTAGGTATACAAACCAGTTTCAAAATCATGAAACATCACAAGTTAAATACCACAAGGATATGGGTATTCAAGTAGGGGGAAATACCCCTCTTTCAGCCACTTCCAAGTATCAAGATGTACATCATTTCAATGTTCCATTGCCTTATAATGGAGGACAGTCCAGACAAGATTCAGTAGAGGGTAAAAGAGAAGAAAAAAGTGTTGGATACCAGGCCACGATGCCTACATGGCAGAGCATCACAGCCACTGGTTCTACAGTTGCTGATTACTTATCACACTTACCAGCTTCGACGTTACCTTTATCTTTACACCATTTCCTTAAATATTCAGCGGAGAGTATAAAGAAAGATGCAGAACCAGAACATCACCAGCCACCTTTGCCTCCTCAGCCAGATATAAAGAAAAAATTAATCAAGAAAAAGAAACTGCCAAAAGATAAAAAACCAAAGCCAAAACCCGGTGATATAAGATTGACTACTGCCTTAGATGGTTCTACTTTATACTGTTGCCCAGAGTGCCACATGGCTTATCCCGACAAAGGCCTTCTTGAGCAGCACCTGCTTGGACACACCATGGAGAGGAGATTTTTTTGTGATGTGTGTGGCGCTGGCCTCAAGAGAAAAGATCACCTTACACGTCATAAACAGTCTCACAACCCAGATCGTCCATTTATATGCACAGTATGTATGAAAGCATTCAAACGGAAAGAACAGCTGACTTTGCACTTTGTGATTCATTCGGGCGAGAAGAGACATGTTTGCCCAGAATGTGGTAAAGGTTTCTACCGTAAAGACCACTTGAGGAAGCATACAAGAAGTCATATTGCTAGAAGAGTGAAGACTGATATTAATCAAGGTGCAACAAATTCAGTGCACGAAGGGATCTCCTGAGGAGTGGCACAGGGGCCCCCCTTGCCCCCTAACAACAATGGTTTCTCACCTGATTTAATGACATTTGTCCCAGGTGCTAGAGACTGTTTTTAAATTATGAAGGCCATGACCTAATATTTAGGTCCTGTAATACCACTATTTCAATCTAACCGATTAGCTTTTATATATTGCATTCCTTTTTAGTAGTTAGTTAATATATTTCTATTGTTTTCTTCCTGAAGTAAAAGTATAAATAAGTTTAGTTTTATCTATAGCTTTGGATTATTTTATTAAGTTTATAAAAATAAATTATTTACTATAGGATACTTATTTTAGGTGTATATTATTTGTGCAATCGAATAAATATTTAGTTTCTTAGCTTTTTTATAAGGAAACATTAAGAGTTTTATTAATTTATCTCTTACTGTTTAATTTTACTGGAACCAATGCCAAAGTACAAACATGCCATAGCTTTTTTAATTAAGTGATTTGTAAAGATAAAGCATTTTGTAGATATGTTGTAAATATTTGATACTACTAAAATTAAATTTTAAATCAAATTGTGCTTGTAAATACCTTCAACCCTTTTGTGATACGGAGGTGGAAACATAAGTTTTGTATAAATTTGAATGGACTGTAATTTTATATATTTTACTATGTATGAATAATATACATAAATTATGTTAAGGCGATAAAATTTCTTTTAGTGTCTCTATTTAATTTTATTCCCTGAATCAAGGAGGCTGTCCATTAGCAATGTATTTGAATTAGTCCCAGCAGCTGTTTTTCTTCTCTCTTCCCATACTGCTATCAATTGTTGCATTGTGGCAGGTGGTTTTATTTCTTCCACTTCAATGAACAATGGTATAAAATTATTTGATAAACATTAATTTGTATAAGTTGAAAATATATGGTATGAGAGGTTTGCCTTATTTAACTGCCATGGTCCTTGTGTATTCATTTTCTTACTGTTCATTAATAAATTATAAATTCCAACAGTACCTTAATTTTTATTATTTAATATGAATAGATAACAAATTTGATCAAGTTCTCATGTTTTTTTTAATATAAATTCTCTGTATGATATTTTCTGATCTGATATATATTTTAGATTGTTAAGAGGGATCAGTCAATGGGATTAAGAAAAATAAGCATTGTTGAACTTTAAAAAAAAAAAAAATTAATTTACCTATGTTTCAGCCATATATTTGATGGTCTTCATCAGGGCTAAAAAAAAAAAGTAATTTTCAAATAAAGGAATCAGGAAAAAAAATTAAATTTTAAAAATTACAATGAGGAAAGAAGAAATAAATGAAATGTAAGTAGAGGAGGAAACAGTTTATAAGCAATTAGAAAATATAATATAATGAAAGTAATCTAAAAATGGTAATATCTGTTAAAATGAGAAAATATAAATTTTATAGTTATAGTAAAATTAAAATTAACAATAATTAAGTTAAAAGGTTTACAAAAACAGTTATATATTAACAGATATTAAAATAAAATAAGTTATATACTGTTTCCTTCTTTTCTTTCATCTCATTTATTATTGGTTTTTTACTCATTATTTATTTCTTCTTTACTCATTGTATCTTTTTCTTTCTTTTTTAATTCTTTATATGGCAATTTATTTTTTTTTTAGCCTTAGTTCTTCGCCCAAGATTCAAGTACAGCCCAGCTGTTGACAGAAAATATATTTTCTGTAACCTTTCCTCTATAAATTGGGTAACCTCAATTAGGGAGGGGGAACCTGGTAATTAAGCAGAATTTTGACCAACTCTTCCTTTCACAACTGTTGGCCTTGTAACATCACATCCTTACCTAAGTACCTTCATGGGTTCTTGAGGTACAAAATTTTCTTTATATAGATTAATCTATATAAGTTCAAAATATGTATTATAAGAGATTTGACCAATTTACAAAATATAATCCTAATACTTTGATGTTTTTTATGATTCTTATTGTTCATTATTAATTAATTACTGAGCTTAAATTTGTTGTTTAAATATGAATTCATAAAATCTTTAACAAGAAGTGCTTATCTCCTTATTTTAATATAACAATATGAATTTAATTTTTTTGTAAACATAAATTTGCAGATTATAAAATGTTAATTCCATATCATTAATATCAGTTATTTGGAATGATTTTTTTTTATAATTGGGAACATTTAGCTTATTATTATGTGTTAAATAGTTGATATAGTAACCGAAACTTTGGAACAAAATAGTGTGAAACTCAAGATTTCTTCGGTATTAATTCAACCTGACTCTTTCCTCCACTGGCCCTATTTTGCCCTGAAGAAGCCTTACCAAGTGGGCCATGTTCCTTGAATTAAATTATTAGATATTATTTTTATGTATCATTTTGACTACTCTTTTACAATTTTCTCTTTTTTTTTTTTTTTAATTATTTTGCTACCATAAAATAATTTAGCTTAGAATGGATTGAAGCAAAAGAAAATAAATGTTTGAAGAATAAGTTTGGTCTAGCATTTACAGATGAGTGCCTCACACTGCATGGGTGATATATGTATTTTTGAGGAGTGATTATGATGGTGATCAAGTTAAAAAGCTTAAAATTACTTTAATAATATAAATTGTCTAAGAATTTTAGAAATAAAATGAGGTTTATTAATTAGTACATAACATCACACATCAAAACAGTCTCCAGAAAAATAACTCCTAAAGAATCTGTTGAAAAGTAACTGTGCTATTATCTTGAATTGATTAATGTTTTTGCTGTTTATGTACCATATAAATTAAAGAATTGTGAATATGACGTAATTTTATATTTTTTTTTTTTACAAAATTGCTTCACTTTTACCAGCTAGAGATTTTATAACCTCTATTCACAACTATTGAAGTAAAAATATAAATCAATTTTTTGGGTCTAATTAGTCACATTAAGAACAAAAAAAAAACTAAAAGAATTTTTATAACATTCGGACTCTGGATCTCTAAAAATATATATATTTTTTTAAGGTTTAGTCCAATGTTTTTTTTTTTTTTTTTTTTTTTTATTTTATTTTTTTTTTTTTTATTTTATTTTACTGCAAGATCAATAAGGGTCATTCCCAAAAAAATTGCAGCTTTTTTAAAAAAAATTGTCAGAGTACTTAACTTGGTGACAGATGGACACGTTATCTTGCCTTTGATATTTTTTACTACTCAACTACATCTTTTGTAATTTTTGTAGGAAATTTCTTTTCCAGAATAAAATGGAAAAATGTTTTGAAAACTACTAAAAATGTCAGGAGTGTTACTGTCACCAGCTCATTATGACAACAGAAATAAGCATTTTTGTTTTTAAAAAATAATATATATATATTTTTTTTTTATTGATATAAATTAAAAGTGCACAACCTCCTATTTTTTAAAATATGAAAATAGACCATACAGACAGCCTAAAAATATTTTAATGCTGTCCCCATGGTCTTACTTTAATGTTGGTCAGAAGTGTTACTGGTCTTTCTGACCTTGATATCCAAGATAGACTCCAAAAGGGTGGGAAACTTCCTCCAAAAGTATTGCATCACCTTCTGATTGTTAAAACAGTTACTTCCGGTTCCTAGAGGAGGGAGGTTAGTTAGCTTCGAAAACGATGGTAAGTATTTTTATTCAATGTGAGGAGTGTTACCGCTTTAAAATAGACCTCTATAGTCTTTGTCTCAATTTTTATTACATTCACAAATAACAATTATATCCTCAAAGAGGCAACATTGGTTTGTTTACTTTTTTATTGGTAAAATAGTATCTAAAAGTTTATCAGCATGGAAAAATGAGGCGAACGTCAGAATTGTTACTGGTCAGCAGTGTTACCTCGCGGACGTCATTCTACAGCGAGGTGACGATTTTTATCTTAAATACAGAAACTTTTTTCTTATGAACACTCCTTTGCCTTTTTAACTTTCTTGTATTAGTTTCTTAGTCCAATCTATGAACAGGAAGTCATCGTAATAGTTGGATGAAAACTCTAATAGTCGGGACACTGAGAACCTACTTAAATTTGACAAGGATATTTCGTGGGGTTACAAGTGAAACACACTAACAAGGGAAGGACACGCTCAGTCTCCCACAGATCTTGTTGACAATTTTTTTGGAAGTTCCAGGTCAAAACATATTAGACATTTATGACTAATTGTTCCTAGAAACCGAGAAATAGCACTAAACTAATTCATTTTACAACTCGAGTTTAAAAATATCTACTCGATTCTCGCAACAACATTTTTATGTTTATGTTTTTATGTCTTGGTTAATTAAATTATAAAGAAATGTTTAGATCTTCAAGGAAACTACCTTTATGGATTTTTTCTTGTTCAAAAATGGCGTCAGATTCTTATTCAGCCTTCAAAAGAACACTTAAATACGAAGTTTCATCCAAGTAGAAAAATAAAAAATCGTAACCTTCAAAATTTACCTGACAATGAAATTGTAAGCAATGTTTTTTTGAAAGTGACAAAAACTTGAATTACGGTTAGATTTTTAAACGTATTAAGTTCATATAATAAGTTTTTTTTCATCGAATTCATTGTATTTATATCAATCATCAAAAGAAAGATGACACTTTCTATCCAGCGATACCAATCCAGTTGAATATGTAAGAAAGTAATGGCGATTCCAAAAAAAAGTTACCAATAATCGGTTTAAAAATTTCATCCTTTTCATTCAGCTTTTGAAGTTGTAGATCGAAATTATTCAAATCTTCATAGGACATTTCATTGATGATTCTTTAACGTCACAACAATTTTCATAACAGATAATACAGAATACGTTAAGAGCAGCAAAACAAAAACATTGCCCCTGTCCTCCCTGCCCTAGTTGGAGTACATGGCTTTATCCCCCCCCAAAAAAAACAAATAAAATATTGCTGAACTTCAGCAAAATGCATCTAAGGGTTAAAATAACTAGGGAATATGATAAGTTATGATGGAATGAGCTTTGGATGTTCTTCTTGGACGAATCAACGAAATATGTATATTGCCTTCCAATTTTGTTTCATCTGAAGTGTATCACACACAGTCTACTGACTGTGACATATGTGTTTATGAATCTACTGAAACAAGATTGAGGAACTGTAAAGATGAAATGGGTTAAAATATATAAACATGAATGAATACTCTGGATGAATTCACTCTAATGATTCACTTTGAATGTACATCAGAAGTGAATCAGTGTAAATCCTACTTAAGATCCATCTCTTTTTCATTCTGTGTAGGATGATACCTGGAATTCCAATTGCCATATTTTGTATTATGTCTGTAGAGGAATCATAATGTCCGTTCCTTTATCCATGTAACTTGTTATGAAAATGTTGTTCGTGATACGATCATAGTATATTATTATACTGGGATATGAACGTCTGTATTTAGTCTTTCGTTGTTAACAGTAATTTTATTGAACTTAATTTCAGATAAGGGCGTGTCCTTCCATTACTAGTCCCCAACATTTCTGTGTTGTATTTTCATATAATAGATATTTTTAATAGATATAGTATTTTATATTAGTAACATTTAGTTCTGTTCTATCGAAACTGGGAGATTTATGAACGAAGAAAAGTACAGTTATTGAGATATCACTATTCTTCGTAAGTTGATGTTTTCTGATAAACAGCACTGGCAGTAGGTGGCTACCTCGTGTAACCTACCCAGCCTGATTTGATGTGTTGGAATTTCGTCAAATTTCAATCTTTTACCATTTAAATCTGCGAAATTAATTTAAAATGGTGGTAGCAGACACTCCTGTAGTTATTCAAGACGAAACTCAAGATCGTGAGAATGAAGATGAAACGGTCACCAGACCTGGGCCTGTTTATAGTTTAGAAAGTATCCTTATATTTGACATATTTATATATCGTAACACCCTTCTGCTTCAACCTGTCAGTTTCATTATTAATTTTGAAGTTTCATTTTACATTTATATCTATTCTGTATTTTTTATTGTTAGCCATTGGTATTACTCTAGTAATATTGTTCTATTTGTTTAATATTTTAATTTAGTTAATTAACTTTTTTAGAATGAGGACGACAAATTCTAAGTAGAATGTAAAGAAATGAAATATTTTATTAATAAACTACTTATCGTAATGATTCAATGATAAACTACTTATGCTCACATCCTTTTCAATTAGAGAAATATTTTTCCATCGATTAAGTATATCACATGATGTGTAACATTTCAATGCAGCATCACTTTATACACATATTACCAGATTAGTTTTCTAATGTTGAAAAGGAAAGATTAAAGGACAATTTTCGAGGAAGGACACATTCTGGAAAAGGACTGTCCTCCCCTAAGGATGATGTTTGATCATATTACTTTAATGAACCTATGTATTTATGAGATCCCTTTTTTTTTTCTTCTATACCTCAATTTTTTTTTCTTTCTGTTTCCTGTCCTTAACTATTTGCACTCCGATGCCTGGCACAGAAATCATATGTCGGGTATGAGCCGACAATTCTTTTCGTGGCTTCCACTCATGGGACTATTTTCCTCCCCCAGCACTCAGATCGTTTTTTACACTTTTCTTTAGCTTGATACTCAATATCTTTTTAAAAGGCATAAATAATATATATACATAAAATGTTTAAACTTTTTTTTATTAGTTTAAGTACAATAATATAATACAAACACAATTTTAATAAAACAATATTATCTTTAAGAGAGGATCTTGAAAAAAATAATGCCAGTCTGTACCCGGCTTATGAGTCCTGTGCCAGACAAGTGAAACTTATAATGTGAGTGGAATTGTATTTTTATTTTGCTGGATTATATCCGGCTAATGAGTGCAAAGGGTTAATAAAAATTGATTATTGATGGAGTTACAACGAGTTGAAACTTCATCTGTCTGGCTATTAATGTTTTTTTTATATAAGTTGCAGTTAATGATTTCTTAAATATGTATATTTTCACATTGAAGTAACGGGAGATGGATGTAATAGTATAAATTAGACAACTATTAATGAAATTTTAAAATTAAGGGTTCAGAAAGAGGCCATCAGAACTTTTCATGTGCTCACCTTTTTTAATTAACAGTCAACTCAGAAGTTATTCACCGTTTTCAAATGTTTTTTATTTACCATTATCATTTCAAGAAAGATTATCTTTGTTTCTTCTATTTGCTCATGTTATAAAATTTATTCGATTCAAATTAAATGGTACTGAGGAAGAACTATTGTAGTCCATCTTTGCCCTACTTGTGGTTGCAATGCATTTAGAGAGCTTATAATTGAAAGGATGCCTTTATGATAATTTTTTGGTATGAAAAAATATTGTTCTAATGTTATTAAAAGGTTAATAAGCAGTAGAGCAGCCAAAGAACATCATTGACCTAGTGCTGTGTATAAAATTCTGAAATTTTTGAAGAATGTGACTTAAATCATTCTTTCTTGTGGCCATTTGTTCATTTTTGTATTGGTTATTTCATAATGCTTATGAACATTTTTATTATCAATGAACGTACAAATTTTCTTTGATTATTACTAATTTTCTGCCTTGTAAGCTCCATATGGTAACTTCATTCTTGACTTTCTCTTTTTCTTTCCTTTAATTATCCTAATTTGATTTTATTTAAAATTGCTATCTAAAAAGTGCATTAGTTAGTGTCTCGATTAATTTAAATGTTTTCAAGTTATTTGCTTGATAAATATTATTTTATCCTCCCTCCTTTGAGTATCTGCTTTCTACAAAGTTTCAGGCGGTTTAAGCCAACATTATTGAATAAATCCCAGCCTATTTCTGTATCATTGCTTTATATATGGATAACTAGCTGAATGTACCCTGCTCCGCTACGGTTTAATATCATTAGGATGAAGGACAACTTGGATTAGTAAAAGTTTAGCTTAATGTTGATAATTATTATCACTTGAATAAACCTAAAGAATTCCATTCTAAGAATAATTTCAATAAGTAAATTTGACAATTTGCAAAAGTTAATTTTATATTATTTTGATAGTCCTCCAGTGAAGTTTCGAGGCAACACTACCATCTTAACCAGCTCTGATACCAGACCATCAGCTTTTCTTATGGCATTCTTTAAGTGGATATAGTCCCAACTTCTCAACTTTTTTGATTTTTTTAGAATAAATTTTAATATTTCTGTTTCTGATTTTGCGTACATATCAAGCATAAATTGGTTGAGGAGATTACGGAATTAAAGTAAATAAGGTTCTTCACCTCCTCGCTCCATCAACATTTAGGCGTAAAAATCAGCTGCAGACTCAGTTTTCTTAAGTGGTGTATTGGTGTTATGGTCACGCTGAGGGATGTTAATACTGTACCCATCTTATCCATGGTAGAACATGAGACGATACTAAAGAGAATCATACACTTAATAGAACTCACTGATTTTTCTAATTTTTTTGTCCCAACATCGAACTGGCCTTACATGTTATCACCAGAGAACATAAGTTTTTTAACCTCTTCTATAACATAAGTCTTTTAATAGCTTCTCATCACGAAACAACTCAAACTTGTAAGGGTACACCTCTGCAGCTACCATGAGCTCACAGAAAGTACCATATTATAAGGTTTCGACATCGATCATATTTTTGTTTTTTTACAACTATAATGAACCTAATTTGTGGTCAAAGTGTGCGGCTTAAACATCTAACCTATTTTTTAACTTAGCTTATCTCCAAATACCATATGACAATCAATGTTTTATTATTCACCCGAAAAAAATTGTAATAACTATAAATTGTAAATAATTTTTCGCGATTTAGCCACGATCCAGGCCGATTTTTTTAAATTCCTTTCTTAGCGAGCACCTATGGCCCTAGAGGAAGCTACATATCGAATTTCATTCCAATCCGTTCGGTGGTTTCTGAGATTTCGTGTTAAATGAGTGAGTGGTATTTGACAAATATATAGTAGATTTATCTAATAAATAATAGCTTGAATTACTACTGAGAAACTATAAATAAATTAATGTAATACCTTTTTGATTGTTATGAGTGTATAACTATTTATTTAATTTTGATGGTGCTTTCCTTAAAATAACAGTTTTGAAAATAATTACGGACTGTCAGCAGCAACATGGACTGCGTCATAGCGATTATCAACGTTACAGGTAAGAATAAAAAAATCACATTTTTTAATCTAAATTCTGGAAATATACTCTAAACTCTTATATTTATATTTCAGGGGTTATTGTACTCGAAGAATTCAGAGATTGAGGCAGACTCTCCATTTTCCGCAAGGTGATAAGAGACATTTCAAACGTAAAGATGTGACTGAAGCACATCTTAAAGATGAAAGGTAATCTGATGCTTAAGATTACTTCTTGTTAGGGGATCCCCTATTGTAATTGTGTTAAAAATTAATATAATTTAGTGGATTATAATTTTTAAAACAAACGTGATATAGATCAGAAGATAAACCTAATGAAACTCTAAATTTTATTCACTTAAGATAAAAATGATTTAAATTATGGATTTTTAAACATTTGTTTATTAATCTGCTCCATTTTTTTTTTTTTTTTTTTTTTTTTTTCGCTATTTTAGGTTTTTGCACATCCCTTTGATGCTCTCTGAAAGGGCTTGGGGTTACGCTATGCAACTACGCCAAGAAGCCAATACCGAGCCTAGGAAGAGATTTCATTTGGCCTCTAAGTTGAGGAAGGCCGTCAAGTATGCAGAACAGTTGGAGCAACTGTGTCAGGTAATTGTTTACACTAAGCATTTCTGGCTGTTGAGGCCGACATTTGTTTTCCCAGGTTGATTATCATGTACATGGGTTCACTTATTATTTAAGTTGAAATTAAGATAATATAATTTTTTTAACCCATGTACATTATAATTATTTAATAATCATCCTCAGGAGGCAGAAATTTTGGGTGATAAGGAGTTGATATATTCCTTGGCTATTTTAGGACAGGGGACATTTTTCCTCTCCTTATTTTTTTAATCATACAAAGGTTTCAGCATGCTCCACTCCAACTTATGTACTTGCGAGGTGTACTGGTTTGTTGTCATTCCACTTAGTGGCAAAAACTAAAGCCATGAACCGTCTAACCAACACAAAGTGCTCATCAACTTAGCGATTCAGCTTGGATCATGTTATTTTCTAAAGATAGCTTCTCTAATATTTCTTATCTGTAATTCCCAGTGTGCGTTGCAAAGCACTTTCAAATAGTCATCAATAAAAAAGGGTCTGTGAGTAATTCATTGATTTTGACTCTTTTCCACTAAATTATTAGATGTTATCAACAAAAAAAAAAAAAAACTGAAAACATTGAAAAAAAAATTGAAAACATAAGGATAATAATAACTGAAATTCAATGTTCCAAAAGATTTATCTTAAAACCTAATATATAAGTTGTATTCAGTTGCAACATATCTATTCTAATAATTTATATTATCCAGCTAATGGAACTTTTTTTTTTTTTGTATATAATTTAGTCTGAACTTTGCGATGCCAGATCAAAACTTGAAGCACAAGCTTATGTTGCTTGGATGAGAGCGAGCCTTCACTTTGAGCTTCACGTCTGGAAGGATGCTCTTGATCATTTCCAGCAGGCTCAGTAAGTCAGTTTATTGTTCTTTTCTTATTTACAGCAGATCACAGAATCAATGATTAATGTAGTCTTGGATTTATAGGCTGTCCTAACCTCCTTTTTGTTACCAACTACTCAAATACGAAAACAAAAGAAAACTTATCCCCCAGTTTTGAAATAAACTAATTCTTTGTAAGCTAAATTAACTACTTATTTTTGAGGTAATCTTGTTATTGGGATATCACTGTTTTTTTAACCTGGGAGAACTCGCACTTGAGATTTTCTCGCAGGCTCAAAGTTTTGGCTTTTTCGAAGAGAATACTAATTTCTAAACAATAAATAACGGTAATATAATGTTTTTAAAGAAAAATAAATAAGCAAAACATAAAATAATTTAAAAAAAAATTATATTGAATTAAATGACTACTCTCAGGATTTTGTGATTTGGTTTCAATGAAAAAAGAAAAAAATGATAAAGTGGTCAACTATTTTCCAAAACATTGACTTTCGATTGCAAAAATTATTTTTCTAAATTGGTTAGGAACTAAAAAAAACTACTAGTTTGAAAGTCAGAACATACGACTTATCTCTCATCTGATGATTAGCTAATACCATTTCAACTAATAGTCTAGAACAGGACGACATTTTACAGTCTTCACATTTTAAAACTTCACACTATCATTTGACTAAAAACTTGCTGTGGTAGGTGATACTCCGGTAGTTATGCAAAACGAAACTCAAGAACGTGAGCATGAAAAGGAAATTGTATCAAAAGCTGGGCCAGTTCATAATTTAGAAAGTATCCTAAGATTTGTCCTCATCATAGGTAATCAGTCACCTTACATTGGCCCAATCCCATTGTTGTACATACTGTTCATTAATGTATTATTGTCTTTGTTTTTTTATCTCATTACGTCTCTAACCAGACTTAATTTAGTTAATACTTGTACATATCTGTTATTCTTAGGGGACATTGTCCCAGAATAAAATTATGTTTCTATTCTATTCTATTCTATTCTATTCTATTGATTGATTTAAAATTCTCGACTGAAAAAACTCGACTGGGCTTATTTTGGTTGTTAAATTAATCAATTTTATCTCCATAGGGTTGTTTACGAAAAGTTATGCGGCGTTGTGAAGGAAACTGATCTAGCTATCTACAAGCACAAGTGTGATGAGTTGATCCCGAATTTGAGATATTGTGCTTACTCAATCGGAGATTCTACTGCGATTACTGATCTAAAAGATCTCCGTGGTATAGCACATGGTGATATTTTGGATAAACTTGACGTAAGTATAATAGGTAACTTATTTTATTATTTATATAGAGAAAATATATTATTATTTATTATGTGAGGTATAGAATTCCAAAACCAGCATAGTCCAATTTCCAAATTTTGTAATAGTTTTTCTACTAGATTATCTTTAGGTAGAAGTTTTTTTCCCAAAAGTAGTTAAAATCACATTGAAAACGGCCAATACGAAAATAAGGCCTGTTCTTTGATAATACCAATAAATGACCTTTATCGACCAGCTGTGAAAATTTTTAAAAAATGTGCTTTGCTGGATTTTTAAGTAAACGCTCCATGTATAATAATCTATTAATTAAACTAATTAAAAGTTTTATAATACTTGTAGTTGTTTTATCTAGCAAATTTCATTTAACTTGTTTTTGTTTTAAACTGCAATAATATTAGGTTAATCAATATTGATTTCATGCAGAAAATGATATTTTAGTTTTAGTTATGGTAATAAACCTGTGATTCGGGTTATGTTTGTTTGTTTGGTTATGGGTTATGTTTAACATGTTTCGGGATATGTTATCCCGAAACATGTCACATTGTAGTGGAGATAAATTGATGTATGAGGATTTTAACTAAAATAAAGTGTATAAGATAATATATTTAGCATTATATACTCCTTTATTGAAGAAATAAAATTAATATTTAACTCGAGTGTAAATTATTTTACTCACTTTTGGAAATTTGCAGAATATAGCGTGCAAACCTTACCTTGAGTGAGTAAAAGTAGCACCTCACGCAGCCAAATAAATAACTTTTATTGTTTTTTTTTTTGTTTTTTTTCCCTTCCTATACGGGTTTTGAAGGGATGGCTTGTAGCCATCACTGCTGGTTTTAACAGTTTAACATAACATTTCAATATTACTTTTAACATTGCAAGAATAAATTTTCTTAAACATTTAACAGAACATTTCAATATTACATTTAACATTTAACATTTCAAGATTACACTACACGTTTAAAATAACATTTAATATTTAAAATACATTAAACGCTTTACATAACTACATACTTGTGTTTAATACAATATACCTTATATCTAATACAACAACCTATATTTAATACAACATACTATATTAAAATTAACTACATACTAACTATAACATACTATAATACATAATAATAATAACTACATAATAACTATAACATACTAATTTAAAATAACAACATACCTATATCATTTTTTTTTTTTTTTTTTTTTTTTTTAATTTTATAGCTTTACATTTACGCTTATATAGGCTTTATTCGGTGATGGGGTCGTCGCCAGCATCATTTCTGTCCAGGGTTCTTTCTGGGGCGCGGCCCCTTCTTCCTAGGTTGAAGTGCTCTAACCCCACTTCAGTTTTCCAACCATACACAAAACTTTTGTAATACGGGTAGCTGTTAGCTGATACTAGTTAAGGGAAATCACTCTCCGTTAGAACATACAGCCCTGTTTCTCTCTGTAGCTTGGCTCTCAATGCCTCAAAGGCAGTGCATGAAATTACCACATGTTCAGCGGTCTCCGGTACACCACAGCTGGGACAAAGCGGGTCAATATTTTTACCATGTTTCTGGAGCTTGGCTCGAAAGCCCCCGTGCCCTGTGAGAAACTGTGAGATCCAGTAATCCGGGAGTACCCAAGTTGCTTGAAGACGTGACCTAACAGTGGGGAAATATTTTCTAAGAGTAGCCCCTTTCGGGGTTGTTACCCACCCCCTGTTCCATTCTTCTATCGTGTACTCTCGGATTATCTCCAACCATTTCCTTGGATTTGCGTCAATCTGAGACCGGAGATTATTTGGTAGTCCCACCGAGCCTTCCCTTTTCATTTTAAATTTAAAACCATCTTCTTGCAGTACAAGATCAAGAGGTACACAACAAGAGGTACCCTCCTGCTAAGACCTGGACCCCCTCATGAGACACTGATCGGCACGCCCTGGTGACTCGCAGCAGAGAATTACGCTAAATAAATAACTTTTATTGTTTTTTTTTTTGTTTTTTTTTATAATTTTACTAAAATCTTTTGTCATTATGTATAGCCGTTCTTATTTCTTAATATTTCAGCGTCTTATGCTTGAAGCTCGTGCTAAAGACGGTTCTGGAGTCGCAGAAGTTGAATGGCAAGGTTATAAGATCTCTGTAAGACCAGCTGAAGTAGGGAGTTTTCTCCTTGCCGATCAAGAATTGCAAATTGAATCTCCCGGTGGGCAAGCCGAGGTCGATCTTCTCGAGAGACACGTCATCCGCTGTAAAGATGCTATATCAGCTGTGAGGGATGTTATTGCAGCAGAACAGGTAACTGTATTGATTATTCCTTTTTTTTAAAAATTAATTCTAAACTTTATTGTTCTATATTACATTATTTTTTGTTTTATGTATGTTCTGAAGTAATGGGTTTGGGATAGATTACTTATCAGTTTATTTAGAATTAATTGAACAAACTTTTTTTCCTAATTATTTATATGTAAAATGGAGGGCTCATAAAATCAGATTAATTCAAACTAATTGTAATTTGTAATAGCTAATAGGAATAATAATAATAATAATAATACTAGTTGTGTATGATGGGTGAGAAATGGGAAAAGGAAGTTGAACAACTGTAGTTGGCCACAGTCTCAATGATATTGTCTCAATGTAAACAATTTTTTGTGAGATGTAGGACTTATTTACAGATGCACCAGTTCTATGAAAATGGCTCAAAAGTAGGTATCTCTTGCATTTTCTAATTGTCAGTGGTCAAATTAAAAAAAAAAACTTAAAATGGTAGTGTCTTCACTTCCCAAGTAACAAGCTATGATTCGTAGATGATCTGCCATTAATAAGTACCAGCTGATTGAAACATATGACTGCTGCCTCGGTTGCCATAGAAACAAACTCCAAATTTACACTATGCTTCTCACTTAATTAAATATAGTTTTCCTAACAATAAAATAAACATTTTTATTTTTAAGTTACCCTAAATGAATAAAACAACATTTTAAATAATTAAACAAAACTATTTACAATTTTTTGGCATGAACAATTATACTATATTTTTTACTAGTTGAGAGAATATAAGCCTTGTGGATATTCTTCCTATAATGAAAGACTCTGGTTTGATGAATTCTTTAATCCAGTCTATTCGCCTCTAAAATGATTAATTAAAGAAATTTATATAAGAACTTAACCCTTGTTCAAGCTCACATAAGAATTTTATTTGTAAATATCTTAAATTTATTTTTTATTGTTTTTATTTGAATTTAAGATTTATTTTGTTGAATTATAAACATAAGAAAAGGCTTATTTGTTATGTAAGAACTGAACAACAGAATATCAGTTAAGAGGTTTTGCAGATGTCGCCTCATGAGCTTGGTTCAAGAGTAGATATGGATTTATTCCTCATTATATGAAGATGGGTACATACCCATCAGACCTACTTGGTGTACCAAATGGGAGTCCAATATAGTATTTAAACTCAGACTGGTTTCTTATGAAAATCATTCTACATTATTTGATATGACTTTGATCATATATGTGACTTTTACAACAGCCTATATAATATACTACAAGAGTTTTCAAAAAATTAAATCTAGCCTACAGTCCAACATAGTTTTACTAATCCTTATTAGTTATTTTTAAAAATTAATTTTATATTTATTAATAAATATTTTTAACATTTATTTATAACTATAAATTTAAAATAAAAATATATAGCTACTTTACTTCTTGCATAATGCTTGTTTATTTATTTATTTTTTTTGTTCTGAAGGGTGGAAAATTGAAACCGGATGGTCACCCACTTCAAATCCTTCTGTCATATCTGACTTACATTCGCTTGTCCCGCTCAAACGAACGGGTCAGAATAATGATTGAACTTGCCAAGGCTGAACAAGAAGCTGCAGGACAAGAAACTGAACCAGAAGTAAGATTTCTAATTGTTTTTTTTAGTTATCATTGTTGACTTTAAAATGATCACTATTTCAATATAAAATAATAGTATATTGTATCATTGATGGTTTATAATATTTATTATTTTTTAAATAATTTATATTTAGATTCTAAATAATTAATTCCTTTATTAATTTTTTATATAGTGATGTATTGTACATGCTGATTTAATTACATGTTCGTTTGTTTTTTTCATTTAGAGCCAAGATTTGTTGGGCGAAGTGAAGAAGGGTAAACCTCATGAACTTATACGCCTCTATGAAGTTATCTTACAAAACTTAAACGAGATGCAGCAGCTGACTGGCCTCGAGAATAATAATGATTTCCAAGCCGAAATGGATGCAACGATCACTGCCTACAAGGCCTTTAGGTACAGAACATTATAATTTGTGTTATATCTGTCATTTGTTGTAGTCGTAGCCGTTTATACGAATTTACCATGAAAACGCATCATGATACGTGAACACTCCTCTGTCAGTACTTTTCTGGTAAAATTAGCTGTCTATCCTAATCGCTCTGTTACATTCATATAATTACAAAATCAAAGAAACAAGTATATCAAAATAAGTATAAGAATGTAGCTGTGTTTTGTATTCTGTTGTATATTAATTTGATTTAGAGGCCTGTTTAAACATCTTCGGGCAGGGTCACCTGTGGTGTAGTGGTTAGTATAGCAACCTACTAATCCCAAGATCATGGGTTCGCAGCCCGGCAGATGACCTTACGATTTTTTAAAGGCAGTAAAAAATCCTTAGCTATGCCGTCCTTCGGAAGGAACGTAAAATGGGGGTCCTAAGCCTGTGCGATGTCAGGTACTCGTTAAAGATCCCTATCCTAATTATACCTGGATAGGTATTCATATCTTTGGGCATCAGGTATTCATTAGGTATCTTCATTCTAAGATACAACATAAAGATATTAAGCAACGATTTTACATCACAGGCTCTCTCTAAAGCTTCATTCTAAGATAGAACATATGATTAGCGGTGACTATATTAAACCTTGCCTGATATCTTACTAAATCAACGGAACTAAGCTTTTAAAGGAATTATTAGATAGTATCTTTTATGATACAGATCAATAGATGCCTTTGTAGTATTAAAATTTATTTAGTTTCTCTTTTGGTGCTGTAAACAGTCATTGACCATTCATATTGATTTCATATGTTTTGTTGTTGCCACATGAATCTTATTAGTGATAAATTACTGACATTTATATAATATCTAGTACATAAGAGGATAGGAGAAATTATTTAGAAGCAAGAAAATCAAAAAAAGGTGTTATTTTTACTTTAAATTATACTCTGCATCAAAGTTTTTTTGTTTGTTTTTTTTCGGAAAAAAAAAATTGTTTCTGTTGAAATATTTGATTTTAAAAAAAACTTTACACATTAAGTATATTTCAAATTCTGATACTGATGGCTTATTCAGATTTAGCTGGCAATGTGTCATAGGAATAATTCCTTCTAACAAAATCTTTTTTTTTAGTGATATTAATTATAAATTTGTTTCTATGACTAAACTTTGGAAGAACAGTGTTAGTGTTATTACTATAAAAGAATAGAAAGTGAGGATCCAAACGACAATTGAACAACCCTTCTCGGTCTGTTCTGTTGCTATGCTTGTTGGTAGTCTCGTCTAATTAAAAGATTTTTTTTTTATTTTAATTATACTTTTACTACCACAGATTAGATTATTCTGTTTTTCTTTTTACATTTTTAGATGCTTAACATTTATGTCCTGCTCATTAGTATGTATGACTTTTGGAAACTTTGAATATACAGGGTTTTTTAACTTTAATTTCATTCAATTAAAAATTTGCCCTTAGAGTGATGGTTCTAATAAGCTCTTCAAAATCATACTGAAAATTAAACTGCCTTTAAATTATTAAAAACTGATCAATTTAATAGAACTTTCACATTAGTATATATAAACTTTAAATTTAATGTTTACAGATGTTATTACATCGGAGAGATATTGACGACTACTAAAAAGTTCCGTGAAGCCCTTGCTCTCTATGACAAAGGTCTCAAATATTTGTCCGGCCTCAATGCTTCGAAGGTCCAAGCTGAAGTGAAAGGGGAACTGGAGACTTTGGAAGTAAGAATAAAGTTGTCCCGTTGCATCTGCATCGCCCAAGGAGTCCTCCAGAACGAGACGACCAAGGCAGCTGACTCGAGCGACAGTTCTGCTCCTAACATCCATCAAGATCCTAAAGCGTTGATGAAGGTATTCATTGTTGTTTTTTTTAATTTCTAATTTTTCATTTCCATTGTAAAATTTCTAAATTAAATCAAAAAGTTGAGATTGTTTGAATAATTTTAATCAGCTGTTCATAATTTAAAGTAATTGATAAAAGAAACAATTGAATGGATCCGCTGAAAAACGTTCTAAGCGACAAAATTTCCAAAGTGGCATTTTTAAAGGTTTTAAAATGTATAAAATTACGTCTTAGTATGATATAATACTCCATTATGTTATTACACATGTAAATATAACAGTTTAATATGTGAATATAAAATCTAACCTTTAAAACTAACAAATACTTTAGTTTATGATTTTCTTTCACTCATTACTCAAAATTTTATGTTTGTCGCTTAGAAAGTTTTTCGACAGATCCATTTAATTACTATTAGTATGTATGCTATAATATTATATACTCCTATTATTAATATATTTTATTAATGAAACAAATACCACTAGACTAGGAACTTGATTAGCCGATGTGGTTTGGACTGAGGTAGGCTCAGATACCCGAATCCTCAGTTAATCGATACCCAAAAAAAGTTAGGGTAATACATAATAGAAATTAGATAGGAAACATTGACATAATACATCTTTATCTATTTATCTTTGCACATGGGGCAAGAGTAACTCCTACTGGATGGGATTCTTCCTTTATTCGACTTTCCGGTGAAAACATTATGGCTGTACTTTTTGTTCCTGTGTATTATGGCTGGACTCAGTAATTCATTCATTTCATTGAAAAAGCAACATCAAATACAGGGTGAGTATCTGTTAGTGTAAAAAAAAAAAAAATTGGGTGAAACTAGATCAAAATTGTAGCAAAATGCCGCAGACCTTACCTTTCTATTCCAATCCGTTGTAGATGTAAGATAAATCAAAGGCTTTTTTGAGGAAACAACGTTTTTTTCCATAAAAGCTGTAATATCTTCACTTTCTTTTAAATACTTTTCAAATTTTGACCACATTTTCGGATTTAGCATTAAATTTTCAATAATATGAGTACCTGTAACCTTGAATTTTACAAACTTGGTATCTAAAGAACAGCTTGATCTTAACCTAATTTGGGAAAGTCACAATGTTGTATTTACTTCATTGCTCACCGTTTTTCGAAAAAACTATTCACAAAACGTCAAATTTCACAAAAACTCGCAAATTTTATTAGCTTTCGAATGATATGTTATACGTATTGATTTTATTTCAATTTCATGGAGAAATTCACTTTTGAAACCAAAAAAACATGATGTTCTCATTTCGCATACAAATCAGTTACTTGTGTAAACAAAACATTATGACAATCCCTTAATAGAAATTTGCATTTTAAACATAATAAACTCTTCCTTGGTATAAAAAGCAAGGAAAAAATTATTGTTTAATAGAATATAAAGGAAAACTATCAATAAAGTGACACCAGATCAGAGGATCTTATGTTATTACATTTATGTATTTATTACTATAATTTAGGATTTATTTTATTAGATTTTCAATGTAAGGTTTAAAACTCAATGATAATGAACATAAACCTCAATTTTGGTATTAGCTTTTGAATGCAGATGATATTAAAGAATACTACTTTTAGAGGTGGATTTATGGCTAGACGGGTCTGTTTTTACAGGGGAAGGCATTTCTACCGTTACATGTGGAGTATCGTTGGCTTATTCATCTTTGTATTGCTGTCGAGTGTTAAAAAATCATAGTTTGCCCAACAGATTAAATGATGAGATTACTAAGATTTATTACAAAATATCCTACCACAACTTCATCATAATATTCTACCTGAAGATCGGCAAAATATGATCTTCCAACTCCATGGTGCTCCTCCACATTAATCGAAAGCAATACAAATATAAACCAACGATATACATAGAAATAGGTAGAAATGGCTTCCCCGGTAAAAACAGACTCATCTGCCCATAATATTCTCCTCAAAAAGTAGTATTCTTTAATATCATCCGCATTCAGAAGCTAATACCAAAATTGAGGTTTATGTTCATTATCATTGAGTTTTAAACCTTACATTGAAAATATAATAAATATAAAATTAAAATTGATAGTTTTCCTTTATTTTCTATTAAACAATAATTTTTTTCTTTGCTTTTTGTTCCAACGAAGAGTTTTTATGTTTAAAATGCACATTTCCATTAAGGGATTGTCATAATGTTTTATTTACACAAGTAACTGGATTGTATGCCAAATGAGTACACCATGTTTTTTTCGGTTTCAAAAGTAAATATTTCCATGAAATTGAAACAAAATCAATACGCATAACATATCATTCGAAAGCTAATTAAATTTGCAAGTTTTTGTGAAATTTGACGTTTTGTGAATAGTTTTTTCGAAAAACGGTGAGCAATGAAGTAAATACAACATTGTGACTTTCCCAAATTAGGTTAAGATCAAGCTGTTCTTTAGATACCAAGTTTGTAAAATTCAAGGTTACAGGTACTCATATTATTGAAAATTTAATGCTAAATCCGAAAATGTAGTCAAAATTTGAAAAATATTTAAAACCAAGTAGAGATATTACAGCTTTTATGGAAAAAAAAAAAAAAACGTGGTTTCCTCAAAAAAGTCTTTGATTTATCGTATATCTGCAACGGATTAGAATAAAAAGGTGTGGTCTGCGGCATTTTGCTACATTTTTGATCTAGTTTCACCCTATTTTTTTTTTTACGCTAAGAGATACTCACCCTGTATAATCTCTTGTATAGTTTTATTTCTTTCATTCTGCCAGACAAATATATAAAACATATAACTATGTGACTTGGGCGAAACTCATACTTAGCAACATAGTTTTATGTATCCGAATCACAATGTGTTAATAGCAAAGTGGGAGAGATTGGGAACTGCTGATAATGGGAAAAATTGGGTATGATGTTTATAACGAGCCATTTATAATAACCTGATTTTTTTATTATCTATTTTGTTTATTTCGTTTAACGTCACTTTATGCTGCTATGACTAATTGGACGATGCTACGGTGGGAGTCCTAAATTTTGCCTATTCAGTTATATTTAGGATAGGGACCTTTAACGAGTACCTGACATGGCACAGGCTCGGGAACCCCATTTTACGTCCCTTCCGAAGGACGGCATAGCTAAGGATTTTTTACTCCCTTTAAAAAATCCTAAGGTCATCTGCCGGGCTGAGAACCCGCGATCTTGAGTTTGCTATGCTAACCACTACACCACAGGTGACCCTTTTTTATTATCTATTTTACTAGTATAATGAAGAAGGTAGAAGATGTTTGTTTAACCCTTATTCTGACAATAAGTCAAATTTTTGTAAATTCTTTAAATTAAATTATCTGTTAACACCTGTTGATAGCTTTTCAAAAGCCATGCAATGCTGCCAACCTCTTATTCATATTTCCATAAGAGAGGGGGTAAAGAGTGAAATAATTGTAAGTCCGCCAAATTAAAAAAAAAGAAAATTGCTAAAGTCAAGCTGGCATGTGTGACACTTTGCCAGGATAAAGGTTAATTAATGTGTATAACTTGTATTGTTAAGGGTAATTTAGGATATATAAAAAGGTATAATAATTAAGTAAATGTATGGAAAATTTAAATTATTTGTATATTGGGTTAATGCAAAAATAATGCAGGTTTTTATTTTGTTTCAGGTGCCATTGATTGATAGATTAGAACTATATTATCAAGACCCCAACCTAATGTCGAAAAAAGCAAATTTGATCAAACTGCCCCCTGATCTTGAGCTTCTAATGTGCAAACCTTTGTTCTTCGATGTTGCCCAGAACTATGTCAAGTTTCCAAATATGGATACGGATAAGAAAGTTAGTGAAAACCAAGGGCCACAACAGGCCGGCCAGGGCTTGACAGGATTCGTCAAAGGGCTTTGGGGTTGGGGTGCTACGAAAAAATAAGTTTATTAAATATAAAAATATTACATTTACGATAATTAAAGTTCACCTTTATATTTAGATCCCTAATTCAAATTTAAAAAATACTATAGTTTCGATTTTGTTTAATGTTTAAAAAAAAAAAAATTGTTTTTTGTAATGAAAGAATTATTTTTTATTTAATTTTTTAAAAATAAATACCATTTTATTTGTTATATTTAATTATTTTTACCAATTAGCTCTATAAGTAGAATTCTATTGCAACAAAAGCAGTGACGAGAATGTTCTAAAAGAATTCATTTTGCTTGGTTACACAAAGCCTATTTGTTGTATAAAAATTTCTGGATTGTTCTGATCCAAAATATTTCTATAAAAAGCTTCCAACAATGACTAGAGGATATGAAAACTCCTGCATTTAAGTCGTGTGGAATTAGATGACTTAGTGAAAATAAATGGTAATAGATGTGTTTTAGTTTATGTGTGTTACCTTCTGTGCGACTTAATTTAATATAACTGTGTTTTTAATCCATAAGGGTTTTACTATAATATAAAAAATTATAGATATTAGTAGAGTTTTCCCTCTACCTGCTCCTATTTTATAGATATTGTCTTTAAAGAGAATCCTTGGGCGTCTTTGTGGTCTTCTGCGTCATCCATTCGACAAATAAGGTTAACCCACTTGAACTGTCGTTTTTCAAAAGAGCTCTTAAGTTTAAACACTTGTAATTGTTTCCTTATGCTCTGATTTTGCACATCGTCTCTCTCTGTATTACCGATAATTTTGAACAGATATTTCATCTTAACACCTGTTATTATTGCAAGCTCTTTGAAGCATTTAGGTTATACTATAAATTTTAATTATTTTTTTCTATATGAATGGTTCCTT
Organism: Euschistus heros; assembly: GCA_003667255.2. Classification (NCBI taxonomy): domain Eukaryota; kingdom Metazoa; phylum Arthropoda; class Insecta; order Hemiptera; family Pentatomidae; genus Euschistus; species Euschistus heros. Next base: position 532,382 of record RCWM02000452.1, on the reverse strand, counting down.
ATTAACTCATTTATGTTGGCACTGGAATATTGCCTGACTTCTTTTCCATTCCTAATTAATGTTGGATATATTACAATGTGCTCGTGTGACTACGTGGTTCAGGGAGAAATTAAATCAATACAAATAGGTTTTAGGAAAAATTAACCACTTCTATTGGAATTTCTCTGTTAATAAAAGATTCTTAATTTTATTATTAATAGTTTGTTGTTATATATATTTACCTATATGAGGGAATAACGTCTCCTGTTCTCCTGGAATGCTGAAATCTTAAAATATAATTAAATCAAACTGATAATTTTTTTAAATTAAAAATGTTTTTGTTTCATTGTTATTGACAAATAAAGAATATGTTCACTACAAGCCTTTGTGTTTGTTTTTTTAAACTAATTATTTTTTATGTATTTCCTCCCCAGCATTGTTTCTTATGATGAAAACTGAAGATATTGGTAAAAACTAAATCTTGAGACTTGATTCTTTAGTTTCTTCCTAGTAGGATTAGATTTTAGTGGATTATTTGTATAACTAATATATGCAGAATCTTCCCAAATATATATACTCAAAACTTCCATTCAACTTTAAGGTGCGGTGCACACTGAAGAAACTGATTTCATGAAACGTGAAACTGAAGTTGCTTGCAACGAGTAGATAAGATTAACATAGGTTGGTGCCCACAGAGTTTTGATTGATTTTAGAAAACCGCGTTTTAAGAAATTCCTGTTGCTTCAGTTTCACTTATCATCACTCCAAGTGTATTTTATTTTTTTCATTTATTCACTTACAATGACTTTCCTCTTTTTATTATGATTTCCCATCTCTTTAAATGACCATCCCTCATCAACATAGTTCATATAGTTATATACCTACTACTTGACAATTATTTAAAATATTTCGAAGTAATAAAAATGTTTTCACTTGTCTGAGTGTAATTGTTAATTTTTCCTCAGCACTCAGAGCTAACCTCCAGTCGGTGTCCTTTGTTATTAGTGCATTCATAAGTTCTTCTAACTAGCGATAAAAAATTGGCTTCGATATCCTGAAAAAATCCTTAAATTTATGAGGATCTCTACTTATTTCACGAGTTCAACAAAACAGCTGTGTTGCCGAACCCTGATTAACAGGTAAACCCAGGACTTGTTTTTTTTTTTTTTTTTTTTTTTCCTATTTCTTAACCACCACAACACAAGCACATCGTCATCAGAATACATCACGAAACTGATGGAAAACTGTTGTTTCTGTGTGTACTGCACCTTTAATCACAGAAATTGAAAAGGGAACCCCAGCTCTTCATGACAGGTTACCAGTAAAATATATTATCAATTTTTCTGTTTTTGCCATGAAAAGGGTTAAATAACTATTCTAAATCTGCTTCTCTTTAACCTTGATACTTAGTAAATATGAATAATAATGAGACAACTAATAAGCTCTCCACATTTTATTTAATGTTGCTTAAGTAAATATGTTATCAGTTCTTTGCTATTGTTGTTGTTGTTTGTTGGCACTACAAGTCATGAAGAGTCAAGGCATCCCGTAGTCAAGCCGCCAAACTTCTCTGTTTTGAACTCTCCAATTTCTGATCCTTAGCATTTTCTCCACGTCTGCAGCCACACAATCCACCCACCGCAGGCGAGGTCTCCCCACTTTTCTGCATCTAAATATCTTTTGTATCTGCATCTAGGAGCCTTTTGTGGATTTGCTATTGTGTTGCTTTAAATAATCACAGCAACTTAACATATCTTCTACTAATTGTGAGAAAATTCAAATACTGGAAAAAAATGCATTTTGTATTTTTTCCTGACTGTGAAAAACAATAGATCATGGTTATATCTATCTATAATCAACTACTTTTCCCAATTTGCATTTTATAATTTTAAAAAATCAATTCCTTAAACTAACAATGAATGGTAGTCAAAAATGAACAAAGTTGAAAGGAGATAGGGGTTTCTAACGTGATTTTTTTCATTGAAACCATTATACCTCCTAAACTGTAGGCCCCAGCAAGAAATGTTATGTAACAAAAAATATTCTTCCTTAAATTTCTGTAACTGTTGTCAAACTTTTGATAGGAACAATATCAACAGAGCTAGTTTATTGTTACTTTTTTGAGGGTGAAAAAAACTTAACACCAAACAAGTATAGTTCTCTAGCCAAAAGAAATATCTATTTAAAAAAAAAATCATTCTTAAACTAATTGATTATTTTTTTCAAAGCTGCTGGGTTAGAGGAAAATGATATAGTTTATACTTAATCATGCCGATTCTTTATTTTAATAAATACAAATATTATAAATTTTTACAAATATATATTCATTCATTAGCACACCAGACTAGATGCTTTGTATTCGTGCTTCTCCGAGTCTTGGCTAGTTTCTCTTTGAAAATAACAAAAAAATATAATAAGCACAAGGAAGAGCCAAATACTGGTGATATCAATTATTCCATATTAATTAAATTATAAATATAATATATTATATACACTTTTCTTAAAATATAACATTATTTTTTTATTTATTTTTAAGTTTTATAAAACTATATAATGGCCACTGTTAAATATAAAAAAAAAACAACAAATGCACAGCTAATTAGTGAAAAGGCACATTTTGTATGTTATAACACTTCAATAAATGCCATATAAATAATTAATCATTCATTAATTCATGCTTAATTTGATAAATTAATCTAATAAAATAAACGATCACATTTAGGAAACACTAAAGGCACATTTCAATCGTTCGTCAATCGATATTTTCTCTTCTCCACCAGGGGATTCCACTTTCTTCTCTGAAAAAAAAACGAAACATAAATATAAATTAGACTGAAGAATACATAATTTAAATAAAAAACTAATGAAAATAGACAAACAAAATAAGAATAAATTACATTAATATCACTGGCCATAAATTAACTAATAATTTATCTTAGACAAGAAATAAAAATAGGGGTCACCTGTGGTGAAGTGGTTAGCATAGCAACCTACTAAACCCAAGATTGCGGGTTCGCAGCCCGGCAGATGACCTTAGGATTTTTTAAAGGGAGTAAAAAATCCTTAGCTATGTCGTCCTTCGGAAGGGACGTTAAATGGGGGTCCCGAGCCTGTGCGATGTCAGGTACTCGTTAAAGATCCCTATCCTAATTATACCTGGATAGGCAAAATTTAGGACTCCCACCGTAGCATCGTCCGATTAGCCATAGCAGCATAAAGTGACGTTAAACGAAATAAACAAACAAATAAAAATAAAAACAATTGGTCTATCATGAATGAGTAAGTTAACACAGGCAAAAGATATTTAAAAATACATTTTCAATTTAATAATAATAAAAAAAATCGTTTTCAAAAATACCAACAATTTTTAACAAACATATTGGATAAAATGACTCATAAATTTATTTAAAATAAATAATCAACTTATTTAAACCATTTTCCTCAGTAAGGCATATGAAATTTTAATAATTAAATTTTCTTGTAAATTTACTTAACAATAGAAAATTTTCAGTGTCCGAAACCTATTAGATTTTTTTTTAAATTGATAATTGCCAATATTCAAACTAAATATTTTTATTTTAAAATATTCAAAAATAATCAATTTATAGATTGTATCATAGAATGAAGTTTCTAAACAAATTTTTAGAGTTAGTATTCTTACTTAATGAAGATGGGTATCGATACATGATTTATCGAAATATCGATATTTTTCCTTTACAGTCCTGATATTTTTATATTAATATTTATTCTTTCAAATATATGTCGATACGTACGTTACGATATATCGTTTTCTCTATATCTAGTTATCTCTATATTATAAAAATACAACATACAGCTATATATAATAATAAACCTAATAAAATTGATTTAAATAAAGGGAAGGTTTTTAGAGTTGGCAAGACTGGTACTGGTTGCATCGTTGTATTGTTTGTGGTACTGTTGTTAAAGGGTTGACTGTCTTGAGTTAGTTATGTTACATGTTTAAACAATATGTACAATGAAAATTTCTCTCCTTAAGTAAGTTGAAATAACAAAATATAAATATATAAAGCACTAAATCGTAGTAATGTTAACTTGTGTTACAACATTAGCGAACAGGGAATAAGAAAATATCAATATAACACACTAAACTAAGAATCCAACTTAGAACTATAGAAATGGTACTTTACAGGTGAAGTTAAAGGAGCAGTAAAATCCAATATCGTTACCTAAATAAACTGAAACGATTAAATAAGCAGGTATATCACTGTAACGAGATAGGAGTATTTAAAATAGCATTATTTTTATTTGAAAAACTCAATTTCTCCCTGGGAAAAACAATAGGTCATAGATGTGTCCATCAGCATTCTACTGCATTTCCCCGATTTACATTTTAGGATAAAAAGGATTATTTGCTTTAATTAAATTAACAATTAATCATCAGGAAATAAACAAAGTTGAGAGAAAGTAGGGATTTTAAATATGACTTTTTTTATCCAAACCAATACAGCTCCAAAACGGTAGGCCTTGTTTATAAATGAGACGTGGAGACGCAAAAGGGAGTAAATCCAAAATTGAAAATATTTCAGTAAACCCAAAAATATGCGTAATTCAGGTGTTTTTTTTTTTTTTTTTTTTTTTAAATTATTATTGGATCATAAGTTTTTAAACATCAGAAACATACCTGTAAAATATTGTTTAGCTTTTCTAGACTTCAAATTTTTGAACAATTCAAATAAATTGGATTTATCCCTATCTGCAAGGGGAAATTTCAAAAAAGCAATAAATAAGAAAAAAATTCATGACAATTAACAAAAATATTGTTATTGGAAATTATATTGTTTTATTAATTTAATATTGAACAAACTTTGATGAAAAAAATAATTAATAAAAAAATAAACTTGATTCAAACCATTTTCTCGAGATTTCTTTAAATTTTTCAAAAATGTTTTTAAAATCGAACACTAGGGTCAGACCATGTCAAATCAACCAATGGTTTGGACCTTCACCTCTGCGATTTCTATGATTTTTGGTATAGCAGCTGTACTTACTTACCAAGACTAGTAAAAATGTAAAATATAACATTTTTCTGACTTTTGGTTTTGAGTTATAAGCTTTAAAAAATTAAAAAAACTACTGTTTTCGGTCCTCACTAAGTATATTCAAAATTTTGCCATTAAAAAACTATTGCTCCCGGAGAACTCAAGTTTGCGGCGTTCTTTTCTATTTGAAATGCCCTTTAATATGATATATCACTTGATATATTTTTGGTTCATTTTGAATTTTTTCGAGACATCCAAAAACGGTTTTCGTAATTCCCAAAATACGTATCCTTCGATTTTTTCGGAAAAAAAAATCTATGTGATTTATACTATTACTGACTACATGTGGACAAAATTTTATAATGGGACGGAAATGGGTTTTAGATGAAAAAAAAAATATTTTGTCTTTTTTTTTAATGGACAGTTAGTCCAGTCAATGAAGTATTATAGAATGCGTTTTCTGTAATCCAAGGTTTTTCTTTGGAAACTTGTTCAGGATAGTTAGGAAGTACACATACCATAAGTCCTGGAGTTTTCGGGTCTGGGAACAAGAAGGGAGGGGCGCTGAAGGTCTCTTTTTTTGGTTTTGGGTCTCATATCTCGAAAATGGTGCATCATATGCAAAACATGACTATTCACTACATTAAAGTTAAGTAAATTCTCTACAATCTTTATTCTATACACATTTTTCATATTCTGCACCGTTTCCGATATATAGGCTTGGCAAATGTGAAAGGGCTTTAGTATGTTTGTTTTTTCCAAGAAAAGTTTAAATTTCTTTAACTTTTGACAGGTTGAAGATAAATTGGCAGGTGTATTTGGAGGAAATTTAAAGTTGTACAATATTATTTATGACGACTTTTTTCGCTGGATGAACGTTTAGAAGATAGAGAGAGATGTTTATCAGAAAACGTAAGGTGAAATTTTTGTTTTCGAAAATGTTCACATTTGCCAAGCCTATATATCGGAAACGGTACAGAATATGAAAAATGTATATAGAATAAAATATGTAGAGAATTTAACTAACTTTAATTTAGTAACGCATATTTTGCATACGACGCACCGTTCTCGAGATATGAGCGCAAAACGCCTCCTTCCTGTCCCCAGGCCCAAAAAATCCAGGACTTTTAGTATGTTTACTTTCTAACTACCCTAAACATGTTTCCGAAGAATAACCTTGGATTACAGAAAACGCACTCTATAATCCTTTATTAACTGGACTATAAGTTAGGGAATCAACTGGTTTAAATAGTTTCAAAAATATATATAGACCAGCAAGGCAAAAACAACTTTAACCTTTAATAGTTAAATGGTTATATTTTATTTAAGAGAGAAGCGTCCAACTAGCAGTATTCAATAGGTTGTAACAGTGTAGTAGGTTATAGCAGCAGAGAAGCCAGGAGCTTGTTGACCCAACTTGGATAATAACGGTCCGCCAATAAGGTATTAATTGATAGGCGGCTTCGCCCCTCCTTTGTTTCTTTACCATCAGAATACTAATGTAATCATATTATCTATTATAATATATAATCATATCCCAAATCTACTGCACGTCCCTGTCGTATAATAAGCTGTAATTAGGGTCAGGTTCCATCCAAAAGACGAGCGAAATTATGTCAGTTCGCTACAGCATCGTTTTATTTTTTATTTTAATTACGTTTATATTGATCACATTTAATAGAAAGACGATAATGTTTTGTAATTAACAATAAATTTGAAATATATTAAAAAGAAGCTAGGCATGGCGGAGTTGAAAAATTAAAAACCATCGCAAAAAGCCACATCTCTCAGGATAACATAAAATATATACAACCAGCAGTAAAGAACTTAGATCATTTAAACAAGCAATTGAAGTTTTATTTGTTTATCGATACAAATCTTTATTATTGTAGCATGCAATTGATAAGCATTATTTCATCAATAATATATTCAGGCATAGCAATAATTTATAACCTCGTTACAATTGCTCTTATTAAGCCGCGTTTACTCCAAAGTTGACAATTAAAAGTTGAGAACAAAAAGTTGCTCTTCTCAAATTTAAAACAACAAGTGGAAAACTTGTTGCCAAAGAATTGACGCGAAAGGTTTAGATTAAGTGAGTACATGTTCCGTTATTTTATGCGTATATCTTTTAAGGGATGTTTTATTGTAATTACCGATTTCTCTGATAAGGGAATTTTCTGAAATTGTTGTTTTTCTAAAGTATGTTTTTGTTTGATCGTAGACGTGAAGCATTGTTGATTTTTTTGTATACCGAGGGTAATAATTGATTATCCTCATACACAAGTTTTGTATCGTTTCGTGTTTACGGTAGTTGGTTGTACAAGTTGAGCTCCACACTGCTGAGGCATACGTAATCTGGGATCGAATAACTGTTTTATATAATATAAGTTTATTTATATTGCTTAACCCTTAACCGGCGTGGCCAAAAACGTTGACACTGTGCGACGCGGAGTCCCTGAGACTACAAAGTTAAAGTAAGGTGTATTTAAAAAGTTTTCCTGAAAAATAATGTTTTTTTCAATTTTAATATAATCAAAGGCATTTATAGGCACAAAATACTTTATTTTTAACCAACTGAATAAAAAAGTAAAGCAATCAAGATATAAAACTCAAAATAATATTTTTTCTGACGAAAATGAACATTGTTACACTTAAATTATCATTTTTTTAAAACAAACCAAAAATATAAAAACTTTTAGCGAAAAACTTATTGCCTAAGGTCTGAACTATAATAAATTAGCATATGTTAACTTATAAACTTCATATAGAAAAAAATTGACTTAAGGTAGAAATATCCTTTAAAAAAACCTTATTTCCGAACTTATCTAGATTTTCAACGCATTGAACATACAGTTTATTAGAACATTGCAACCATATTGGTTTTGTGGATCACAAATAAAACAATACTTTCTATGATTTCTAGGTAAAACTTCTTAAGTAACAGAGAACATCGTGCACTTGTGAGAGCATTCTCGGCAGGAACTTTTCTTTCAGGATCACCCTCTTGATCTGAAAACTATGTCAGATTCCTCAAGCCATTTTAGTAGGGTCTCCTCATAGTTAGCATCAGTAGTTCTAATGTATTCTGGATTCCTGGACATAGTTGCAAAACCGAACCGTTACCGTGGATTTACTTACACAAAAATCTAAATTAACCCTTAACCCGCGTTGCGGAGTCCCTGGGACTCTAGCAGATATAAACAGTTTCATAACTTATGTTATTTTCGTTCAAACAGGATGTGTTTCCCGTTACCTTCTTAAGGTGAGGGGGCGCGCCGTTTGTTGTGTTTACTATAGTATTGTGCGTATTCAAGTCGGTGTTACAATTGCTTTTGAGTCCGTGGGAATCTGCGACGCAGTTTGTGCTATATTTTCAATTTTGCAACTATGTCCAGGAATCCAGAATACATTAGAACGGTAACGGTTCGGATCGGCGACACCAACCCCTAAACCCGCTCAGAATACCTTTTATCGATTCTAACCTTGTTCCGATTTATTTCGATGTTCTAGTCGCTGCTTAAAGAGAGGGAAGGTTATTCTCCTACATTTACTGAGAAACTCTAAATCCCTGTTCAAAGTAATATTAACTTCTGTTTACCTTCTTATATTAAAATGAGAAATAAGGAAATATTAAAGTGGAAATAAGGAAATATCGAAATATAAGACACTAAATTAATTTTTAATTAATATTAATTTAATCAACAATTAATATACTACTGAACCACCAGTAAAGTTAATTCCTGATGAACTTTCAGAGAAGTGAAAATAACAAATTATAAATATAAAAAAGACAGAATCCTTAAGTATTTATTTGGCATAACTCCTATTTATTTAACATTTGTAGCTACATGTTTCGGAGATAATGTTTCATCATCAGGCTTCTAATTTTTTTTTAAAAACACATTAATCTATAACATTATACCAATAGTTCTACAATTATATAGTAATGTGTCATTTACCTCTTAATCTGTGATTATTTTCACATTGTCAATTCTCCATGTTATAAGCCATTATATAATATAAGTCAGAATCCTAGTTGAAAGTGAAGATGTTAATTTCTGCTATATTTTCTAATGGGAAGTGGAAATAAGAAAACATAAAAAAACCTGTGATATACTTTCTCACATTTATTTATAAACTGATATGTTTTATTGAATTAATTATACAATCTGTCTCACTTTAGCACAAAAAGTAATATGGATGACAAAGAATCCATTCACAAAATATGTATACTGAAATTTTATCACTGAAATTGAAACAACAAATACAAATATATAAAACACCAAATCCATGTACAAATAAATCTTGTTAAGTTTCATAACACTTTTACAAGTTGTAAATTTTATCACCTAAATTGATAGAACAAATATAAATATGTAAAACACCAAATCCATGTACAAATTAATCTTCTTAAGTTTTATAACACTTTTACACATAAGATTAGATGAAATAAGAAAACATGAATTCATAAAACACTTAATCCTTTATGAAACTCATTTTGTGAACTTCTGTTTCACTTATTTACATTTAAGAAGTCTAAATATCAATATAACAAACTAAACAACACAATCCAAGTTGAAACTGTAGAAGTGATTGTTTACATGTGAGGTTATAGGAATGAACTATCGAAAAATGAAAACATGAAGTGAAGCGTAAGGATCGAACTGGTCGGTGTAGGGTGTCGCGGGTCAACCTAGTTTGGTGGTGTCGCCGATCCGAACCGTTACCAAATCCACTTTTAGTTGTCAACTTTCTTTGATATTTACCGACACTCCGCGGGAAACCAAAATTTAGTGGAAGATTTGTATCTCCACAAGTGGAAAACAGAAAAAGTTGCTGTATTCAGTAGAAAAAGCAACAAACTGCCGCAACTTGTGTAAAACTTAGTTGTCAACTTTGGTGTAAACGCGGCTTTAGGTGGTTAAAGGTTACGTAAAAGCATAATTAGACAACCAATTTTTAATTTTAATTTATGAGCTGATAATCCAGATGGACACAGACTATTAAGAAACCCTTCGGATAATGGACTTTATTATCAGTGCCTACAACCTAAGGCCCACTAACCATATTTTTTTTAAACACAACATCAAAAAACAAAGGATCGACATTTCGATTTGGCAATGGTTTTTATTCGACAGAAATAATTTTATTGATTTTATCCGATTGGATTTTAATTTCTAAGTATATAACAGTGTGGTAAGCCTCGTTACTGCCACTTAACATTGTACATTTAAATTTTTATTATAGCTAAACCTTCCTAGAATTATGAAAATGATGTGGTTAAAATTTGGTACAGATGGATTCAGTAATTTTTTAACTTCACTGATATGGACATGTTGCACCACGAATTATTATTTTTTTAAAATAATTTAATTGAGTAAAAGAAAATTCCAAGGTATACATAACATCGCACCTCTTTGTAATCACTCATATAGAATTGGAGCTCGCCACCTATCGGTCAATTTTCAAACTTCACGGTTACCCACATATCGCTTTTTTAATAACAATTTAATTGAAAATTCTTCCCTCCCCCCCTCCACCTGGAACAAAAGACAACACAAATAGAAGTCGCTATGGCAACGAATAATAGAAGCAGCGAACCGTCGATATTTATAAAATAGAAACGTCATCTTCTACAACGAGCCATAGCTTGTTCAGAAAGTTCACAGTTATTCCACCATTAACCAGACTATTCTATCACAATAGAATTTCACAATTAAATCCTAGGCACAACCTCGTATATCAAGGTAAATTAAATAACATGTTGAGAATATACCTGACTAAATTTTAATTTAGTTCCTCCCTAAATATTTTTATAATATTCTATTTTTATAATATATTCTTTGTTTACCTGGTTAAGTGGAAAAAAACTAAGACTTTTAAAAACTCTAATGTTAAATTTACTGCTTATAGCAATTTACAAATGTATTACTTGTAGACATTCCAAATTTAAGTATCAGCTCAAAAGATGAGAGGATATGAATGATAAATAGGTTTCAATCGAAAAAGCTCAGAATTGTTACAAATGTAACACCTTTTGGAGCGATACCTTTTTTGGGTAACAACATTGAAACACGACTCCACCTCATTTATCAAAGCCGCACATCACGGACATGTCGATTGCGCTGCTTCACTTCGAGTTTCACATTCAACGATAGCTCTTTCCTATGACTTTACTCGATGCTTTAGTCACTACTTTTCCTGGGGGAAGGTTATTCTCCTCCTGTTACACACGAACCTATCTAAGTTCAACCTAATATTAAATCCAGTTAAACCTTCAAATAATAAATAGAGAAATAAGAAAACAATTATGTACAGACTCAGGTATACAGACCGGTGGCACCATATTTAACCGACAAAGTCAACTTTTAGCCCATGCTAATGATATAGACATCATAGGACGCTCCTTCCAGGTAGTCAAAGAAGCTTTCTTGGCACTGGTGGAATCAGCTGGAAGACTCGGGCTTAAAGTGAATGAATCAAAAACTGAATATATGGTGACGGAAATAAACCGAACCCAAATGAAAGAGAGTATAGAAAAGTGGGGACTCGGGTTCGAATCCCGACCGGGCAAATCTTTTCTCTTCAAAATAAAAAATATATTAAAAATATATTTATCAACAACAAATAATTATCTCATAATTATAATATATTTGACGTATGTCAACAAGATCCAGTTAACAGTAATGTTCAATGAACATTCATCCCCGATTTGTACATCGCAACTGCGAGTGCCCGGGGGTATGGATCAGTGAAGAGAAAAGATTTCCCTGGTTCGGATACGAGCTCGGTGGCCTAGTGGATAAGGCACCACGCTAGAAAAGTGGGGACTCGGGTTCGAATCCCGACCGGGCAAATCTTTTCTCTTCAAAATAAAAAATATATTAAAAATATATTTATCAACAACAAATAATTATCTCATAATTGAAAGAGAGTATACTTTTGAAAAGACTACAGGCTTCGTATACCTGGGACCAGTGGTATCGCAGAATAATGATGGTGGAGCTGAGGTAAAAAGAAGAATAATATCTGCTAAACGATGATATTTTGGCCTACAAAAACTTATAATTGGACATACTCTCTCAAGACATACTCTCTAATAATACTTAAAAATTTACAATAAAGTTAGTTGAAATAGACTTACAAGGGGAGGACACACTCAGTCTCTCACGGATCTTGTTGGCAATTTTTTGGGGGTTCCTGGTCAAAAAATATTAGACACGTATTTTAATAGCATTAAACTAATTTATTTTATATCTCAAGTTTAAAAAATGATATCGACATGATTCTTGCACCAAGATGTTTAGTTTTGATTGCGAATTTAAGAAACAATACAGCCACTCCAAAGATTTTGGTTTAGATTAATTAAATTCTAAAAAAATTATTAGATTTTCAAGCAAACTACCTCTATAGATTTTTTCACACAAAAATTGACGTCAGATTCTAATTCAGCATCCTAAAAAAGATTGAAAAACTCTTATTCAACAGAATCAAAAAATATCATTTTTTTCACTCTCTTCGAGGAAAATGAAATTTGTAATCCGATCATTGGTTATATAGCTTTAAATCGCCAAAACTTTGTCACACAATTCACTGGTTGGTATCGCTGGAAAGAGGAGAGTCTCAGCTTTCTTTTGATGTATATAAATGTAAAATTCGATGAACATAAACCTATTAAAAAAATTGGAAAATCCGAAAAACATTTTGTTTTTTAGTTTGAGTTTGAAACCAGATAGGATGATGAAACCAAAGACATTTGAAGCGTATTACCACCCTATATTCCGTGTAAAAAAATAAAGTTGATAAGTTATTATCAATAAGTTATCATTAAAGTCAGATAACCGTCTGAACGTAATTCATGTTTTTGTCAATTTAAACAAAAGTTGCCTGCCATTTGGTAAGGCAAATTTTGGAGCTTACGAATTTTTATTTTTTTATTTGGATGAAATTTCGTATTTAAGGGTTCTTTGGAATGCTGAATTCGAATCCGATGTCGGTTCTTTGGAAAAAATATATATTGAATGCACTTCACTTGAAAAATTAAATGTGATAGAAAATTTTTTGTTTGTGTTCATTAAACGCCAAAAACTACTGAACGAATCTCTACCAAATTTTGACTACATCATCTTTATAGGATGGTTTAGCAATAGTAAAATCTAATTATTTTCAACTAATTCTTTATTGAAAAATGAATAATAAGTGGATAACAGTGAAGTTCAAAAATGGCGGCAATTGCCATCTACATGAAAGGTTAAAAGGTACAGTGTTACATAGAGGTGAACAAAAATTTTATAAATAAAATTTAGTTATTTTCAATTAAATTGTTATAAAAACAGCTATATGGAGTGAAATATACCAAATTTTAACATCATTTTCTTAGTTCTAGGTTTAGCAACAATAAAAATTTAAATTAACAATGTTGCGTGTTAGAAACGGGTTTTGCCACACTATCACATACTTTTATGGTTAGAAATTAAAATCCAACCAGATCAAATCAATATCATTATTTCTGTCCAATGAAAATTATTACAAATCAAAATGCCGATCCTCAGCTGTTTAATATTGTGTGTAAAAACATGAATTTTGAACCTTTAGTTGTGAGCACTGATTATGCAGTTTCACTTATGAGAGAGGGGGAAGCCTCGACGGGGGATGATGAAGTTATATATAAAAGGACAAGCCATTTTCGTTCGTGATCACTAACAGCGAAAACTATAGAACTATTCTGTACCAAATATTAACTACATCGTCTTCATAGTTCCAAGAAGGTGTAGCGATATTAAAATCTACTGATTTTTAATTTATTTTTTATTAAAAAAATAAAATATGTGGACAACAGTGAAGTTTGAAAATTGACCGATAGGTGGCGAGTGCCATTCCATGCGAGAGGTTAGAAAAGAACTTGAAATCGATGATAAAATTTACTTATTCAACTATCAAGAAAATTATTAAAAAAGATTTAAATATGGTGTGCGATATGTGGATCCCAGTGAAGCTTGAAAATCGACCGATTGTGTATAGCGCCATTCCACAATAGAGTTAACAATGGTAAACTGAACCTATCTGTACCAACATCTGAATAAATAATTTTTATAATTCTAGGAAGGTTTTGCAATGGTAAAATTTACAATAACTAAAATTTAAAAGTATAATGTTGAGAGGCAGGACCGAGGTTTGCCACACTGTCATATACTTTTATAGTTCGAAATCAACATCCAACCAGATCAAATCAATTAAGTTATTTCTGCCAAATACAAATTATTACTAAATGAAAATGTCGATCCTTTGCTTTTTTTATATTGGGTGTAAAAATATGATCCATGGGCCTTCTGTCGTAAGCACTGATAATGCAGTTTATTTTCTGCAAGAGTTTCTTAATAGTCTTTATCCATATTGATTACCAATTCATACATTAAAATTAAAAATAATATGTCTAATGGTGCTTCAACCACCTAATCAGTGCAATTATAACTAGATTAGTTATTACTGCTATGCGTGAAAAAATCATTGAAAAAATAATGCTGAACCACATGCTAAAATACAAGAATCTTATCCATAAACAAATAAAACATTAATTTTTAGTTGAAATTATCTTTACTTATGGAGGGCGGGCGAAGCCGCGACGGGGAAGCTAGTATATATATATATATATATATATATTATATATATATATATTATATATATATATATATATATACTATTTAGGAGAAATAATTTATTATTTTAATAATAAATATTAAAGTAATTATAATTATTTATTATTATCATAATTTATTACAAATTAATATTTACATGATATACAGACAGAACCACATATTAGATTTGAATTTTTGTTATATTCTTCAAACCCAGAACACTTCTCAAATATCACAATCATATTTTAACATGTTCAACTGCAAAATAAAACAAATATTTTAAATACCTAACCATAAAATCTAATAGGTGGTTCTGTCTGTATATCATGTAAATATTAATTTGTAATAAATTATTATTACAGTAAATAATAAATAATTATAATTACTTAAATAATAATTATTATTTAAGTAATAAATTATTTCGCCTAAAGTATATATATATATATATATAATATATATATATATATATATATATATATATATATATATATATATATTTGCTTTATTGATATCTATATATGCATACGTTTCCTAAGTTTTGAGGGAGCTGAAATGGAATTCTAGGGCTAAAAAAATTTTCTATCACATTTTACAGCGTAAAAGCTAAAATTTTTCAAGTGAAGTGCATTCAATATATTTTTCTCCAAAGAACCGACATGAGATTCGAATTTAGCACTAAAAAGACCCTTAAAAACAAAATTTCATCCAAAAATAAAAATTCGTAAGCTTCAAAGTAGGCAACTTTTGTTTAAATTGACATAAACATGAATTACGTTTAGACGGTAAAACTTATCAACGTTAAGTAAAATTCGTAAGCTCCAAAATTTGCCTTACCTAAATGGTAGGCAACTTTTGTTTAAATTGACAAAAACATGAATTACGTTCAGACGGTTATCTGACTTTAATGATAACTTATTGATAATAACTTATCAACTTTATTTTTTTACACGAAATATAGATTGGTAATACGCTTCAATTGTCTTTGGTTTCATCATCCTATCTGGTTTCAAACTCAAGCTAAAAACAAAATGTTTTTCGGATTTTCCAATTTTTTTAATAGGTTTATGTTCATCGAATTTTACATTTATATACATCAAAAGAAAGCTGAGACTCTCCTCTTTCCAGTGATACCAACCAGTGAATTGTGTGACAAAGTAATGGCGATGTAAAGGTATATAACCAATGATCGAATTACAAATTTCATTTTCCTCGAAGAGAGTGAAAAAATGATATTTTTTGATTCTGTTGAATAAGCGTTTTTCAATGTTTTTTAGAATGCTGAATTAGAATCTGACGTCAATTTTTGTGTGAAAAAATCTATAGAGGTAGTTTGCTTGAAAAACTAATCATTTTTTTAGAATTTAATTAACCTAAACCAAAATCCATGGAGCGACTGTATTTTTCCTGAAATTCGCAATCAAAACTAAAAATCTTGGTGCAGCAATCATGTCGTGTCATTTTTTAAACTCGAGATATAAAATAAATTAGTTTAATGCTATTTTATTTTTTTTTCTTGGCTTCTAGGGCCCATTGGTCGGAACGGCAAAATACGTGTCTAATATTTTTTGACCAGGAACCTCCAAAAAAATTGCCAACAAGATCCGTGAGAGGCTGAGTGTGTCCTCCCCTTGTGAGTGGAGTTCAAGTTAGTTCAAATAGACCTTTAAAGGCAAAGTTATAGGAAAGAGCTATCGATAAATTTAAAACTAGAAGTAAATCATAGGAATCTATCTGCAAGAATGATGTGGGTTGGCGAATCGAGTGGAGCAGAAGTTCAAGGTCGTTACCTTAATTGACTAAAACGACAATAGTCCAGAGTTCAAGGCTCCAAAGTCCGTTTTTAAGAAAAAACTGCCGAACTTTTATTCTCAACGGATCTTTATGTTTTTTGGGGTGCTGAATCCGAATGTGAAGTTTGCTACCACGGTAGACGTCGGCTTCATACCCAAAATCACAAAATACTGGTTATTTTCAGTATTTTACCTATAACACGAAAACGAAGCTTTTTTGAAGAAAGTCTTTGGATAGTAATTGTAGCTGGAATGATTACCAACGAAATAAAAATAAACTATTTAAAAATCGGACACCCGCGCTAACATGCTAAATGTGTATATTTTGGCAAAATATGACAATTATGACATGTTCAGTGAGCTGGCGTGGGTATTTAACGGGATTTAATATAAACTACATATATAAAATCTAGTAGTAAATTTAATCAGTTTTTATATTCGAAAATGAAATTTTGGATTGGACAAATAGTTTTGGGGTTATAGCGAGAAATATGTAAAAAAAAAAAAAGGGATTTCATAAAAGTACCGGATCTTTAGCGTTCTGGCATGTGTATTTCAAGAGACCCGCATAAAACTTCATATATATAGTCTAATAAGAAATTTGGTCATCTTTTAGATAAAAAAAAAAAAAAGAGAAATTTTGAGCCGGACGAATAGTTTTGGAGTTATAGTGAAAAATGTGCAAAAAAACGTGGATTTTACAACAGTACGGGTTTTTTTTTAGCGTGCTTTTAAGGGACATTATTAAAACTTCATATTTCATAAACTAATAGTAAATTTAATTAGCTTTATGATGAAAAAAAGGTAATTTTGAATCGGACAAATAGTTTCGGAGTTATAGACAAAAAAGTTTTCGCGGAGAAGTGGGACTGATCGCCAGTTGGCCAATTTCTTCAATTTTTCCCAAGACTATATCTTCGCGATAAATGGTACGATTTCTAAGTAGTTTTTTTTAGCTACAATTAATATTTAAAGAATTTCTTCGAAAAAAGCTTTGTTTTCGTGTTAAAGGTAAAATACCGAAAATAACCGGTATTTTGGGCGTTGTTTTTTTTTTTGCGATTGTGGGTATGAAGCCAACGTTTGCCGTGGTAGCTAACTTCAGATTCGGATGCAGCACCCAAAAAAACATAAACATCCGTTGAGAATAAAAGTTCGGTAGTTTTTTTTTCGGCAAACCCTTATTTTACTGGACTATAAAACAGGAATATCATAGTAACGTGATAGAGATATTAAAAATTAAATTTCATTCATTAAAAATATCAGGTTCTATTCCCATACTAACACTAAATCTGTATTAAAATGGTTGTAAGTTCTTGTTATACCTTCGAAGAGATGAGAAAAAAAAAACTAAATGGAAAAAAGTTTAAACTGTCTGCAGCAAAAATTTTCGTACAGCATCAAATTATCCCATTTAATCCCTTAAATATTTAAGGTATGATGCAGAGAAGTTAACTAGTAGCTAATCCTGCCTCTTTCTATGTTCTTATCAGTTTCTAATCGGTGATTTATAAACAGCCACGGAATAACTCTATATATAATTTAGTGTTTTATAATTCATAATACCTCTATTCAACAGCGGTTACATGTACTTTTCCGCAGATAACAGCGATATTCTTACGTCCAGATTAGTACAATGACTAATATACCTCGTTTAACAGTCAAATACATAATCAAACGTATTAAAAAAACGAAAGGCTAGATGATAAGGGCCGATCGGGATGGCCGAGATGGGAGGAGTTTGAGATGAGAAAAGTAAATGCAGACCTCAAAATACCAGCCAGAAAGCTAGCAATTAAAGTAAATTTCGTATTTCGGAACTATCTGCAGGACCTAAAACTAATTAAAGAGACCTAGATGAAGAAATGGATTTAAGACCAGAATAAAATTTTTTAAAAACAAAACATTTAAAATAAACCTCCAAACTACAGGAACGATGTCCAGTTAGTCAACAAAAGGAAATTTAATGTGCAAGGATCAGATAGGCGAATATTACTTCTTTCATAATAAAAAAAAACCCGCGCTACACCGACCAGTTCGATCCTTACGCTTCACTTCATGTTTACATTTTTCGATAGTTCATTCCTATAACCTAACATGTAAACAATCACTTCTACAGTTTCAACTTGGATTGTGTTGTTTAGTTTGTTATATTGATATTTAGTCTTCTTAAATGTAAATAAGTGAAACAGAAGTTAACAACATGAGTTTCATAAAGGATTAAGTGTTTTATCAATTCATGTTTTCTTATTCCCTCTTATCTAATGTGTAAAAGTGTTACGAAACTTAAGAAGATTAATTTGAACATGGATTTGGTGTTTTACATATTTATATTTGTTCTATCAATTTAAGTGATAAAATTTACAACTTGTAAAAGTTTTATAAAACTTAACAAGATTTATTTGTACATGGATTTGGTGTTTTATATATTTTTATTTGTTGTTTCAATTTCAGTGATAAAATTTCAGTATACATATTTTGTGAATGGATTCTTTGTCATCCATATTACTTTTTGAGCTAAAGTGGGACAGATTGTATAATTAATTAAATAAAACATATCACTTTATAAATAAATGTGAGAAAGTATATCACAGGTTTCATGTTTTCTTATTTCCACATTCCTTGAGAAAATGTAGCAGAAATTAACATCATCACTTTCAACTAGGATTCTGTCTTATATTATATAATGGCTTATAACATGGAGAATTGACAATGTGAAAATAATCACTGATTAAGAGGTAAATGACACATTACTATATAATTGTAGAACTATTGATATAATGTTATAGATTAATGTGTTTTTAAAAAAAAATTAGAAGCCTGATGATGGAACATTGTCTCCGAAACATGTAGCTACAAATGTTAAATAAATAGGAGTTGTGCCAAATAAATACTTAAGCATTCTGTCTTTTTTATTTTTATAATTTGTTATTTTCACTTCTCTGAGAGAAAGTTCATCAGGAATTAACTTTTGACTGGTTTAGATATTTCCTTATTTCCACTTTAATATTTCCTTATTTCTCATTTTAATATTAGAAGTTAAACAGAAGTTAATATTACTTTGAACAGGGATTTAGAGTTTTTCAGTAAATGTAGGAGAATAACCTTTCCCCTCTAAAAGCAGCGACTAGAACATCGAAATAAATCGGTACAAGGTTAGAATCGATAAAAGGTATTCTGAGCGCGTTTAGGGGTTGGTGTCGCCGATCCGAACAATTACCCAATTACAATGTACATTTGTATAATTGGTGAGCTACGTACTGAAGCGTCGGAATCGATCAAGTTATGCCGCAGTGGTTCAATGCCGTCACCAAACAAGCATAATGCTAGAAATAATTTCCTGCAAATATTAGAAAAAAAATTGTTCCTATTTACGGCCCAAAGCAATAAACTATCGATAGCTTTCTATTGTTTAGAAGTTATTTAATCGAAAATTGTCTCAACAATTAAGAACAAATCCATTAAAATCAAGCAGAGCACTGCCTGATATATATAGAAGGCCGATCTCGCCGCCTTGTGGTTAGGTTAGGATGCAAAGAGTTGGCAGGAAGGCCTAGCGAAGGAGCCGACAAAAGAGTGGATGTTATTATGAACATCTTTATCTCTTCGGCTGGATAGCTTTGATCCTTCCGCCTCCCCAAGTCTTCTTATTTCAGCTGCTAACTAGCCCCCCCCCCCCATCAGCTGCTAACCCTCGCCTTTCTCCTCCCACCGTCCACCATTAGCAGCTCCTCCACCGGGTGTCGTGGCTACTTCAATAGGCCAACGGGGCAGCGCACAGTGGGACGAATGGCCCAAATTTCGGGACATGCACTAAAAATTGAAACTATTTTATTTCTCCGACCACTTTGCACCATCTTTTAACATCTTGGGAATAAGAAAATGTGGAAACTTTTTAGAAATACGTAGTGAAAATGCTGTTTTTAAAATAAAAAGATAATGAAAATTAACATAAAAATACACGAAATCGTATTTAGTGATTATGATTGTTCCTGTAACTTTTTAAATTTTACTGATAATTATACCTCATAATCTCAAATAAAAAACTACTTTCTATTTCGTACTAGTCTATACAATCTAAAAAAAAATAGTGATGGTTTTATCATTAGAAAGAATTAGAATTTTATAAAACAATGACATATGGAGTAACTTTTAGGGTGTTTCGAGTACATTATTGCGTGTTAAAGAAAACGTGCAAATTTGTCCAAAAAATGGACTTCATAGACTTTTACCTTATGTATTTAATGAGATCAATACGTTCCATTATTTTCCGAATACGGCCGAATTAACCCGTGGTGAAGCATAGTTTATATATTTCTAATGTTGTAATTCGACTTATTAAACCATCAACCTTTATTTTTATTAGTACCTTTCCCATTTATGAGAAAGAAAACAATATTTGTGATTTTTAATTTAGAATTGTATTTTGTTAATTTCAAAATATTTAGTTTTAATTATTTTTTTTTCTTAAGTTTTTCCACACTGCAGTAACGGTAATAGGCGCCCTGCAATAGGTGCATATATTTCTACGCGTTCTCATGCATATATTTCTCGACATAACGCATATTTAAATAAATATTTATACAAACTATTTTTATAATAATACATAAAATATTTTTAGAATAATACTAAAATAATTTAACTTTAATTTAAAATAATTGAGTTAAGATGAAATTTAAGCCATCATTATCAAATGAATTTATACGCTAATTGATGAATAGCGCTCCATGATATCAACGTGATCCACAAATAGTCTTACAATTAGTTATTGTACAGTCGTTTGTTGTTAACAAATGACAGCAATAGTCATAAAAACATATAGGCAGCAACTGACCCATCAGTCTGTATCCAGATATATGTTTTGATAGCTTGAAGCCATAGTCACTTTTTTTTTTTTTTTTTTTTAAATCATCACTTACTTAATTATCTCGGGAAGTCGGGGTTAATTAATTATAACAGGTTAGATTTTTTTTTTTTTTTTTTTTTTCATTTAAATGTCGACATACTCTGATTTCTTAAATATTTAAAAAGTCTGATCTACGAAAAAGGCATACAATACGTATAACTCACATAAGGGTAAGCTGATTTGCAGATTTTTTAAATTCGAAAGTGCACATTAAAAATCATAGAAAATAATATCCCTCGAATCAAACGAAAATTGGATTTTTTGGACATACTATTGGTTAATAGAGCAAAATCTTGAAATGATAGGCAAAAACAGACTTCAGATTCGGGTTCTACGCCCTTTAAAACATACATACCCTTCCGGATACTCCACGCAGTCTGCTTTGGTAAAAATTAGCTCAAGACCTTTACTACTCCTTAGACCAACAGAATATTACGATCCTGATCCTTTTTGATTTTTTCAAAAGCTTTTGATTCTGTGACCATACAATCCTCCTCTCTAAACTCCATAACCTCTCAATATCTAATAGTGCGTTAAGCTGGCTTCATTCTTTTTTTATCCAACCGTTCCCAAACTGTGATTATACCTGGAAAACCTCACTCTGATCTTCACTACCACTCTCGCGAGGAGTACCCCAGGGATCTTCTCTTTCACCTACCCTATTTTCTATTTATATTAATGACTTGCCGAATCGCATCCACTACTCCCAATATCATCTTTATGCTGACGACTTGCAAATATATTTATCCTTTCATCCTTCAAATATAGCTAGAGGCGACTTGTAAGCTACAGAAAGACATAGATAGCATTAACCTTTGGGCAGTGGAGAATAAATTAAGTCTAAATCCAGAAAAAAACAAAGGATGAAATTTGAAGTCGATGCAAAAATTTTTAGAGGCTCAAATTGCGATGTCTAGAAAAAAATACCGTTTCGTCCCACTGTGCGGCGCACACTGGGGCCATCTCCTCACTAACACCGCTCAAAACTATATTTTTGATTTTTGGGTATTTTTACATTTTTTTGTGGCTAAAATAATCTACATAATATGGCAAATCAATTAGTAAACAACACTCACTTCTGTTTGTTTCCTTTCTATGTTTTAATCCGTTTTATGTCGCGGATTATTAGAGAGCATAATTCAGTCGATTGTAAAGTGCAAACCATTTCAATACGCTAATTTTTTTTTTTCTTTTAAAGTTTTATATTTCAAGTCATACTATGTGGTGTTCAAGTGAAGGTATATAATAGAAAATATTAATAAATAAAATATTAAGGATGAAATTCAAAATTTAAATTCTTAAAACTTAAATTTGATTAATACAATTTTGCGCAAGGAAATTGCAAAACTGTCATTGTGATATGATAATAGAAGCCTTTGTAAATATAGATGTGAAGGCAAAAGTGCAATTCCCTTGCGCAAAATTAAAATATTGAAAATTTTGAATTTAATGAAATGCCCACAACAAAGATTTTAAGGCTTACAGGAAAAATTTAGTAGAAAAACTTTTAGAATTAAACAGGTATGTACTATAAAACACTTATAAATAAAAGATTATCGACGAAATTGAAATTAAATCTTTAAATTTTAAAATTTGAAGCCTAAATCTTTGAATTTGATTAATTCAATTTAGCGCTAAGGAATTGCAAAACTGTCATTATAATATGATAATAGAAGCTCTTGTATAAATAAATGTGAAATCGAAAGGGTAATTCCTTCGCGCAGCATCAAGATATTGAAAATTTTGAATTTAGTGAAAGGCCCGCAACAAAGATTTTAATTCACTTGAGGTACGCATGATGGTATAGAAGGATCAATCCTAAAAGATTTTAAGGCTCATGGTGAACAATTTAGTAGGAAGGCTTCTAGATTTCATAAAATTAAAGACGTATTTAATCGCCTGCTAATATCTAATAACTAGTCTGATCTAAAATCTGATAATTGATAACTAACCTCAGAAAAATGCCAACACAAAAAACAAAATTAATTAATATTAATTCGACCCCGATGTTTGTGGCATGTTAACAATTGGACCATCTACCTTAAACAACATGACATGTCACATTACATCTAGCTATATATTACGGATTCGGATAATTCTGATTAGACCCATAATAAACTTTTTTTAGGGGATCGGGTAAAACTAATATTGATTCAATATAAAAATTTGAAATGATTCTTCAAAGTAACTTGAATATTAAATAACAAATTTAAAGACATCATGTAAAAAATCATTACATAGTTATTCATTAATTATAATCCTAAAAATATGATTGATACTTAAAATATGTTAAATGCTATTTTTTTATATTTTATTGTTTACCTACATTTTATTATTTTTATACTATAGGTACATATTATGTAAATTTGATTACTTTTATGTATTTATTAAATTAATCAATATGTAGTTCTACACATTTTGTTTATCATTAAGATAATTCGGCCAAAGAAAGTTTTATATTAAATATATAATATAAGTACATTATTAAAAGTAATGCATTTTATCAAATTAAAACCTATCATTAATAAAAAATATGCCTTTTTAAATTCAATTATAACTTTATCTTATAGTTTATTATTTAAAATAAATTTATAAAACGAAAAAACCGCTTTTTGGAGTTTTGAGCGGGAGCGCCCTATATATGACCCCAGTGTGCGGCCTCCTGCTAGAGGAATGGGGTCAACAGCTAATACGACGCTATAATTTAAACTGTTAAGTTGGTTCAGTGACAGTACACAGCACCGCTGCAAGGGAAGATCTCTTTTTAGTTAAATAAATAAAGGAAAACTAATTAGGATCAGGTCCCTGCTACAGCTAAAAGCGCGAATACAATCGAATACAGAGTACAATCGAAATCAGTTAGTGTTAAGGCCTTTTATTCTCTATTTAATTTATTATCACAAAAATTTTGCTAGCCAGGGATGATTATCGTAATAAAAATACCGCTTTTCTATATTCACGATATTTTGAGCTCTGAATATCGATACACGATATGACTTGTTTTTTTTTTGTCTTGCCTGTGGATCTATACATTGTAACTGTAAATCTGCATTTACACTAAAGTTTACAACTAAAAGTTGCTTTTCTAAAATTTGGAGCTACAAGTGGAAAACTTTTAGCCGAAGAATTGGCGCGAAAGGTTTAGATTAAGTGAGTACACGTTTCGTTCTTTTCTGCGTATATCTTCTAAGTGATGTTTTATCGTAATTACCGATTTCTAAGATTAGCGAATTTTCTGAAATCGTTGTTTTTCCAAAGTATGTTTTTGTTTGATCACAGACGTGAAGTATTGTTGATATTTTTATATACTGAGGGTAATAATTTGATTATCCTCATCAAGTTTTGTATCCTTTCGTGTTTACGGTAG
Source organism: Euschistus heros (assembly GCA_003667255.2). NCBI lineage: Eukaryota > Metazoa > Arthropoda > Insecta > Hemiptera > Pentatomidae > Euschistus > Euschistus heros. The sequence goes on along the minus strand of RCWM02000452.1, from coordinate 507,681 downwards.
CTGGTTGTACAAGTTGAGCTCCACACTGCTGAGGCATACATAATCTGGGATCGAATAACTGTTTTATACAATATATGTTTTTTTTAAGGGCTTAATTTAGATTTTTTTGTGTAAGTAAGGAAACATCTTGTATATGATTTTGTTTTTTTACTTTGTCTGCTGTATCGCTTTGTAGCCTGTGTATGTTAGAGATCTCTAATGAGTAAAACCAGGGTATTTAACTGATTTAGACCTGGGGATGACTTCGTCAGCCAAACGTCAGGTGTGGGACGCGAGGAAGGAGAACAGTTCTCGACTGGTTTTCTACAAGTTGCTTACGCAAAGTGTGTAGCAACAAATCTTCCACTTTTAGTTGTCAACTTTCTTTGATATTTACCGACACTCCGCGGGAAACCAAAACTTAGTGGAAAAATTGTCTCTCCACAAGTGGAATTGCCGCATTTGCCGCAACTTCTGGAAAATATAGTTGTCAACTTAGGTGTAAACGCGGCTTAACGTTTCACATTAAAAAATGTAACATTTTGACACGCTCTAGCTGTATTGCTGTTAATCATATCGAAAATTTGACGATAGCTACCTAGTAAGAAATTTATCAAGAAGGTTTCTGTTATATAACACTAGCTGAAAGTACCCTGCTCCACTACGGTTTAATATCATTAGAATTAAGGACTTAAGTTGTCTTCTTGATTGATTTAAGTTATCAATGACAGCTAAGCTTAAAGTTGATAATTATTATTACTTAAATAAACCTAAAGAATCCCATTCTTAGAATAATTTCAATAAGTAAATTTGACAATTTGCAAAACTTAACTTTATATTATTTTGATAGTCCTCCAGGGAAGCTTTGAGGAAGCACTACCATCTTACCCATGGTATCAGACCATCACCTTTTCTAATGGCATACTTTAAGTGAATATAGCCTCCATTTCTCAACTTTTTTGATTTTTTCGAATAAAGTTTAGTCTTTCTGTTTCTATTTTTGCGTACATATCAAGCATAAATTGATTGAGGAGATAACGAAATTAAAGTAAATAAGGTTCTTCACCTCTTCGCTCCACTAACATTTAGGCGTAAAAATCAGATGCAGACACAGTTTTCTCAAGTGGTGTATTGGTGTTTGGGTCACGCTGAGGGATGTTAATACTGTACTCATCTTCTCCATCGCAGAACATGAGACGATACTGAATCATACGCTTGATAGAACTTACTGATTCTTATTTTGATTGTTATTTTAAGAACATACCTACATATAAACCTTAAACACCAAAATGAATTTGAAAACGTTTTACGGAATTTTATTCTTCTTAAAACCTTCATAAAAAACTAAGGAGATATAGATTAATTTAGAACATATTTTTTATTGGTAATTGTTTAAAAACACCAGCACTAAAATAGTATTTATAAAAAATAAATATATTTTGATATTTTTGGGATATTTCTTGAACCCCAACTCTGATTTAAATAAAAATTTACAAAAACCTTCCCGGGGATATACTTAATAACGTCCCAAATTTTCACGGCGATTGGATGTATGGTTTTTGAATCTATCGAGTACAGACAGACACACACACACATTCATTTATATATATATATATATATATATATATATATATATATATATATATATATATATATATATATATATATATATATATATATTTATCTCTAGGACCTACAGTTTAGAAACTATGTAGGTTTGAATGAAAAAAGCCAAGTTGCAACGTTTTTTTCACACCCAAAAATTTAACGTTTTTTCACTCTCAAAAATGTAACTTTTAGACGCGATCTAGTTCTGTTGGTGTTGCTCTAATGGAAAATACTACAGCTATCCTGTCAGAAATTTAATAGAGAAAATAATTTGTTATACAGGGTGAGTATCTCTTAGTGTATAAAAAAAAAGTTGGGTGAAACTAGATCAAAAATGTAACAAAATGTCGCAAATCTCACTTTTCTATTCCAACCCGTTGCAAATATACGGAAAATCAAAGACTTTTTTGAGGAAACCACGTTTTTTTTTCAATAAAATCTGTAATATCTCCATTTTATTTAAATATTTTTCAAATTTTGTCCACAGTTTCGGATTTAGCATTAAATTTTCTATAATAGCTGAGCACCTGTAACCTTGAATTTTACTAACTTGGTATCTAAAGAACAGCTTGATCTTCACCTTATTTGGGGAAGTCACAATGTCGTATTTACTTCAACGCTCACCGTTTTTCGAAAAAACTATCCACAAAACGTCAAATTTTACAAAAACTTGAAAATTTAATTAGCTTTCGAATGATATGTTAAATGTAATGATTTTGTTTCAATTTCATGGAGAAATTTACTTTTGAAACCGAAAAAACGTGGTGTTCTCATTTGGCATACAAATCAGTTACTTGTGTAAATAAAACATTATGACAATCCCTTAATGAAAATGTGCATTTTAAACATAATAAACTCTTCATTGGAATAAAAAGCAAAGAAAAAAATTATTGTTTAATAGAAAATAAAGGAAAACTGTCAATAAAGCGACACCAGATCAGAGGATCTTTTGTTATACATTTATTTATTTATTACTATAATTTAGGATTTATTTTATTAGATTTTCAATGTAAGGTTTAAAACTCAATGATAATGAACATAAACCTCAATTTTGCTTCTGAATGCAGATGATATTAAAGAATACCACTTTTTACGGTGAATTTATGGCTAGATGGGTCTTTTTTTACAGGGGAAGGCATTTCTACCGCTACATGTGGAGTATCGTTGGTTTATATATATTTTTATAGCTGTCGAATAGTGTTGAAAATGTAGAAAATCATAGTTTGCCCAACAAATTGAATGATGAAATTACAATGATTTATTACAAAATATCCCACCACAACTTCATCACGATATTCCACCTGAAGATCGGCAAAATATGATTTTCCAACACCATGGTGCTCCTCCACATTATTAGAAAGCAATACAAATATAAACCAACGATATACATGGATAGGTAGAAATGCCTTCCTCTGTAAAAACAGACTTAACTACCCGTAAAATTTACCTCAAACACATTCTGCATTCAGAAGTTAACGACAAAATTGAGGTCTATGATCATGATCCTTGGATTTTTAACCATACATTGAAAATATAATACAATAAGTTCTAAATAATAATGATAAATAAATAAATGTAATAACATAAAATCCTCTTATCTGGTGTCGCTTTATTGACAGTTTTCCTTTATTTTCTATTAAACAATAATTTTTTCTTTACTTTTTATTCCAATGAAGAGTTTATTATGTTTAAAATGCACATTTTGATTAGGGGATTGTCATAATGTTTTATTTACACAAGTAACTGATTTGTATGCCAAATGAGTACACGACGTTTTTTTTCGGTTTCAAAAGTAAATTTCTCATGAAATTGAAACAAAATCATTACGTTTAACATATCATTCGAAAGCTAATTAAATTTTCAAGTTTCTGTAAAATTTGACGTTTTGTGGATAGTTTTTTCGAAAAACCGGTGGGCGTTGAAGTAAATACTATATTGTGACTTCCCCAAATAAGGTGAAGATCAAGCTGTTCTTTAGATACCAAGTTTGTAAAATTTATAGATACCAAGTAGGTAAATGTGGTCAAAATTTGAAAAATATTAAAATAAAATGGAGATATTACAGCTTTTATGGAAAAAAAAAACGTGGTTTCCTCAAAAAAGTCTTTGATTTACGGTATATCTGCAACGGGTTGGAATAGAAAAGTGATGTTTTCGACATTTTGCTACATTTTTGATTTAGTTTCACCCAATTTTTTTTTATACACTAAGAGATACTAACCTTGTATAACGTTTGTAATTTGAAACATGATATATCGGTGACCAAACATATCGATGTATCGTGATTTTTTTTGAGATGGATATGTCATTTAGGTGGAGGTCTATACTTTTTTGGTTTAACGTTTTCTTCACATTAAAAAAATGTAACATTTTGACTCGTTAGTGTTACTCTGATCGAAAATTTAACGACGGCTGTCGTGTCAGAAATTTAATGGAGACAACTTTTTGTCACATATTGTTTGTCGCTAGGACCTAACGTTTAGGGCCTATATTCGTTTGATTGAAAATATACATATATAAAATTTGTACGGCAAAGTGCTGATGATGTTTTGAATTTTTCGTATATATTTTTAAGAATGTTTAACTTTCAAAATTAGTTTTCGAATAAAAAAAATTACAATAGAAGGAGAAAATAATTAATCAATACAAATTGTATTTATCCTTCTATACCATCATGCCTAACTCAAACAATATGTTTCCGCATTAAAATATTTCAAATTATTTACTGCATAAATAATAACAGTAAATTTGCCAGATTCTACTTATAATAAAAATTAAAAAATAACAAACAGTAAAATTTATCATAACTGGTGATGAAAGAGCCATTTCATAAATATATCATTTGTTATCGTAAGAAATAAATCCATTCTAAAAATACTTATTTATCTCCGACTTTAGAAGGATATATATCAATATAAAGATCATAAAACCACCGGGAAAAATATTTCCGCATAAATAACATAACTTGATACCGATATTGTAATTATACAATTAACTTCTCAGCTGATCGGTTTATTGATATTCGTGGTCACTGTAATGTATAGTGACAGATGTAGTGACGGCGCATGCGCTTGATCATATGGTAGAGAGTGTTTTGTTAATAAAGAGTTAAAAAACAGGTGTGAAAGAAAACCATAGATACCAATGCGCTAATGGCGATATATAGTTAGAGTGTGAACAATAAACTTTACTGTTATAACAAATAGTTCTATATGTAAATTACTGAATTAATTAAACGTAGCTATTTAAATAGTTGTAATTAGGTTAATCATTGAATTAGCTAGCTTTACAATTAAGTATTATATTGATTGAATTTTTTGTTTATGAAACATTAAACATTAAATGGCTTATATGTTAAAGAACCGCCATATGTTTGATTTAGATTAATTAATAAAATTATTTGTATTATCTCTTTAATCACTGATGGTTATGGTTATGTCAGAGTAATTATAAATTCTTTATATATAAGTATTATTCGAATACACATATATCTAGAGCTAAAAAATTCTCGATATAGAATATCGATATTTTTCTTATTATAACGAAAAAAATCGTGAGAAACCCGTTCACCAATTGAATCTTTAGCAGATAGAGAAAAGAACCCGTATTTTAAAGAAGGCACGAATACTCTTCTAATCGTTTTTTTTTATATTTCACGTTTCGGAACAAAAACTATGGAGCTTTTTATGTGGGCAAATAAAATAAAAACATTGACCAAGCATAGATAAATAATTATTATTTTTTCATTAAACAAAAGATCGATTTAAAAGGCCTTGGCATGAACATTAAAACTATATTGGGTTTCGTTTTCTACAGATAAGGTAATACCTTCTTGGGGGTTGTACATATAGTAATAAAATTAAAAAGATAGTCGGCACATAGTGACCATAACAGTGGTAAAATACTGCCTAAAAGATGAACTGGATACTAGGTAAGGATTATAGAGGCGGTGGAGAGAGGATATCTTCAAGGGACATTCCGTCCTTCTTCGGCTATAAAACAAAATAGACACGAGAAAGCATTCTAAGACCTTCTACATTATCTTTCCTAGAAGAGATAAAGTTAGAGTAGCCAAGGGGTCAGTTGCGTCAACACGATCCGCTGTAAACAATACACTACAATAAACCACGGCCTTCAATATTACTGGAGGAAAGTTTCGTACGCTAAAGCAGCGCCGCACAGTGGTTCAAATAGCCTGTTTTGCGAAAAAAAAAAACCTATAACTTCTCATTAAAATGCGATAGAGACTTGAAATTTAGTACTTTCAAACAATATTATTTCCCAGTCATAAACCAAATATAGTGAGCTAAACATTTTGTGTTAAAAAAATAATCGCCATTTTGATATTTTAAAAACCAAAATATTTTTTTTAAATATTGAGCAACGCATCAAATTAAATATATTGCAGAGCAGATTAAAAATATATATAGCATTTTGGGAAAATATTAAATGTTTATTGAATATTTTTAGAAAAATAGCCCTAAAATTTAAAATTGTTTTAAAATTTAAAAACTTAAAACGAATAATATTCATTAATTTTAAGTATGCATTTATTACCATTTATGAAAGTATTATTCAAATTTCTAAAATATCAATGTTATTAAATCTTCATGTAAATCGAGAATTTTTTTCTTCGGTTAAACTCGGTATGTATTGATATATGGATCTGAAGTTGCTAGAAGCATATTCATCACCTCTTCATTTGTTGATGTTCTTGAGCACTTTCGCGAATGATCTAACCGAAAGAGTCTTAAGTCTTTATTTCGTGCTTCTTGTGCTTCCTCGGATAAAGCACCTATTGGCAGAATAGCGGCAGATATTATTTTTGCACCATGAAGAAGACCTTTTTGGACGGTAATAGGCATGTAGCACCATTTGTATAGTTACACGAATATTTATGCAGTATCAAAAGCATATTCGCCAAACTTCTGAGGATCTACTGCTAGTCCACAATTGATAGTGCCCCGAATAATGCGGAATCGGTGTAAAAGGTCTTGATTGATTCCAGCTCGTATTTCAGCTGTCAAGGCAGGATTTTCAAAAAATCTGCGCGCAAAATTTCTATAATTTGTAGTTCCCACTCCCTGCTTGACTACATCGATGTTGAGGCCCAAAATCTGTTTGAATTTCTTTTGTATTTCTGATTTAATTTCGTCTTTCAGTTGTCTTGTTTCGGCATTACATCTCAAAGATGCAAAAGGCAGGGTCCCAAGTTAAATAGAGATGATCCTTCTTAATCTGCTCAATGGATTTTTCAATGTCACGATCACAATTCAACAAAATATCAACTAATTGTTGATTTAACAATTGAAAATTCATTTTTTCGGTGTCACTAGGGCAGGTAACAAATAGAAACTGATTAGAATTGTATACACAATAATAATATCAGCTATGGTTCGGAGGATTAAAATATTCCTGATGCTCTCTCTCCTCGGGATTAACAACGGTGTTTTGGGTTTGAACGACTCTAACAAGAAATCCTAACGAGATTTTTCAAAATTAATTTTTTTTTCCTAATACGGTATAGCACTATTGTGATGAACAGCTAATCATAAATTTCCTTTATCTGATATATTATTTTATAAAGGGAACTTAGCAGGACTGATTTTAAACAAAGTGTTCCGATTGAGTTTTTGAACAATACTACTCAAATGAATAAATATCATATTACACAAAAAATTAGCTTTTGAGATGTGCAGCGCCTTTGAAGGCTACAAATATGAAACAAAAATTGGTTTATCGTCATGATTCTTATAGATGCTTGTTTCTTGATCTTTTACTAATTCTTTATCAGTAGTTTTAATATTTTTTGACCGGATTAAAAAAAAATAGGGTTTTTTCGCTATTTTAACCACTGTGCGCCGCCTATTTAATTTTTTAAAAACATATTTCGGTAACGACATCTAACCACTGGTCCACCAAATTCATCAATTTCAAAAGGTGCGTTTAGATGATACCTTTTCTCGTGCAATGCTGATTGCAACTTTGTGTGCGGCTGCGCATGCAACAAAGTGCATGAGTTTCATGCACTTTGATCCATATACCATACTGTTCACACACAATTATAAGCCACAGTATAAAAAATGCCACTATAGTGAAAAATCTTATAGGCTGCAGGCGAAGCTGCTGCCTATATTACGATTGAAAATTCTCGTAAAAAGAAACAAAAGAGCTGAGTTGGTTGTTATTTTGAAGATAGAAATGTCAGTGTTTTGAATGAAGTTCGGATAATGAATGAATTATTCAATAAATTAAAAATTTTTACTAGAATGTCACTAAGTAATTTTGAAAAGCTATTGCAAATTATACTTAAGTCTTCTATAGCATTCAATAAAGTCTAATGTTTTTCTTCTTCCCAATCAATATTAAAAATAAACACTTTTGATTAAAGACGCCCTAAAAACACGAGGGTTGCACGAAAAGGCGCACGAGTTTCCCAACAAGACTGGGAACCATGTACAACCCCGTGCGGCTAGAGCTTGCCGCTCGTTTTGAGGGATACAAGGTGTATTCCACATGAGTCATGTTGCAAGAAAAAAGGGACTGTTTAAACGCACCTAAAGTGATATTGATATTGGAATAATTTCCAATATACAAATAAAAAAAATTTTTAGATTACTTAAGTTTAATTTTTAATTAAAGTTTAATTCAGTTTCTCCCTCACTATTTTCATAATATCCTATTCTTCGTTCACTCGATTAATTGGTTCAACTTACTTAATTAAGTGCACAAACAGGGATACTTTTAAAAATCTAATTTTAAATTTACAAAACTCCAATATGACAACGATCAATCCAAAAGAATATAGGATATGATAAATATTTTTCAATTGAATATGCACAGAACTATTACCAATGCACATAGAAAGAATGATACAAACGCCGGCACTCTATTAAATGATTTTATTTTCATACCTCTTACCTCTTATTGTCAATTATAGTATTCTTAATGATAATAAAAGTTGAGCTACCTGAAGGAAGGGGGAGAGGGCTGGCTGAAGGACTGGCACTGTAGCGAAGAGACGTCCCTGAGGGGGATCTCCTCCCTGAGGGGCGGGGGCCGGGGGCGGCGCCGCGGGCGGGAGCGGCTCTGGACGGCCAGCAGGAGCCCGCTCACGAGGGCCGTCAGGCAGCCGATGTAAGCCAGCGGGCCCGCGTCCGGCCCGGTCAGCAGCCCCGCCCCCGTCAGGATGCTACCGCTCACCACTCCACCTGCCAGCGCCACCTAGATAATAACAACAAAACATAATATAATTAAAGAGCTATGTTGATTGACTGGATGAATATATTAAATAAGATGTTGAGTGGGATCAGATAGAAAACATTTTTAGGCAATGTTTGAAAATTAACAAACATACTGATTTTATTTTTCAACGTTTCTGCCAAATCTTTGATGGCCATATTTAAAGAAAATAAAGAAAGAAAAAGAAAAAAATAATCTTTATTCTGGGACACCTTGTCTCCTTAGAATAACCCTTATTCTCGCACGGTATCATGTGTATCATACCTAATATTAATCGATTTAAGTGGGTTCTGATAAAAAGGTTTGTTAAAACAGCTTATTGGCGTCATGTTGATGTTCCTGGGTCTTACCAGAACTCACTTAAATACTAACGTCATGGAGTTATAGACACGTGAAGGGGGCTTACCTTACGGGAATTCTGGGATTTATTTTATTTATTGCGTTATTTTTCCATTTAATAATGGGGAAATACCCTAGCCCAAATGGAATACAAGTCGCCAGTTGTGGCAAAGTGGGCGTGTCCGGTTGGTGTTCTGGCCTCACTCCTCATTGAAGAAAATACGGGAAGGGCCTCTCCATATGTCTTATAACTCCATGGCAAGCATACATACTTTTACATCATAATTTTTTAACAAATTATTTTAAAGATATTTATTGAAAATCACAACGGTATACTACAAAAAATAAAAATAAATCTAGTAAGTGTGAAGATAATTCTCGTTGACTGCTTGTAAAGAAACTACCCGTAGCTCTTCAACAAAAGTCCGGAGACCATCTTTTATTTATCTTCTCGGACGCCTCAGAGGGAACAGAACTGGAAATTAAGTACTAGTGGATTTGATTATTATTGATTATGGAGTTTACTATAAAAGCATAAGGTATGGTTTGGGCTAATTCAGCAAAAAATTGAACATTAAGATCTTTACGGATAAGTATATTTTTTACAAAGTAAAGAGAATTGGGAATTTTTCAACGGAATTTGTATTGTAAGGATTTAAAACGATTGGAGCGTTAGGGAGGCAATGAAGGAATCATTATTTACTGATAACAAACCAGTGCCAGCGTACATGGTGAGGACGGTGTTAAAATAAGTCTGCTTGTCTTTTTTTAATATATAAATATATAATTATATCATGAATGTATATCAATAGCTTACCTGCAAGAACCTGTGGCAGAAAGCTTCGAACAAGACGCAATGGCCTCCGCAGGGCAGGATCACGGTCTCTGTGGGGGAGCTCTGGGGGGTGACGGCTCTCGAGGAAGTCGCCCGACCTGCAAGGAAATGGTAATATGTTGAATTGATATACATAAAGCTACGAAATATATCAGCAATCAGAAGAATCAACTATGAAACTAGCTTTAAATGACATATAATAGAAGAAGAAGAATTTAAGAAGCTGGTAGAAAGATGAATGGAATGCGTTATGTTAATATTATGAAAAAAAGCAACGACGGTAAAGAATTGAATGTTAAATTTCAAGAAGTAAAATATACAAACGTACACTAGAGTGGATATATAAATTGAAAGTTTAGGATTCACTAGTCATCACAGGAAAGTTCTCCGAAGAATCTTTGGCGGTGTATGCTTTGAATGAACCTGGAGAAGAAGATCTAATGAAGAAATCCAATTTAATAAACTTATGAAATTTAAATAAGCAATGTTGAGTTGCAGAATTCGAAAAGGATTTGGAAGAGGAACAGGCAGGTTTTGGGTCCGGTAGGCAGACACAGGATCATATCTGCGAATGATTGTAGAGAAGGCATGGGATAGAGGAAAAGTAGTATACCTCGCTTTCCTAGATTTACAGGCGGCTTTCGACCACGTTCCTAGACAGGAAATATGGACTGCATTGGAAGATAGGAGAATCCCACAAAATCTTATAAGTTCCATCAAATCAGTTTAACAAGACCCAAAGGGAGTAATAAGGCTAGCCGGCACTGAGTCCGGTTCATTCCATTTCTTTAAGGGAGTTAAACAGGGTGATAGCCTGAGCCCCCTACTGTTCATAATTTTTATGGATTCAAATTGGAAATTTTGTAAAAGGAGGACACCCAGAGCAATAGTGGGATACTGGAATATGACCCCAGTGTTGGTACAGGCATTGTTGTATGCAGATGATGTATTGGTTGCGGATACTGCTGAATCTCTCCAGGTCGCTGTCAATGAGTGGCAAGTAGAACTGCAACTAAGAAGCATGCAGATCAATGCCTCCAAAAGCAAGGTGATGTGTGTTGGGCGAAAGAACGATGATCTAAGAATCACTTGCAATGAAGAGACCCATGATCAAACCGATACCTACTGCTACCTGGGAACAATGATCTATAAGGATGGAAGAATAGACCAGGAGGTTATGAATAGAGTCCAAAAGGCCAACGGAATATTCTACCAAATATCCATGACACTTATTGGAAAACAGGAGTTGAGCAAGAAAGCAAAGATTCTGCTTTTCAAATCAGTTTTTCTCCCAGTGCTACTGTATGGATCGGAAAGCTGGACATTCTTGGACCGCCATGCTAGCAGGATAGTATCTGCGGAAATGAGATTCCTACGGAAAATATTAGGAAAAAATAGGCGAGACCGAATGGAGAATGAAAGGGTCCGAAATGGACTAGGAGTTAGATCCGTTCTGGATACGATCAAGGAAAGACAATTGAAGTGGTTTGGTCATGTTAACAGAATGGGAGATGACCGTAAGGCCAGATGGCTATTAGAAGCAAGACCGGGAGGAAGGCGTCCTCAAGATAGGCCAAGGCTCATGCATGCAGACTTTAATGAGAGAATTTGCACAGCAAGAGGAAGCACCATGCCGGATATGAGAAGGCTTACACAGGACAGGGACCGTTGGACAAGATGGTCAAAGGATGCTACTTCACGCTTAACAGCACTCAGGAGATAGTGAGAGATGTCATAAACTATTATGGTTACAAAAAAAAATAATTTTTAGAGAAAAAAACAAAACCGACTTCAAGATTAAACCTACTTACACGAACTTAACTAAAAAATAAAAAAATAATATTTTAATTGCTTCAAAACGAAATGCCGTTAAATGAAAATCAATGAAATTATCGATACTTATATACCTATTCACAATTTATGATCAGTTATTTTTGGAGTCGGTGCCAGCCAAGAATGGCAGTTTGATCCTGCCTCTGCAATACACTTTCAAATGGGCCATGCCAGCGGTGTGGCGGTGATGAAACAGTGGGAGGATCTTTACAATTACCATTTCTTTCCAAATTCTGTTAGTTTTGGTTGGCACCGACTCCAAAAATAACTGATCATAAATTGTGAATAGGTATATAAGTATCGATAATTTCATTGATTTTCATTTAACGGCATTTCGTTTTGAAGCAATTAAAATATTATTTTTTATTTTTTAGTTAAGTTCGTGTAAGTAGGTTTAATCTTGAAGTCGGTTTTGTTTTTTCTCTAAAAATTATTTTTATTTTTCACTTTTTAGTGGTGAGTGTATTTTTGTTTATATAGTCAATTCTCGATCTTCAAGCTACCCTGAAAAATATCGAGTTACTGAACAAAGACTTGTCGAGGTTATCATTCCACTTACCTTCATATAATTGTGAAAATTGAACACAAAATGGGAGTTGAAATTATTACGTATATTTTTTCATTAATGTTGTTAATGTAACATGTGTATGTTGTTTGTATATACATATAAAATCATTGATAAAGAAAATTAAATACCTGGTACTAATTTATCATATAACTTTCAACTGAGCTTTCAGAAAAAAGAGGGTGCCTAAAAGTAGACACCGCCTTCCACCAGTGGCGATATTTCTTTATTCTTTAGGACCGAGATTTAGTTACTATGGAGATTTTAAATAATCATAATCATAAATATATTTGAAATGTAAGGATATATAACAGTGATTTTTATTAACTGGTTTTTTTTGATTTTTCTTAAAAAGTGCTGCATTGATTTCAAAATATTTTTTATGGGACTACCTCTGAAGTATGCCCTACCGGTCTAAAAAAGAATCATCAAAATTGATTAAGAATTGACGGAGGTTCTCAACTCATCTGTATTTGGTTTTTTGTATGTAAACGGGATTACTCTGTCAATTCTGAATCAATTTTGATGATTCTTTTTTAGATCGGTAGGGCATACTTCAGAGGTGGTCCCATAAAAAATATTTTGAAATCAATGCAGCACTTTTTAAGAAAAATCAGAAAAACCGTTAATAAGTGATTATTTAAACTGTTTTTTTGATTTTTCTTAAAAAGTGCTTCGTTGATTTCAAAATAATTTTAATGGGACCACCTCTGAAGTATGCCCTACCGATCTAAAAAAGAATCATCAAAATTGATTCAGAATCGACGGAGTAATCGCGTAACATACACACAAAAAAAAAAAAAAAAAAAAAATACAGACGAGTTGAGAACCTCCTCTTTTTTGAAGTCGGTTGATTAAAATGAAACAAGATGAAATCAATAAAATTATTTCTGCCGAATAAAAATTATTTTATTATTATTTATTACTAAATCAAAATGTCAATAATTTGCTTTTTGATATTGTTTGTAAAAATATGGTCCCTGGATTGTAAGCATTCAAACTGCAGTCCATTATCCGCAAGAGTTTCTTAATAGTCTCTCTATTCTTCTGGATTACCAACTGATATTTTAAAATTGAAAAATGATGTCCAGTTAAGTATCACCTAATCAGTGCAATTTTAACCATGTTAAATATTACTACGATGCGTGAAAATATCATTGAAGAAATAATGCCCAATTGCACAATTCAATAAAATATTTTAATCAATACAATTAGGATTCATGAATTATTTGCCATTTCTATTGGAATTATTTTATTAGAAAACTAGTTTCGAATGCTAAACATTCATCTTCAGTTCTAAAAGTTTTAGACTAAAACATACACAATTTTCAACTCATCAGCCTATTATTATTATTATTATTATTTAATTTTTAGGCTATTATACGTAGCCTAAAGTTAATAAATCATTAGAAATAATAAAATCGTTTTAAACCGATCTAGATTTTTGTTTAAATGACCAGATAAGCATTCTCAATAGCCCCATTTTAAATTTGTTACCAATTACACGTCCTAAGGGAAATCACAAAATAAATCCCAAAACTTTACCTACCTGCCCCCTCCCCCTTTCCATAATTGATATATTTCAGATATCCATTAGATCTCCTCAGGTGAATACCAATGTTTCATTTCTTGTCTTACATTTTTGAAATCTTTAGTATATATAATCCATGTAACATAATACTGATGTGTTGAAAATTTTGTATGTTTTAGAACTGAAGATGGATGTTTAGTATTCGAAACTAGTATTCGAATATCCTCAAAATAATCCTCAAAAAGAAGTGGCAATTAATTCATCAATCCTAATTTCAATTGTTAGTTAAAATTATAAATTCTTTACTAACGAGAGTGGGCCAAGCCGCAACAGGAGATGCTACTAAATTAAAACAAGAAAACTATAAATCTATAAACAGGTATTTTGTACCTATAGCTCCGTGGACCGAATTAAACTTTTAATAAATATTTTGTGAGGTTAAAATTATTTAGGACATTTTAATATTATAATGTATTTAATAATTCGTATTATCAGCTGATCATATTCAAAATATAACAAGATAGGGACTGATCGCCCATTAGATACAAACCAAGATGGCGCCGGCCAAAGAGGTTATTTGGTTTAAAGAGGTTATTTATAATAATATTCTTTTGAAATTCGCCGCCGACACCGCTCCACGTCCCAATGACCCCTCGGAGCTCTCCAAGGTTGCTCAACTCTCCACTTTACTCTCTTCCACTGTTCCGCTTCTCAAACATGCACACCTTCTATTCACTATTGATAGTAACTCTCTATAACATTTGTCTTAGGAAATTAATGTCTTACACGAATTATATGTATGTATATATGAAGCGTCGGATTCCAAAACCAGCTGAGTCCATTTTATAAATTTTTTTCACAGCTGGTCGATAAAAGTAAAGGTCAGAATGGATTAGAAAGGAGAACTATTTTTTGTTTGGCCGTTTTCAATGTGATTTAACCACTGTTTTTTAAGAAAACATTTCACCTAAAGATAGTCCATAACAATCTAAGTCTAAACGATCGTTTTTCAGAAAAAATCTCAAAATTAAAGTTCATTTCTTTATAAATATTTCTGGAACTAAAGTCCCTTACTTAATACAAACGAGCCAGCCCATTGAAAATGTCAAAATCGTCATATTTTACTAAAACCTACAGGCTTCAAGTGCCAGAAACGTATACTTCAACGCTCACCGTTTTTCGTAAAAAAATATCCACAAAACGTCAAATCTCACAAAAACTTGAAAATTTAATCAGCTTTCGAATTAAAGTAAATTTAACGCTCTACAACTTTGACTCTGACATCTTTTCTGAGAAGAGATCATGGAAGCAAAAGCGACACCAGATGTTTGACAAAAACCTAAAAGTGAGGCTAAAAAAACCGTTTTTTTTTTTCTGGGAATATCTTTCAATCAACATCTTGCTTGGAAAGTTATTTTTATTCGATTTTACCGTGATTTAAATAAGTACTCGTATATCTCAAAAACCGAAGGAAGTTCGACAATGAGATGTATAATGAACTGTTTTATAGATAAACATATTTAACTATAAATTGGTTGGCTTTAAAAATTTTTGTAATTTTAGCTTCAATTTTTATCTGAAACATATTTTTCCAGAGTCCACTGTTTTCAAAATAAAATCGAAAAACATCAAAAAATAAACTCCCATCCCCCTTACTGTAGGCACACCCAGGGGCGGGGACTTTTAGTATGTTTACCTTCTAACTACTCCTAACGAATCTGTGAATTCAAAAATGATCGCATATTTCATGCACTCTATACCCAGCGACTAATGTTATATATAAAAAAAAAATTTTCTCCATTACATTTCTGGTCTATTCCACTGATCCCTGTTGAACATATCCGCTTTATAGAACTTCAACTGGACAAACGTTTAACTTGGAATCCCCATACAAGATTAAAACGTTTTCGACTTCTTCAACATTTACTAGACAAACGTTTAAAGCTCCCGATTTTCTACAGAAGACTCATTTATATGACAGTTATCAGACCTATATGGACGTACGGAGTTGAGCTCTGGGGCTCAACTAAACCTTCTAATTCTTCTCGTATCCAATCCTTACAATCCAAAATTCTTCGAAAAATCGTTAATGCTCCTCCTTACTTTGTTACAAATAAACTTATCCATAAAGATCTTAATGTCCCATATGTTGCTGATTTAGCCCAAACCAGATACCTATCCTTCCATAGTAAGCTCCATAACCACTCCAATCCACTAGTCTCCCAATTTGCTTTCCACTCCATTCCTGATAATCCTCCAAGGCGTCTGAAAAGAAGATGGCCTAGAGACCTTTTAGTGTAAAATTTATTGAAGTGCTACTAGTGAGTAGTTCTTCACATGTTATTTACATGCCTTTGTATTCATTATCAACACATTTACTTGATGAATAAATTTTGTACAGTTGTGAATTTCATTAAATATATATTAAAAAAAAGAAAACATTTCTGATCAAGAAACTGTCGGCAAAGTTTCGATCCAAGCAACAGCCATGTGTCAATATTTTACATTTTTGAATGTGAAAAAAAAGTTAAACTAAAAAAGTATAGACCCCCAGCCAAAAAACATGAAAGCGGAATAAAATGTTTTATCTTTAGCTGTGATCTTTTTCAATCCGCTCCTTCTTTCCTAAATACATATTGTTAGATATTCTATCTACTTTAATTTTGTTTAGGACCGCCATCTTCGGAAAATGCATAATTTTCAATATACACATTTTTTTACTTTAGGATCTACAAAAATGTTAAAGCTGTTAAAAAAAAACAACTTTACAAGGCAAATCATGTAAGCACTGAATTCTGTGTTCGTTAACTTCGAACACTAATGAAACAGACGAAGTTACAAAACGGAAACCATCCATTAAAGTTAACAATATGCCACGGTGTTTGAATACTTCTTTTGGAAAAAAACAAAAACCACTTAATTGACGCCATAGCTAATTATTTTTTTATTTATTTTTTTTTTTGAGATAATGAATGAGGTGTCAGAGAGCGAGGCTATTTGTCATAGCAGTGAGCTCCCATTAACATCGCTCACCTGCCTTACCTAATGCTGTCTTCTCCAATCTCTGTCGTGGAAAAAAGAAACAGGAAACAATGTTTGCCGTTTAAATAGTAAATAAATACATTACTTGAAAGTTTACAAATAAAAATATAGACTGCAACATTTTAAAATATTTGAATCTCTACCGTTGAGTGCTTTCTTGATACATAAAAAATAAATATTCAGGTAACGACATCGAATCACTGTTCCGAAAAATTCGTCAAATCCGCATAACACATGCAGCTTCACTCAGATGCTTCACTTTGAGATTCACATCTATTAATAGCTCTTTTCTATAACCTCTATAACCTATACTTATAGTTTGTTACTTCCACTATCATTATGTGAAAAACTTAGATGTTTGTTTATTTCGTTTAACGTCACTTTATACTGCTATGGCTAATCGGACAATACTACGGTGGGAGTCTTAAATTTTGCCTATCCAGGTATAATTAGGATAGGGATCTTTAACGAGTACCTGACATCGCACACGCTCGGGACCCCCATTACACGTCCCTTCCGAAGGTCGGCATAGCTAAGGTTTTTTTACTCCCTTTAAAAAATCCAAAGGTCATCTGCCGGGCTGCGAACCCGCGATCATGGATTTAGTAGGTTGCTGCTATGCAAGCCATTACACCACACACACATTCTCTGGCAACATGACCTGCTCATCGTAGCCGGGAGAGTTTAATAAGCTTGCAGATATCCATATCTTTGTACAGACTTTGTACTTCTGTGTTAGTTGTACTTCTCCAGGTTCTCCTTCCGAATATACACCGCCAAAGATTCTCAAAAGGACTTTCCTTTCAAACCTCAAGAGCGATAACTCATTGTTCTTTGAAATCGTCCAGCATACAGACTTGAATTAATAATTAAATTAAATTAGCAATCAATCATTATTCGAAATAAACGAAGTTGAGAGAAAATAGGGGTTTTTTCATTCAGACCCATATTAGGATTTTCAGTTTCAGGATTTTTGCTATAGTTTTGATTTTCTCACCATTTATTTTTTTTTTGTGCAGCTTAACACGAATTTTAAATTAGAGGAAAAATTCTGTCCGGAACTTTGTTTTTTGAGCACTTTTTTTAAATCAAATCTTGGGACTTTTTTTTTTCAGTTTTTGGCCTGTATCTCAAAAAGAAAGAATTTTTTCTACAAACCTATTCTATAATAAATGAAAGTTGACAAAATATCCTACATTTCCTAAGCATAACGTTTTTTTTTGTTTTGTTTTTTGGTAAGACTAAAATACCCTTGCCAGCATTCTAAACGTGTATATTTTGGCTAAATATTACGATTTTGACATGTTCAGTGGGTGGTTAACGGGATTTGATCAACATCTCATAAATGTGACCTGATCGTAAATTTAAGTAGCTTCGAGAAAAAAAAAATTTGGATCGGACGAATAGTTTCGGAGTTATAGTGAAATATGTTGGATTTTCGCATAAACGGTGAATCCCACTAAATCTGGAAATGTGGCCCCTTTTGGGCACGCTGTAGCGGCAAAACGGTTAGTATTGCAGAAAAAAAAAAAAAAAAAAAACGTTATGCATAGGAAATGTAGGAAATTTTGTCAACTTTAGTTTATTATTGAATAGGTTTGAAGAAAAAAAAAAGCTTTATTTTTGAGATATAGGCCGAAAACTGAAAAAAAGGTGTCCAACATTTGTTTTAAAAAGTGCCCAAAAAACAAAGTTCCGGTCAAACTTTTTGCCCGCAAATTTGAAATTTGTGTTCTGAAACCCAAAAAACATAAAGTGAGAAAATCATAAATATAGCAAAACTTTTTTCTGAGCCCCCCCTTTTTTTTTTTTTTTTTTTTTTTTTTTTTTGCTAATATGGCCTGGCCTTTAATATAACTCCTAAATGAACTGTTTGGTAATTTTTTTAAATTCTGCTTGCTTAAAATTAATTTATTTTTTAATAATCCGAATACGTTTCATAAGCCCTGGTTAAAAATGATATCGGGATGTAAACCCATAAAAAAAATAAAATAATGAAAAATTTAGTTGAAAAAAAAAAAAAATATATACACTGAATTTGGGGTCGATTCTTTGCCTGAGAGTATAAAATGAATTTAATAAATGAGATTTAAATTAATCAGTTGAAGGGAAATTAAAAAAAACACTCAAACCAATGCAGTTTGTTACATTCTGAATATCTATAAATTCCGCACTTCGACTTAAATTGAAACAATGCGAGTATGTATAAGAAGCGGTGTGATATAAATTAAAATTATATGATGAAAAAAAAAAAAAAACAGCTGTGTGCCTTATTATGGAGGCTGTGAGATATTTGTAAGGTTTTATCAGGGAGCCGTTGGGATTCCAATAGCAGTACGTGGTAGGTTTTTTGTCGAGTCCCCACCAACGAGGCCGGGGTGAAGGGGGCTTAGATTGCTGCCTTAACCCGTTCTCAGCGCATATTTTAAATTCATTTTCTCGATAATCATGTCATTATATCATTATTATTGCAATAAAAGAAATAAATACATCTTTAATTTACAGGGTGGTCCAGGAATACTAATTTACTTATTTGATACATAATTTTATCTAGAATAAATAAGTTAATATAAATATGGGTCCAGAAACACTCCAATGCAGAGCTACGGCACAAGAAAAGGAGAATAAAAAAAGACAAACACGCTACCAACCTGATAGGAGCAAACTGAAAATATATACAAAGAAAACCATTTCATTCTTATACGAGTGCTTTTCATTACCCATGATGCAATACGACCACCATTACCCAAAATGCCTATTAGAAGTGACAATAAACAGCTGTGAATGATAAGAACAGATTGTTATTATTAACCTGTACGGCTACATTAATATTAACTCTGATTAATATTAACTTGATTATTATTAATTATATATTCTGAGTATATAAAGAAGATCAGAATAATGGCTTTAAATGTAGTTTGTTTTGTTACAGGTGAGTGAATGTTTTGTATTAACAGGTAACAGCCTGTAATTAATGTAAATATATATTGTAAATAAAACATTTGTTACAGAGAGAAACAAAAATAAGTCTTTATTTCACTACATAAGAGAAGTCAATTACCATGATGTATACATATACTTGGCACCTGTTTATATATACTCGTAGCGTAAACAGTGTGTTAGGTGCAAAAATCTTATTTTAATAAAAATTAATTTTTTTTCTAAATCGTTGAAAATTCATCTCTGTATCAGCCACATAATTAAATCCCTATAACGCAAAAAGAAAAAAAAATGGATTTCTGGAGATACCAATACACAAAATCCACTTAATCGACTATTTACAAGTACCCCAGATAAAATGCTATCATGATATTATAAATATAAAAAAACTAATAAATATTCCGACAAAAAATTATTAACTTTACATACTGAACCACACATATACGATTCTTCCAAAATTTACAACGAAACAAAAATGCATTAGTAGATTGTAGGCACAAGTTGTGCGTCTAAAGACATCCCGTAGGCTGAATTTGATTTAAACTAGCCACGATCGATTGTCAAACTTCGAAGAATTTTGTAAACTTCAAAAAGTTAGTTTTGGTCATGTTTAAGAGTCTATAACACAGAAATGGCTAATTCAATAAAAAAAAAAAAATGGTATATACTTAAAGTTGTAGACCATTACATTTTGTACAAGATAGGATTTTTAAAGTGAAAAATTGCCCATTCCATACTCTGAAGTATGTCAAAAAAACAAAAATTGTTGGTTGATTTTCGATAAACTGTGTTAAAAATGCAAACAAACCACGAATAGTACAGGGAAATTAAAAGACTGCTGCAAATTGTTCACCACACTTAGCTTTTTAGTTAGCTTTGCTATAGAAGCCTGTTTTTCAATTTTTTATTTTAAACTATAATTTTTTTTTTATTACTTAAACGTTGTTTTTTTTTTTGTTTTTTTTCATTGTTTTATTTCATCCTTTAAAACACAATACTATATCTATTTAAAGGTTGCATCTAATGAGGCTTGAAGCAATTTGGTCGGTTCAAAGACAATAATAATTAAATATAACAATATTATATAATAAAAAACAACATTATAATAAATAATAATAACAATAACAATATAAATATACTGACTGCCTTGAGGATGTAGCCTGAGGCCCTGGTGTGGCGGGGGGAGAAGGTGGCTCAGCAGCGGAGGTGGCGCAGGTCCCGGCGGCGGAGCCCAATACTTCTCCTGAAATATAGAATAATATAACAATATACATAAATAAATAATAATACAATAGAATAAATGAGGCGTGGAGACGCAAAATGGGGTAAATCCAAAACTGAAAATATTTCAGTAAACCCAAAAATATGCATAAATCAGGTGATTCTTTTTTTTTTTTTTTTTTTTAATTATTATTGGATCAGAAGTTTTTAAACAACATCAGAAACATATCTGTAAAATATTGTTCAGCTTTTCTAAACTTCAAATTTTTAAACAATTTAAATAAATTGGATTTATCACAATCTGCAAGGGAAAATTAAAAAAAGGCGATAAATAAGAAAAAAAAAACTCACGACAATTAACAATTCTATTGTTTTATTAATATAACATTGAACAATATTCCACTAATCCCTGTTGAACAGATCCGATACCTAGGACTCCACTTGGACAAACGTCTAACTTGGAATCCACATACAACACTAAAACGACAAGAAACTGCTCGTCGTTACAGACTAATTCAATATTTACTAGACCAACGATCAAAGCTCCCAATTGATTACAAAAGACTCATTTACATGACAGTTATCAGACCTATATGGACATTCGGAGTTGAGCTCTGGGGCTCAACTAAACCTTCTAATTCTTCTCGTATCCAATCCTTACAATCCAAAATCCTTCGAAAAATCCTCAATGCTCCTTACTTTGTCAATAATAAACGTATCCATAAAGACCTTAATGCTCCTTATGTTGCTGATTTAGTCCAGACCAGATACCTATCCTTCCATTGTAAGCTCCATAAACACTCTAATCCACTAGTCTCCCAAGTTGCATCCCACACCATTACCGATAATCCTCCGAGACGTCTGAAAAGAAGATGGCCTAGAGACCTTTTAGTGTAGATTTTTATTGAAGTGCTACTACTGAGTAGTTCTTCACAATTTATTTACATGCCATTGTATTCACTATCAAAACTTTTACTTGATATATATGTTTTCGTACAGTTGTAAATATCAATATATGAGAAAAAAACAAACTTTGAGGAAAAAATAATTAATAAAAAAAAAAAAGAAAAAACCTGATTCAAAGGATTTTCTCGAGATTTCTTTAAATTTTTAATAATTTTTTTTTAAATCAAACACTAGTCTTGAGTTTGAGCCAGTCATTGAAGCAAAATTAACAGATACTAAAGGGGTTAACCCTCCACCAACTAAAAGTGGGGTAGAACATGTTAAAGAAAAATCTTATATCACTGCGGCCAATAATGGAGCATTTTAATTGCTTGTGCTTCAGCTGTTTACATTCAAATATCTGGACACAAGTTCCAGGAGCAGCATATATACTGAAGTTTAATTTTATTAAATTAGATTGGATTAGGCAGATGTGAGAACAGATAGAAAATGGTAAATGAAGATTGTACAAACCTCTGATGTTTTGACAAAGTCCGCTACCAATTAGTTTCAATCCCATATTTTTTTGACGATGCTGTTATATTTATTTCAGGATATCTTTCCATACTTGGCACAACACAATAAATTGATTATCATACGTGTAAAAATATATCGACAACTAAAACCTTTTCAAATGCTCATTACTGATTTCGTTACAAGCGTAAGTGGCGCTCTAAGCGGCTGTTTTGAGAAACATGGATTTACCCGCTTCTGAAACTCAACCCAAACTTTGAAGGTAAAATTGGATTGGATAAAGCATCTTTTGAAGGTTGGACGATTTACCACCTTATAGTTGTTGAGGGCGATTAAAGAAGTATTTCTGTCAAAAGTGCCCCGAAGATTTGGTGAGTTTTTCAGAGTTAGGGGCATGAGAACATGGCCAAAAGCAGTTTTTTCAAATTATAAGCAAATATAACGCGGCTTTTCATAAAATGCTGTATATAAAAGTTGTAGATAATAAAAATATCTACAATTTAAGCCATTGATCGTTCGATTCTGATGATTGGTTGTCGTAAAAAGTGCAAAAAAAAAACCCTCTAAAATGTCCCTTTTTTGCATAAGAATTATTATAAACAAAAAGGGCCTTTTCAATACTTTTTATTGATGAAAAAGAAAGCTCTTTAAACCCAAAGAAAAATAGGATTCACCCCGTCCTCCTATATTTATTATTTACTGAGATATACCTTTTGTTTATCTCGATATCGATATTTTCAATGCAAAACGGGCCGTTCGTGATTCACATTTTGAACTTCGGATATTATTCTTAAGGGCTTATATTTTCATTATGAATTGCTAAAAAATCGATTTCTTTGAAAAAACATGCAATAAAATCGATTTGAAAAAGCGCCCGTTTTACAGCTATAAACAATTGAAGCTAGAGCGTCCGGTATTGAACCGATTTTGTTATAAATATAATAAATTAAAAGCTTACCTCTCAACGATTGATTTGAGCTATTCAAAGTGTAGCTACCATAAATAACAGCCGAGTTACGATTTTTTTTTTAAATCACTACGTCATTGTTATGGCTAATAAAAAAAAATCAATCTCCAAATAGTACAAAAGGGTGGATGGGCTTTCGGGAAACTTACTCGACAAGTTTTCAGTATCATGTGTTCAAAATTATTCCTTTAAAATTTGCGAATAATCCTCCTAGCCAGTACGATACAATTTTCACAGTGTTGATTGAAGCGTCAGCACGAGCCCGAGCTCTTAAACAATCTACTGCTTTCGTGACCTTTGATCAGCTTCTTTACTGGAAAGCACGTGAATTGATAGCGTCGATTGATCCATTGAATGATCCAATCAATCGTTGAGAGGTAAGCTTTTAATTTATTATATTTATAACAAAATCGGTTCAATACCGGACGCTCTAGCTTCAATTGTTTATAGCTGTAAAACGGGCGCTTTTTCAAGTCGATTTTATTGCATGTTTTTTCAAAGAAATCGATTTTTGACTGAATTAAGCCATACCATAGAATTAAGCCTGGAGGATCTCAGGAGTACCACTACCGATTTCATTTTGTCAATCCAGACTAATCTCTTAATGTCATTTTTTTTTTCAAAATTAAAGATTTAAAAAGATCTGTGAATCTCCCGACTCATTATAGTCAACTTCATTATTATCAAACAAACAACGCCGGGCTTCTCTTTGGCTATAAATAGTTCTGAAAAAACAAAAATCGCTACTTTGGGAAATTGTTCCTAATTTTTATATTTTTATGTGGGCTGAATTTGAATCTAAAGGCGAAAAACCTGAATTTTTTATTTTTTTAATTTAATTTTTTTTCCTTCACCAAACGCATGATTAATATTTCTTGCTGCCTGGGCAGCGAAATGACCGAGTTTGTACTCATACAATAAAATCGTTCGGAAATTGCGTGTTCCCATGGCCACGGTTAAAATTATACTAAAATTTGTATGCCTACTTGGGAAAAAAACAAAGACAGTTTGCAAAATATAACATTAACAAGTACTTTATTATAGATAGTAAATGTTTTGATAGGAATCAGTAGGCAAAGCTTTCATCCTCCATAAAGAAAAATCGGACATTTCATGTGTGACAACCCCAATACTTTCTAACAACAAAAAATCAGATATACCCGTCTGGGAAGAATGTCTTTGGCACAAAAAAAAAAGTTTTCATTCTGTTGGCACTTATACTTGTACAATTCCGAGGCGGAACATTATCGATTAATTTTACGATGTTTCAGTTGTGATTCCTTAGCAATAGTTGGCCAGTTGAGATAAGAAATTTTATTTAACACGTTAACCCCCTCTGGTGTTATGTAATGTTCCCCGGGGACATGTAAGCAGTGTCTTCTTCAGTGCGGCAAAAAAAAAAAGTTCATAAAACTCGGAAATAACTTCAGTATGCGTGGCTGTTGACTGTTTCGGCTCCTACAATCGTAAATTATGATTTTTCAAATACATGTCCCCGGAGAAATGTACCGCATAGTGGTTTATACAGGGTGAGTATCTCTTAGTGTAAAAAAAAAAAAAAAATGGGTTAAACTAGATCAAAAATGTAGCTAAATGCCGCAAATCTCACCTTTCTATTCCAATCCGTTGCAGATATACGATAAATCAAAGACTTTTTTGAGGAAATCACGTTTTTTTTTTTTTTTCCATAAAAACTGTAATATCACCATTTTGTCTAAATATTTTTCAAATTTTGGCCACATTTTCAGATTTAGCATTAAATTTCCTATAAGAACAGAGTACACGTAACCTTGAATTTTACAAACTTGGTATCTAAAGAACAGCTTGATCTTCACCTTATTCGGGGAAGTCACAATGTCTTATTTACTTCAACGCTTACCGTTTTTCGTAAAAACTATCCACAAAACGTCAAATCTCACAAAAACTTGCAAATTTAATCAGCTATGTTAGATATGTTATACGTAATGATTTTGTTTCAATTTCATGGAGATATTTACTTTTGAAACCGAAAAAACATGGTGTTCTCATTTTTTATACAAATCAGTTACTTGTGTAAATAAAACATTATGACAATCCCCTAATCAAAATGTGCATTTTAAACATAATAAACTGTTCATTGGAATAAAGCAAAGAAAAAAATTATTGTTTAATAGAAAATAAAGGAAAACTGTCAATAAAGCGACACCAGATCAGAGGATCTTATGTTATTACATTTATTTATTTATTATGTGATTTATGGCTAGATGAGTCTCATTTTCTACAGGGGAAGGCATTTCGACCATTCATAATAACGATATACATGGATTGGTAGAAATGCTATCCCCTGTAAAAACAGACTCATCTGCCCATAAAATTCACTTCAAAAAGTAGTATTCTTAGACACAATCTGCATTCAGAAGCTAACGGCAAAATTAAGGTCTATGTTCATTATCACTGGATTTTAAACATTACATTGAAAATCTAATAAAATAAATCCTAAATAATAATAATAAATAAATGTAATAATATATATCCTCTGATGTAGTGTCGCTTTATTGACAGTTTTCCTTTATTTTCTATTAAACAATCATTTTTTCCTTTGCTTTTTATTCCAATGAAGAGTTTATTATGTTTAAAATGCACATTTTGATTAGGGGATTGTCATAATGTTTTATTTACACAAGTAACTGATTTGTATGCCAAATGAGTACATCACGTTTTTTCGGTTTCAAAAGTAAATTTCTCCATGAAATTGAAAAAAATCATTACGTTTAACATATCATTCGAAAGCTGATTAAATTTGCAAGTTTTTGTGAGATTTGACGTTTTGTGGATAGTTTTTACGAAAAACGGTGAGCGTTGAAGTAAATAAGACATTGTGACTTCCCCAAATAAGGTGAAGATCAAGCTGTTCTTTAGATACCAAGTTTGTAAAATTCAAGGTTACGTGTACTCTGTTCTTATAGGAAATTTAATGCTAAATCTGAAAATGTGGCCAAAATTTGAAAAAATATTTAGACAAAATGGAGATATTACAGTTTTTATGGGAAAAAAACGTGGTTTCCTCAAAAAAGTCTTTGATTTACGGTATATTTGCGACGGGTTGGAATAGAAAAGTGAGGTTTGCCGCATTTTGCTACATTTTTGATCTAGCTTAACCCAATTTTTTTTTTTTACACTAAGAGATACTCACCCTGTAGAGGTGACCACGATGCCGTACATGTACGGACAGGCTGGTACCAGTGAGAAAAACCATAAAATAGTATCGTAAAGTCATATTTTATGTTTTATTCGCTACCACTGTTGTGAATTCTTGGCTGATCTACAACCAATTAGTAACAAGTTTGCAATGATTTACTTTAGAAGATCTTTGATTGAAAGTATGGTTTCCTTCAGTATCACAGAAAATATTCCTCCCACAATCAATGAAAACTCGCGGAGAAAGAAACACAATCAAATTATTCCTCTGGTCCGGGAAGAAAGAAAAGGTGCATATGTCGTGGCTGTAAAGCGAAACTGAGGGAGACAATTTCAAGTAGAGAAGCGGATAAACGTGCTAGGCCCGTCACCAGTTATTGTAGTAGATGTCCTGGTGAGCCAGGTTGTTGTCTCGACTGTAAAATAATTTCACTTCATTTAACATTCATGTCTTAGAAATTTGAAATTATTATTTCAAAAAATATTATTATTTACGTCGTTTGTTATTTACAATTTAATGAATTAGTGAATATTAAATTTAACTTTTGTCGTTGTTTACTTTAAAAAAAAAAAAAATAATAATAATAGGTTGTTATATTTTCATAGAAAAGATTTGGATTAGTGTTCCAGTTAATAAATATTCGTAAAAATAAGAATTTAATAAATGTCTAAATCCTGATATGTAATTTATCGCTAATAAAGTGTAATTTATAATTTCAATTGTTCTAACTCCATCCTTAGTCATTAGATTCCCCTCCTGCTATGACATAAGTTTCATCTATGATTCCTGTAATAATCTAGAAAAAATAAAGATTAGTGGACCATTCCTGATAGCAAAGTGAATATCATATTCCACAAAATATTTATTTCTCGTACTTATTTTATAGTTAAACAGACATATTGCGACTAATGAATCAAACAATATCTACAATAGTATCATATATATAATATAATATATACTTTATGGATATTACCTGTAGGTATTGATGGGGTATGGCATGGTAGGTTTGGCTGCTGGCTGAGCTCGACACGGATTCCCCTCCACCACTCCAAGGATTTCTATAACACAAAATAATAAATAAATTAAATATAAGCCCAACTGCATTAATATATATACACAGGATGAGTATCTCTTAGTGTAAAAAAAAAAAATTGGGTGAAACTAGATCAAAAATGTAGCAAAATGCCGCAGACCTCACCTTCCTATTCCAATCCGTTGCAGATATACGATAAACCTTGAATTTTACAAACTTGGTATCTAAAGAACAGCTTGATCTTCAACTTATTTGGGGAAGTCACATGGTCTTATTTACTTCAACGCTCACCGTTTTTTTTTCGTAAAAACTATCCACAAAACGTCAAATCTCACAAAAACTTGCAAATTTAATCAGCTTTCGAATGATATCTTATACGTAATGATTTTGTTTCAATTTCATGGAGATATTTACTTTTGAAACCGAAAAAACATGGTGTTCTCATTTTGTATACAAATCAGTTACTTGGGTAAATAAAACATTATGACAATCCCTTAATGGAAATGTGCATTTTAAACATAATAAACTGTTCATTGGAATAAAAAAGCAAAGAAAAATATTATTGCTTAATAGAAAATAAAGGAAAACTGTCAATAAAGCGACACCAGATCAGAGGATCTTATGTTATTACATTTATTTATTTATTATGTGATTTATGGCTAGATGAGTCTCATTTTTACAGGGGAAGGCATTTCGACCATTCATAATAACGATATACATGGATTGGTAGAAATGCCATCCCCTGTAAAAACAGGCTCATCTGCCCATAAAATTCACTTCAAAAAGTAGTATTCTTAGACACAATCTGCATTCAGAAACTAACGGCAAAATTAAGGTCTATGTGCATTATCACTGGATTTTAAACATTACATTGAAAATCTAATAAAATAAATCCTAAATAATAATAATAAATAAATGTAATAATATCATATCCTCTGATGTAGTGTCGCTTTATTGACAGTTTTCCTTTATTTTCTATTAAACAATCATTTTTTCCTTTGCTTTTTAATTTTTTTGGGTGAAACTAGATCAAAAATGAAGCAAAATGCCGCAGACCTCACCTTCCTATTCCAATCCGTTGCACATATACAATAAATCAAAGACATTTTTGAGGATACCACGTCTTTTTTTCCATAAAAGCTGTCATATCTGCATTTCATTTAAATATTTTTTCAAATTTTGACCACATTTTCGGATTTAGCATTACATTTTCTATAATAGCTGAGTACCTGTAACCTTGAATTTTACAAACTTGGTATCTAAAAAACAGCTTGATCTTCACCTTATTTGGGGAAGTCACAATGTCTTATATTACTTCAACGCTCACCATTTTTCGAAAAAAACTATCCACAAAACGTCAAATCTCACAAAAACTTGAAAATTTAATCAGCTTTCGAATGATATGTTAAACGTTATGATTTTGTTTCAATTTTATGGAGAAATTAACTTTTGAAAATAAAAAACATATGACAATCCCCTAATCAAAATGTGCATTTTAAACATAATAAACTCTTAATTGAAATAAAAAGCAAAGAAAAAAAATATTGTTTAATAGAAAATAAAGGAAATCTGCCAATAAAGCTACACCAGATCGGAGGATCTTATGTTATTACATTTATCTATTTATTATTATTATTTAGGATTTATTTGATTAGATTTTCAATGTTATGTTTAAAATCCAATGATAATGAACATAGACCTCAATTTTACTATTAGCTTCTGAATGCAGATGATATTAAAGAATACCACATTTAGCGGTGAATTTATGGATAGATGAGTCTGTTTTTACAGGGAAGGCATTTCTACCGTTACAACCCTAGGGCCCTTAACAAAATTTAAATGTACGATTAAAATCTAAAATGAGCTAAATTGAATAAAATAAAACTAAACTGAATAAATTAAAATAATATGTAAATGAAAACTAAAATAAGATGAAGAGCCAACAATTTAATTCAAAAACTTTAAATGGCGCAGAACGATGAATAAAAGCGGAAGTGGAGTTAAACTTCCGATGACGTGGCCGCTTCCATAACAACGTTTTTGCTTTTTTTTTAAGGAGCCCAAGAAATAAGCGAACACACAATATTAAAAAGCATAGAATCGACATTTTGATTTGGTAATAATTTTCATTTGGCAGAAATAATTTTATTGGTTCCTGTTGGGTTTTGATTTCAGACCATCACAGTCTGAAAAACCTTGTTTCTGCTACTCAACATTGTACATTTTTTTTTTTCAATATCAATTTATTGAAATTTACAAATGTACAAATATATACAACTAGTAAATGAGCTGATAACGATTACAATACCATGTCGAAACTTGAAAAGAACTACTCATCAGTAGCACTTCAATATATCTCTGCACTAGAAGATCTCTAGGCCATCTTCTTTTCAGACACTTTGAAGGATTATCGGGAATGGAGTTGAGAAACTAATGGATTTGAGTGGTTATGGAGCTTACTATGAAAGGATAGGTATCTGGTTTGGGTTAACTCAGCAACATATCGAACATTGAGCTGTTTATGGATAAGTTTATTGGTGGCAAAGTAAGAAGCATTGAGGATTTTTCGAAGGATTTTGGATTGTAAGGATTGGATACGAGATGGATTGGATGGTTTAGTGGGAGCCCAAACTCCTCAGTACGTCCAAATAGGTCTAATCACAGTCATGTAAATAAGTTTTTTGTAATGAATTGGAAGCTTTGATCGTTTGTCTAGTAAATGTTGAAGTAGTCTGTAACGACGAACAGTTCCTAGTCGCTTTAGTCTTATATGGTACATTTAAATTTTTATTATTGTCAATTTTATTATTTATAAGCCTTCGTAGAACTATGAATATGTAGTAGTTAAAATTTGTTACAAATGGGTTCAGTAATTTTACCATTGTAAGCTCTATTACGGAATAGCGCTAACCAGATATCCGTAGTTTTTCAAACTTGACTGGAATTCACTTGTTGCGCCACATATTTCTTAAAAATTATATTGAATATAAGTAAATTTTATTATCAATTTCAAGCTCTATATAAAACTATACCTTCGTGTCCTCTGGTGTGGAATGGTTTTCGCCACCTATCGGTCAATTTTCAAACTTCACTGTTATTTACATATCATCGCTTTTTTAATAACAAATTAAATAAAATTCAATAGATTATATTATTGCTAAACTTTCCTAAAACTATTAAGACGATCTGTTAAAAATTTGGTAGAGATTGGTTCAGTGATCACTAGGGTTTTTCGTGGTTAGTGATCACTAGGGCTGTGAAATATATGCATTTCCATATTTCTCCTAGCCAACTAAAACATCTAATATCGTCATTATGTATATGTTTTGAGACATTTGGGATCAGTTTGAGTTATTTTTATTTTGCATATTTTGCCATAAATAAATATTTTTGCATACTTGGAACTTCAACTGCATATTTATCTACATATATGGCATTTTTATTTTCCATATTTGTGCATATTTTGTCATAAATACATATTTTGAACTGTATTTGCCTATTGAACTAAATATCCGAGATATCAGCATTTGACTTTTGATTTTTTTTTTAGTTTCTGAGCATACAAAAAAATAAAATCCAAAAAATAGCCACGTGAACTCTTCCTTTTCTTTTCTTTTTTTTTTTTTTCATCTATTGAATAAGATCAAAGATGTTTTAAATTGAGTTTCTTTTGATAAATTTGCGTCAATTACTGCACATAAAAACAGCAAAGTACTTATTAAACAAATGCAAGAAATCAAAATTTACACTGAATTCACAAAATTCTGGTTTCGATACTGATTTATGTCCAGCTGATATACCCTTCTAACGTGTTTTCTTTTTTAACATTCCCCTTGTCTTTTTGTTTTTTAATAGTCTTCTTACAATTGTTCCCCTTTTCAACACAATTAGTTACTTAAACTTGAGTTTGTACTTATGTATAAGTATGTATTGCATTTTTTTTTTTTTAAACAAGTAATGTAAATAGTTGAATATTTAGGTATTTAATTGCATATTTTACCCTATATGTTTGCATATACAGGGTGTCCCAGACATAGTGTAAAAAAAAAATTGGGTAATACTCCATGCTAAACGGGGTAGAATGGCGCAGAAACTAGTTTCATATCTCAATCTGTTGAGGAGATAGAATTTTTTTTGTTTTTATTTTTAAAATCTTTATTTTTTCTGAAAAATGGCAGTTTTCTCTACTTTGGTTTAGCATAGAAACAAAAGCGATGATATTTTCTTAATCAGCATTAAATTTTCTAAGATATGACATAGGTATAGTTATTTTAAATTTACTTTTAGAGGGCCTTTTAACGCGAAAAACAAAAAACATTTATTAAAACTTAAATTTTTAATATTTGTTGAAAATTTCTCACTCCCCACTGGAGCACCCGAGAAGCAGTCAAATTTCACAAAAACTGCAGAATTTAGTTGGCTTTTTAGTGGTGTAACTCATGATACAATTGCACGTCACCTTTTGAGTCTAACAGAGTTTTTCTGATGAAAAACACGCTAGAGAATAAATACTTGATTGCTTCACGTACCAACTAGATTGAATAAATGTATTAGTTATTTTATCTCTTGTCCATATGCATGAGGGGTAAAGAGCTGTGAAGGTGGCAAGCCCTCCCTCCCCCCCCCCCAAAAAAAAAATCTTATTTATAGGGAGTTAAGGGGGGGGGGACCCAAATTCTTGATGATTACCTAATGTTGCAAGTCAATGGCAATTGATGCAGTCATGAAATGAGAGGACAACTTCTTATGACCTTTGTAAACAGTGGGATTATATTTGTTTACATAGCTTAACTAAATAAATCCACTAATTCCAATCAGAACGTGATATCATTGTCTGGGCTAATGAGTAGCAGGCACATTATGAAATGTCATTTTTCTGTTGGTGTATTTAATTTCTTCGAATAATCCTAAATTGTTATTTTTTATATTTTTAAAAAAAAATAAAGAAAAAAGTACGTTTAGTAACATTAGGTAATCAGCAAGAATTTGGGAATCTATAGAATTTTTACGCTAAACCAAAGTAGAGAAAACTGCCATTTTTCAGAAAAAATAAAGATTTTAAAAATAAAAACAAAAAAATTCTATCTCCTCAACAGATTGAGATATGAAACCCATAGTATTACCCAATTTTTTTTTTTTACACTATGTCTGGGACACCCTGTATATGTGCATATTTTTGAGTTTTTATTGCATATAATTCACAGCCCTAGTGATCACAAACGAAAAACGGCTTGTTCTTTTATATGATAGTATAGATTTATACAACACTAAACAGTCCACATTGAAACTATCGAGTTTCATAGCTAGTTTACAGGTGGGTTATATGAAAGAGCTATTGATATATTTGAAACTCGAAGCGAAGGGTCGGAATCGATCTGCAAAAGCGATGCGGGCTTGACACCTATCTGGTGGAGCAGTGGTTCAATGTCACAACCATTTTTCTCAAATAAATAAATAAAACGTATATTATAATAGAACGAATGTTGAAGAGACTATTAGATTAGAGCAGACAGCAGAGATCAGGTACCAGAGACCAGAGGGCTGTGGGCGGGGCCATCTTGTTTGTTTATAGCGCAGGTGATAATTGCCCACCTTCCTCCTCTATAACCAGTTCTCTTCACATCCTTAGTCAGCCTTTGTTCCTTCTTCCTCTGTTATCCTATTCCCATAGGCGTGCGCGGTCCTTTTTTTAGGGTGTGCACGTGCACGTTACTCCCCCCTCCGAAAAAAAAATAATATGTACACACTAAAATGAATTATAAGTTTAACGAATGAATTTTAATGAATTTAATGAATTTTAAGTTTTCCTATCTTAGCGATAGAACCTTCAAAGTTAATCATAACTTTTCCTATTCTTCTCTCTTTACCCAATCTGCCGGTGTTCCTCAAGGTAGTATCCTAGGTCCTATCCTCTACACAGTGTATACAGCTGACATCCCAACTCATCCTACCACTGTCCTCACTACTTACGCTGATGACACATGTGTGTTATCAGTAAACAATGATCCCTTCATTGCCTCTCAAACACTCCAATCCCATATCCTAAACCTTCAAGAATGGTGTCAAAAATGGAGAATCAAAATAAATCCAAACAAATCCCACCAAATAACCTTTACCCTTCGTCGTAAACCTACGACCTCCTGTCCTACAGTATCCTTTAATGATATTCCACTAATCCCTGTTGAACAGATACGCTACCTAGGACTCCACTTGGACAAACGACTAACTTGGAATCCACATACAAGACTAAAACGACAAGAAACTGCCCGTCGTTTCAGACTACTTCAACATTTACTAGACAAACGTTCAAAGCTCCCAATTTATTACAAAAGACTCATATACATGACTGTGATTAGA
Organism: Euschistus heros; assembly: GCA_003667255.2. Classification (NCBI taxonomy): domain Eukaryota; kingdom Metazoa; phylum Arthropoda; class Insecta; order Hemiptera; family Pentatomidae; genus Euschistus; species Euschistus heros. The sequence continues at coordinate 473,592 of RCWM02000452.1, read as the reverse complement.
CCTGTTTGGACGTACGGAGTTGAGCTTTGGGGCTCTACTAAACCATCCAATTCATCGCGTATTCAATCCTTACAATCCAAAATCCTTCGTAAAATCCTCAATGCTCCTTACTTTGTCACCAATAAACTTATCCATAAAGACCTTAATGTTCCATATGTTGCTGATTTAGCCCACACCAGATACCTATCCTTTCATAGTAAGCTCCATAATCACTCAAATCCGTTAGTTTCGCAACTTGCTTCCCACTTCATTCCTGATAATCCTCCGAGGCATCTGAAACGAAGATGGCCTAGAGACCTCCTAGTGTACAAGTTTTAATAAAGTGCTACTGATGAGTAGTTCTTTCCAAGTATTAACATGTTATTATAATCGTTGTCAATACATTTACTTGATGTATATATTTTGTACAGTCGTAAATTTCAATAAATGCATATAAAAAAAAAAAAAAAAAAAAAGTTTAACGGGTAGGATCTTCCAAATATTTACATAGTTTTAATCATAGATAGTAGACACATTTAATATGCATCCTGAATACAATGGAAACTCGTTATTTCGTCTTATTCTGTAATTCGTCAGTTTTTTTATTATTACTTTTTTTTTTTTTTTTTTTTTATTGGCTACTATAAATGACAAAATTAAATACGTATGTAATTAATTTTTTCCTCTTGCTACTTATTTAATCTTTAAACCGCCTCATTTGTTTTGTGACTAAAAAATACGCCTATATTTATACATTTTGTAAATCATTTGATTGAAAAAAAAACAAACTGAACAAGCCCGGAGTCGATCCCTCCATTGATTGTAGTAAGAGATGAAAGAAAGCAGTTGACGAATTCTCAGATCTGTTAACACTGGAAAGCTCTTCCTACAAAAACATTAGCATTTGGCTCAACAACTTCTGCTCTAGGTTATAAAATGAGAAAAGATAAGCAAGAGGTAAGCAGCTGGTTAAAGATGGATAGTACGGATGTAGGATATGAAATTTTAAATGACAATGGAATTATAGAACCAGTGCTGAGTGCTCTAAATGAAGCTAGTGATAAAAAAAAATGATCACGATGACGTTTCTAATTCTTTCACTATTCCATGCAAAGAAGTTGAGGAAATAATACTAAGTGCATTGAGTGGTTTCGAGCAGCAATGTGAATCAGATATTTCATACCTGATCGGGATGTGCGGTAAGTGTGGACCCTAGCTATCAAGAAAGGAAGAAAAAAGGCAGAACAAAAACAGATATCTGATTTTTTCAAGAACTAATTTATGTGTTATGAAAGAGTTTCTGTTTTTACATTAAAGATACGTATGCATTGAACAAATATGGTGCGTACGTCTGATTTTTTTTTTTCTATTTTATACATGTATGTACGTTTTTGCATGATTTCATTTTTTAAAAATGTTTGTGTTCCAAGGTTTTTGTGGGGTTTTTTTTTTCATTGTCACTCAAGTCCAATGTGTATAATGTTCATCTGTTCGTTTTTACATTCAATAAATTGCAAAAAAAAACAAAAAAACAATCATATAGTTAAAAATGCTTTTTTCTTACTTTACCAGCAAAAGTCTGTAATTCGTCGTTTCCGTTATTTTGTCATCCCTGCTATGTATCAAACCAAAAGGTTTTTACTTAGCAAAATAATATTCGCGTGTTGTGTAATAGGGTGGCTGGCCCCTTCACAGCCTCTTGCGGGTGGTCCAGCAGTTCACACTCTTTGTTGGTGTGAGTGCCATATTTCTCTACCTGCCTATCCATTACCAGGTAATATTTGAGGTAAACGCGATATTTTAGATCAGTCATGGAGAGAGTCTAGGAGATGTCTGGTCTGGTCCCTTCTGAGCGAGTTCCTGGTTCCTTCGGAGCTTGAGAGCTCCCGGCTTACCACCATGAAGCCGATCCCACCCACAACATAGCATCGCCCTCATATTCAAGATAAGTTTAGGCTAAGTTCCTTATGTTAAATTTAAGATATTAGATTAACTAATGATTCTTATTTCTAACTGTAATTTTTATATGTCAACCCATAGTGGAATATATATTGTTTTAGTTCAACTGTCATTTATTCACCATTTGCATGCCACTCAATAATTAATATTTGATTCCTCTCCTTTATAATTAACAAACCTAAATCATTGGCCCCACGATAACCTTCTGGAGAAGATATTAGATTAATATATTAGTACTTATTTAGTTAAAAATATCAATTATAAAATGTCAGGAGATTAAGTCCTGGCTGGCATCCCTGTTTGTAGATTAATGCATGATCTGGACTCACACAGAGGACATAGCACCCCCTCTGCCCCAGGGGTGACGAATTATCGAGTTTCTACAATACATCCTTTTTGGAAAATAGTCACTCTTTTTTTTTTCTGAACTAAGGTTGAAGAACGTTTATTGGCTGCTAAATCGCGGATTTTCATAAACTAATTTTTATTTTTCCCAAAACAGCGTTCGGATTACAGAGGTTCGGATTATCGAGGTTCTGCTGTATATTAATTACCTCCTTACTCTGCGCTCCACCATTCACCTCTTAAATACAAGAACCAGAACTGGTGTACAGGTTGATAAGTTACACGTGCACTCCTGTGTATCGAACTGCGATCTTCGATAAATCCTTCTAGTCCAGTCAATTAGTGTTGAAATGAGGGGTGTAGAGTGCATAAAATATGTGATAATGAGGGGTGTAGAGTGCATAAAATATGTGATAATGAGGGGTGTAGAGTGCATAAAATATTTGATAATGAGGGGTGTAGAGTGCATAAAATATGTGATAATGAGGGGTGTAGAGTGCATAAAATATGTGATAATGAGGGGTGTAGAGTGCATAAAATATTTGATAATGAGGGGTGTAGAGTGCATAAAATATGTGATAATGAGGGGTGTAGAGTGCATAAAATATGTGATAATGAGGGGTGTAGAGTGCATAAAATATGTGATAATGAGGGGTGTAGAGTGCATAAAATATGTGATAATGAGGGGTGTAGAGTGCATAAAATATGTGATAATGAGGGGTGTAGAGTGCATAAAATATGTGATAATGAGGGGTGTAGAGTGCATAAAATATGTGATAATTGTTTACTTCACAGCTTCGAGAGAAGTAGTTAGAAGATAAACCTACTGAAAGCTCCGCTCCTGGGCGGAAATTGCACCTATAAATATTACTCCGTCGCGGCTTCACCCGCTCTTATATGCAAGAGCTTAAATTAAAGTTTCGCTTATCGATAAAAATCTTGTATGCAATTGAGCATTATTTCTTCAATGATATTTTCAAACATAATCATAATTTTTAACCTGGTTAAAATTGAACATATTGGGTCGTTGAAGATTACATTAAAGCATAATTTGAAATCCAATTTTTAATTTTTTTTTTTTTTTTTTTTTTTTTTTCATTTATTGATACTTACAACTGTACAAAATAATATACAACAAGTAAATGTGTTGACAGTGAATACAATGGCATGTAAATAACATGTGAAGAACTACTCACTAGTAGCACTTCAATAAAATCTACACTAAAAGGTCTCTAGGTCATCTTTTTTTCAGACGCCTCGGAGGATTATCAGGGATGGAGGAGGAAGCAAGTTGGGAGACTAGTGGATTGGAGTGGTTATGGAGCTTACTATGGAAGGATAGGTATCTGGTTTGGGCTAAATCAGAAACATATGGAACATTAAGATCTTTATGGATAAGTTTATTGGTCAGATAGTAAGAAGCATTGAGGATTTTTCGAAGGATTTTGGATTGTAAGGATTGGATACGAGATGAATTGGATGGTTTAGTAGAGCCCCAAAGCTCAACTCCGTACGTCCAAATAGGTCTAATCACTGTCATGTAATTGAGTCTTTTGTAATTAATTGGGAGCTTTGATCGTTTCTCGAGTAAATGTTGAAGTAGTCTGTAACGACGGCGAGTTTCTTGTCGTTTTAGTCTTGTATGTGGATTCCAAGTTAGTCGTTTATCTAAGTGGAGTCCTAGGTAGCGGATCTGTTCAACAGGGATTAGTGGAATATCAATTTTTTAATTTTAATGTATGAGTTGGTAATCTAGATAGATGCTATAAAGAAATTCATGCGAATAATGGAATGTATTATCAGTGATAAAAACTAAAGGCCCCTGAATCATATCATTACACACAATATAAAAAAAAAATTGAATAAAAATTTTGATTTGGTAATAATTTTTATTCGGCAGAAGTAATTTCATTGATTTCATCTAGTTGTATTTTAATTTCTAACCATAAAATACAATAGAAGACCCCTTAATGTTTCAAGTTATGATATGACACACCATTAGGAAAAAAGTGTAAGCGACTCAGTTCAGATTCCTCCACATTCTTAAGAGGTATCTAAAGCCGTGTCCAGACTATGTCTAATCGTGTCGGTCGGCAATGTTGAATGGCTGTGGACGTATCGCCTGGCTTTGTCGATCCATGGAACTGGGCTAACCCTGGGTAGCGTAGTGGTGGGGGAATACTAGCCCCACCTCCTTGCAGCTCCGCCCTATCTCAATAGCAGCTCTATTTGTATACCTCCTCGCTGGGTAGCTGCCGCTTGGTCTATTTAGTTTTACGTCTTTTTAATATATCATGAAAAGTAATAAGACGGGACCTATCGTATTTTACGTGAACTAGGAATCACGGCCTACAATAGCTGCTGATAAACTATAAAAAAAATAGTATGTGATAAAAAAATATATTCATGTTTTTTTTTCAAATCAATCCGGATAATTGGAGTTTCACTGTACACTGACGGATTTGCGAACAAACATGACTAACTTAACTCGCATGACATCTGCTAGAGAACGCTACGCCAACAAGAAAAAGCAATCCCAATTGTTTCAAGGTACATTTTAATCAAAATCAAAAATATAGCTTATATATGTTGTATAAGTATTTCTATAATAAGAGTAGAGATAAATATAATATCGAAAAGTTGTATGAAACCAATTAATTACCTTCCACCAGAGGAATGTGTCATTGGGAAAGGTCCATGCCTGCTCATGCTGGGTCATCTCTCGGTATTCATACACTGAAAAATAGATCACATTGTATTAATTTCTAAATACGAAATATCACAACATTTAATGGAAATAAATAAATGCTTAATTAAGTTTACGTTGAAGAACAAAGACAACTCTATGTTGGAGCACAATATAATGAATAAAGAAAACATCAACGTAACTTAAAAGCCTTACAAATAACCTCCCTGAAATGCTAAACAGTTATTCATTGTTAGTTAAGAGGCCCATTGTTAAAAGCCCACATACAGGCAAAGGCTGAACTAACTAAATAGGTCAATAGAAAACAGAAAACAATTTATAACTAACAAATAACACTTAAGAAGTGAAATTCATTAGCTCTTTCCAAGCATATTACCATCACTCATCATAAACTACCAGTGCCAGGATCCATTTCCGGAATCTTCGAGATGAGGATAGAATAAGCTTCTTTAGGATTGCCGAGAAGTAAAGATATGTCGAACGAGAGTAATAATATTTCATAAACATGGAACATGTTTTAGCCGTGGTTTAGCAGTCCAGTCAATAAACATATTGTACAGTGCATAGAATATATGAAAATTTTAGACTCCATATCTTCGTTAGGAGTAGTTAGAAGGTAAACGTATTAAAAGTACCCGCCCCTGGGAGGTAGGGTTGGGCGATAGTCGTTAGTTACTATCGATATATCGATAGGTCATGCCTATCGATAGGGTCGACTATCGCTAGAACTCTTTAACTACCTCAAGTTTTGAAACTCTCGGATTATGCTGACCTGTCTTTGTCCAGTGTCGAGTTCTTTTGAAATTTAATTCGGAATTCCTAGAGTTCAAGGGTTCACTCAAAGATTAAACCAAAGGAAAGCAGAAATGATAGTTTTTCTTTCGGGAAATATGTGGCTCAAGGAGCAAACTTGGCTTTTGGAATTAACTACTTCGTTAATTTCCTTTTCTGAAGATTTGATTTGTTCATTATTATTCTAACCATGTAAATTGTAAATACTTTTTTAAAATTCAAATAAATTAGTTTTTTCTCTCATCTTTATGATATAATCTTATAATTTATAATCCAGCAAATTTCAAATAGTAAGTAGATAAGTTTAATTAAATAGTATAATTAAATTAGTTGAAATTTTTTATTGAATACTTACCTTATAATACCTTTATAAAAAAGGAAGCTACTATTGAAAAACTATCGATACAAATCGGCTCACTATCTCAACCGATAGTATCGGCCTGTCGATAGTGCTAACTATCGACTATCGCCCAACCCTACTGGGAGGTGAGCTAACGGCACGGGGGAGGGGAGAAGGTCACATTTTTCAGTTTTTCAATTATATTTCGAAAACAGTAGACTCTAGAAAAATAAGTTTCAAATCAAAATTAAAGCCAATTAAATTTCCTATAAAATTGATTTGATATATATTTGTCAAATTTCTAACGGTTTTCGAGATATACGTTACTGAAAATCGATAATTGTCAAAAACAATTTTTTTTACCTCACTTTTTGTCAGACATTTGTTGCTTCGAGCGCCAGAAACATATATCTGAAATTAAAATAAATTTAATGCTTTACAACTTTGATTTTAACATTTTTTCTGAGAAACGATCGTGGATGGCATTAGACTCAAATGTTTAAAAAAAAGTGGAGTAAAAAAAATTTTTTTTTCGATGCTTATCGAAAACTCGACAGTATCCTGCATTTGTCGCTAAGACCTACCGTTAAGGAGCTATATTGGTTTTCGAATGAAAAAAGTCAGGTTTGAAACCCCTATATTTAAGTTTTTGTGACACTCTTTAGCTCTGTAAGTGTTGCTGTAAATAAACTCTACCTAAACTGTCCTTCTCTCCACACTTCTAGCCAACCAACTACAAATTTTGTAATCTTCAATTTGTTAATAAATATTTTTAACATTTTCTTGTCAAAATATTCCCTGCCTTTGAAGAAACTGAGTCATTTGTAAAAAACGTAATAATTAATTCAATTTTCAAAAAGGACTACAATGGGCGGATTTTCAAAAGGTCAACAATGGAGGAATATCTTAGTCGCCATTTTAAAAATCGTTAGATTCTGGCAAATCTGAAACCCTTCAGCATCATTCGATTTTATAACAATTATTTTCTTTGGAAGTTTTCAAACATTTCTAAGATTTTTAGATTTTGTGTTTCAACTTTGCACCGTAATTCCTCTCTTATAAGCATTCGGGAGCTAAGAATTGTGATAAAAAGTTCATGTTTGATCCCGTCTAAATCCTTTGGAAAACAGCATGCCCTCTATCCGGGCTCAGTACTTCTTTAGCTTTCTTTTGCTCACAATGACAGTTAAGTACGAAATTCTCGTAATTTTCCTTTATTATTGGAAACAGGAGTTTTCAGCTGCTGAAGCCACTTGGTAAGTGGTGGAATTTGAGACTCTTTAAATGAAAAGACGGTGAGAATGTGGTTCCGAAAATTTAATGAAGGTGATTTGAGCCTTGAAAGGAAATCAGGATCAGGGCGTTTCAGTAGTCAACCAGGACGTTCAGAGTAGGGTTGGGCGATAGTCGATAGCACTATCGATAGGCCGATACTATCGGTTCAGAACTATCGATTGCTATCGATAGTTTTTCGATAGTTGCTTCCTTTTTTTCTAAAGCCATTCAGTAAAGAATTTCAACTAATTTAATTAAATTAAATTATCTACTATTTGAAATTTGCAGGATTATAAAATATAAGATTATATCATAAAGATGAGAGAAAAAACTAATTCATTTGAATTTTAAAAACGTATATACAATTTACATGGTTACAATAATAATGAACAAATCAAATCTTCAGAAAAATAACGAAATAGCTAATTTTAAGAGTCAAGTGTGCTCCTTGAGCCACATATTTCCCGAAAGAAAAACTAGCATTTCTGCTTTCCTTTGGCCTAATCTTTGAGAGAACCCTTGAGCTCTAGGAATTCCGAATTCTATTTCAAAAGAACTCGACACTGGACAGAGACAGATCAGCATAATTCCGAGAGTTTCAAAACTTGAGGGTAAAAAAGATCTATCGATAGTCGACACTATTGATACTGATCATCGATAGGCATGACCTATCGATATATCGATAGTAACTATCGACTATCGCCCAACCCTAGTTCAGAGCTTTGTTTCAATTCAGAGCTCTATTCAGAACAACTGCAGAGAATGTACGATGTTTCAGTTCCAGGTTTAGTCAACAGGAAGCAAGTCTTGTTCCAACAAGGTAATGCCAGATACCACACCTCACGCCTTACAAAAGAAAAACTAGCTTACTTAGATGGAATCGAGCTTCTCCCTCACCCGGCATATAGTCCAGACCTAGCACCTCCATTGTTGTATTTTTTGAAAATTGAATTAATTATTATGTTTACTAAGAGGATACACTTTCTTCCCGTTTGATTTTGATTCTTGATTAAAATATTTGACGATAAGTTGGAGATGGCGTGGGTGTTCGGGGCGAGATTAAGAGATGGTCCCTACATTACGCCCTAAAGCCAGTGAAGGATACTGATTTCAGATCTGCCAGGGTCTGACGATTTTTGACGGCCGAAGGACAACTGGTCCACTCTTTACCGAAAAATTAATTTTCTTCATTTAAATATTTGATAAAATTATTTTTTAAAAGGACAGTCTCTCTTCCGGTTCACTCCAGAATAACAGAATAAATGATTCATAAATATATTCTTAGGGAGTGAAACTTATATATCAAATAGAAAATAGTCTAAAACTAAATATTTAGGAATCATAATAAATAATAAAATCTTTAAAAAAAATCCAGATTTTTGTCTAAATAGCAAGATAAATATTTCTAATAGTCCCATTTTAACTTTTCTATTAGGAACAGAAAAAAACCAACCAATCATAGGGAAAGCAAAAAAAGAATGCCCATCTACTTGACTAATAAATATAGTACTTTAGGTAATGATATTTTTCAGAAACCCTTGCAATTTAGCTTCTTAGGTAAGCATCAACAGGTTAGATTTCTTGTCTTACATTTTTAAAATTTTAATATATGTATAATGAGGATGGAACAGATGATGGATGTTTAACATTCAAAACTCGTCTTCTAATAAAGAAATCCTATAGAAGTGACAAATAATTCATTAATCCTAATTGTATTGATTCTTCTATACTATATTGCGTACCTCAGGCAATGAGATTGAGTTTCTGTTAGAAAAACAAAATGAGATCTAGCTAATTGTCAATAAACAACACCTGATAAGGGATCATGATGGCATGAGGAATGTAATAATTTAGGCAGCACATTCCTTTAAACTCTATCTCTTTACCTTTACGCTCAAGTATTTCCTAGTTCTGATGTAATATTTGAAAATCCCATTCACTTGCTAAAGTTAAGATTGATGGATTGGTAACTATGACTCTGCAGCCTGTCGAATACTAATTATGAAACAGGACAAGCTCATGGCAGTGTTACCATGACATTTCGAGCCGAAAGATAATGAAAACTGCGTTGTGTTGATTACCTGCTAGAGGTCGTTCATAGCAGGTATTCCCAACAGCTGATCCGCAGCTTTAGTTTAGTACGGATTAAATACGTGTTTAATCATTGAATATAAATAAAAGACGGCCGGGATGTGTCGATTTTCGATCCCATCGATTTTAAACGAAATAATTTAGTCCAGTCAAACGGTTTTAAAAAAAGGCTTGAAGTGGAAAGTTTATGGGTAATTGTTTTTCATGGCTTACGTTATATTTTTTGGGGTGCTGAAGTTGTCCAACAAAATTTCCATCGGCAAATATGAGAAAAATTAAAAAAATCTTGAATTTTTTCATTATTTTGCTTGTGACTCGCAAAATGATCTTTTTAAGCAAAATACCTGTATATATTTAAATAAAGAGGAGAAAATGGCCTACAATTTATGTCCTTATGTTAAATTTCTTTTATCTTAAAGCTGATTAAATTTACTATTTGACTATTAAATACGAAGTTTTAATAATGTCCCTTAAAAGGACGCTAAAAAATCCGTACTGTTGTAAACTCTACGTTTCTTCGAACATTTGTCACGTCACTATAACTCCGAAACTATTCCTCCGACTCGAAATTTATTTTTTTTATCTAAAAGGTGGTAAAATTTTCTATTGGAATCTATATTTGAAGTTTTAATCGGGTCTCTTGAAATACACATGCCACGACGCTAAAAAATCCGTACTGTTGTAAAATCCACTTTTTTTTTACTCATTTGTCACTATAACTCGGAAACTATTCGTCCAACTCAAAATTTCTTTTTTTTATCTAAAAGGTGATCAAATTTACAATTGGACTCCATATATATATATATATATATATATATATATATATATATATATATATATATATATATATATATATATATATATATATATATATATATATATATACAGTAGACCCTCGGTATAACGCGGCTAGTTATACCGCGGATTCGGATATAACGCGGGTCAAGCTCCGGTCCCGATCCTGATTCAATTAAAATTAATAAAAAATAAGGTTACATCGTATTATGGTTTTAAAACCAACAATAGAAAACTTTAAAACAATTCATTAGAAAATTGAGTCATAAAAACTAGAGGAAAAAACGAAAAGGTTCCAAAGTTTAATAAGTTCTGGGAAAAAGTGAACTCTGCAAATTAAGTTACATTTGTTAAAAAAAATTTTTTTAACACATTTCTAATTTTACTGAACATTAAAAGGAATTTGTAAAGGAAAAAAAATTATAACTGGTTGTTAACGTAGGATGTGGGTTCACCTGTGTTATAGTGGTTAGCATAGCAACCTACTAAACCCAAGATCGCGGGTTCGCAGCCCGGCAGATGACCTTAGGATTTTTTAAAGGGAGTTAAAAATCCTTAGCTATGCCGTCCTTCGGAAGGGACGTAAAATGGGGGTCCCGAGCCTGTGCGATGTCAGGTACTTGTTAAAGATCCCTATCCTAATTATATCTGGATAGGCAAAATTAAGGACACCCACCGTAGCATCGTCCGATTAGCCATAGCAGCATAAAGTGACTTTAAACGAAATAAACAAACAAACGTAGGAAGTAAAACTAAATAGAACGTTTAGAATAAATTACGATTGTCTAACCAAGTTTCATTGTTTTTGTTTCAATATTAGAACTTTTTAAAGTTTGATTTTTATTAGAATTTAAAAAAAAACTTTAGGAAAGAGTGGGTACATCGCTTGTATCGTCCTGGAAATAAGCCGAAATGTGTTGCTTAGACAATGTCGATTGAATATCTTCCCGGTAACTTACCTAGATGACGTACGGAGAAGTTGTCTCTATTCCTGCCTTCTTGGTTCATAGAATCCCCCTCACTTCCTTTTGAAAAACTGTGTATTATTCCCTTAGTTGTTGCCCGAGTTTATATCAGAGTGCATTTTCATTATTTTTTGATCGCCAATAATTCATACTTCCGCCCTCGTTATACCGCGGGTACGTCTATAACGCGGGAGGTTTCATTTCCCTTTAACCCGCGTTATAACGAGGGTCCACTGTATATATATATATATATATATATATATATATATATATATATATGTGTGTGTGTGTGTGTGTGTGTGTGTGTGTGTGTGTGTGTGTGTGTGTGTGTGTGTGTGTGTATGTGTGTGTGTGTGTGTGTGTGTAATTTATATTAAATTCCGTGAAACACCCACGCCAGCCAACTAGACATGTCATAATTGTGATATTGCGCCAAAACATACATAATTAGCATGCTAGCGTGGGTGTTTAATATAGATTATATATATGTGATATAAAAGAAAATTTAACCAGCTTTGAGATGAAAAAATGAAATTTTGACTAGGTCTCTATAGTTTTGGAGTTATAGCGAATAATGTATCAAAAAAACGTGGATTTCATAAGTGCAGGATCTTTAGCGTTGTGGCATGTGTATTTCAAGAGACCCGATTACAACTTCATACATAGTTCAAAATACCTTTTTACTAGACTAATTGGCATCGAGAATCGATGATTCAAAGCCGATCTGTTAATTCAGATTTATTAATATTAATTTATCAGTTTATCTGTCTATTGTTAAACTCTCCTACAAGAAGTCTCATTCACTGTTTTAATCACCAAGAAGATGAGGTAGTCATTATTATATGATTAATAGTTTGTTTTGCTACTCTATGAAAATAACTCGAACACTATTTTACCGGCCATACAACATAACAAAAAATGTCGTGTATCGTAAAGTATTTCAATGAAGGAAATAGTGTTGTCACAGCAAAGCAACCAAATTAAAGCATGTCTTTGTTTTTTGCTGTTTACTTGAAATTATGGCTTAAGTAATGTACTCCTCAAATTTAATATCCATTCCCGCAATCATAAATTATTAAAATGATCACTCAGAAATTAGGGGCAGGTTGTTACTATTTAAACCATTTTCCAACAGTTTTTTGATAGATTCAAAGAACGTTTACACGTATATAACTGGCTCTTTCAGCCCCGGCAAGATCTAAGTTCCCACATTTCGGAACATTATACGCACACCTCTCGGGGGAGTGTCTTCAGAGAACTTTCAAACACAAAAGATGCAAGTTGTGATCTCTAACAAGAGATATGTACAAGTTTTCGGGGAAATGGGGTCCATATTCATACCAACTGCAACTAAGGAAGATGGCCACTATTACATGTAAACTAAAAGCATGCGTGCCTAAAGGTGTGCTTCAAAAAGTAGCTTAAGATCTCCGTTTTCCAGATATCATTGTGAACTTATTTTTAAATAAACATAAGAACATGAAACGAAAACGATTTCACATGTCTCTCAAAAGTTTACAGTCCAGAATGAACACCAATTTGCACAACAACTGAAACTGCATCCATACTTATTGAAAGAATGGTTCCAACTGCTCACTGCTATCTTATATTATCAAATGGCTCCATAGACAGTCCTCGCCGCCAGTCTTCAATATTAGCCCAGTCAATGAAAGCAAGAAATCAGCCTTTGCCGCAACTAATTAGGGAAAAGCTGAATTTTTGCAGGGTGTTAGTACATAAAGTATAAACTAAAAAACCACAAAGTCCCGACCCCCACCCCTCTTGCTTTTCTCCCCACCCCTTCAGCAACATTACAAGTACAGAACTCTGGTTATATGCCGACTGCTCGAAACCTAATCATGCAATCGGAGTGTTCTTGTTTTTATTTTACTACTACTAATATTACAAACAAATTATGTTATATACACTTTTTATGCAGATAGCTTAGTTTCGTCGTAATACTTAATCATATACATAGAACTGCCGCTACAAAAAACAAAACGTAACTTCAACAAATTATAGATTTTTATCATTACGTTTTGGGAAGAAAAGTGTTAAACAAAACTTATAGATAATATAATTAGCTTTAAAATATATATATATTAGCTTTAAAGTGATGTGATATTTTGATAGAAAGATATTTTGAGGAAGACTTTTTATCACACTTACAGCTAAGAGTGGTGAACAATATCCAGTAGTCAGATATCTTTTGTATTTTGGAGTTGAATCTTCGATGCTAAATTTTGTACTATATAAGTGATACAAATAAACTACAGATTATTATAGCACAAAAAATGCACTATGGAAGTAATAACCTAAAAATAAACGTTATTACATTGTTGCTGCATTTCAACTAAATGACTATTCATGATCATGAACAGCAGTATATGCGTTTGTGCACCTCAGCACGGCCCTGCTAGGACCGGCGCACCGGTGTCCACTACTCTTTCAACGTTCTCCATGAAGCCATAGTTTTAATGTATGCGTTATGAGACACTTCATTTAATATATATATATATATATATACACTGCCGGTCAAAAGTTTGAGACCATCTTTATATAGTTTATACCAAGATCTTTAAAGTTCATCTACCTTTAAGAGAAGAAATTAAAATTAAGTTTTCAATACATAATTTAAAACAAACTGTATTTTCCATATTAATTCCAACAATTTCGTTTGCCGACAGAATAACCTAGTTTGAATTAAAAATTGAGAAACGAAAATCTCCCATTCATATTAAATGAAGGCAGCGGGAATTTTTGTTGATTTCAAATTTAATTAGATATTTATGAACTAAGTTCCTTTTTTTCCTGCGTGGAATAGCTCGTAATTGATTTATTACGGAGAAAATCAAAATTGAAACAAAGTGTTTTTACTTATAAATAAAAACATCAACATAAAATTAGATAGAAAAAGAGAGGCGGAACGATATTAAAGATATTAAACTTTTAAATTTACATACTTTGGCTCAAGGTGGTCTCAAACTTTTGACCGGCAGTGTATATATATATATATATATATATATATATATATATATATATATATATATTTTTTTTTTTTTTTTTTTTTTTTTTTTAAAGGTAATATATTATCTATAATTTTTTTTAACACTTTCCTCCCAAAACTTAATAATAAAAATCTATAATTTGTTGAAGTTACGTTTTGTTTTTTGTAGTGGCAGTTTTCTGTATATGATTAAGTATTACGACGAAACTAAGCTATCTACATAAAAATTGTATATAACATAATTTGTTTGTAATATTATTAGGAGTAAAATAAAAAAAAGAACACTCCGATAGCATAATTAGGTTTCGAGCTGTCGTCATATAACCAAAGTTCTGTACTTGTAATGTTGCTGAAGGGGTGGGGGGAAAGTAAGAGGGGTGGGGGTCGAGACTTTTTGTTTTTTTAGTGTATACTTTATGTACTAACACCTCGCAAAAATTCAGCTTTCCCCTAATTAGTTGCGACACGAAACCTTCATTGACTGGGCTATATCTCCCATACATGGATCTTCTTTAATATTCGAGCCTGTACTTTTTTGGGGGCTAAGATTTTATTCACATTCAAAAATGTAACATTTTGACACGCTTTAGCTCTGTTAGTGTTGCTCGGATCGAAATTTGACTATAATATTAATAATAAATCAGAAATATAATGAAGAATATTGTTTGTTACATAACATCCTACCATTTAGGAGCTTTAATGGTTTGAATGAAAAAAAAAATCACGTGATGTCGCTATTTTCTCTCAACTTTGTTAATTTTGAATAATCATTGGTTGGTAATTTAATCTAGGTAAGTAATTTGTTCATTTTAATTATTAAAAAAAAATAAAATATTTTATCGTCCTTTTCAATTACAGGGTGTAGTTCCGCAGACGCCCCCATTTTCAAATGCCTATCTCTTTCATGTCACTCCACCAAAACATAAATCCAATTAGTGCTATTTAATCTACATTTGACAAATCTTTGTTTAATATTAAACTCATTGAAGTGTTTTAAGTTATCTTGTAGAAAATATTATGTTAAAAAGGTTGGGGGCGTCTGCGGAAGTTCCGTAGACGCCCCCGGAGAAAAAATATTATTTACAAGATTTGATTAAAATTAAATCTGATAATTCATTGAACACGCCTTTATTAAAGTCTCTAACAGCTCGTCACCAAAGATATTCACACAAGTGTGAAAATAAATTTTGGGAATGATTTCCGCCCGCATGTATTCCTCGCTTAACTGATCTCCCTGGTGATTCTATGTTTTGAGAGTGGGACAATGGATTAGGATCTATAAAATGCAAGCTATGGTTCATTGCCTGGTGGGTGTGTCCCAATTTTGCAAGCTGTGTGTAGCTTCTCAATTCGTTTGTAATGATAGTGCTTCCCGGTTTGACGTTTTTTATGATCGGAGCTAGCAAAGTTGAAGCGTCACGCTTATTGTGGGGGAAAATTTCCATCCGGGACTTCTTTTGCCCATCCCGTTCTATCATCCCCAGAATCCAACTTCCGTCCACAATCCTTCCTCGATTATATTTTCTTGCCACAGTGATATTAAGAGTCACAATGATTATTTCTACTCAAAGGATTATTTTGTCAATATAACGGGTTTAAGATTAGAGATTAAATCGGTGACGCAATAAACAATAAACAAAAATGTCCTTGAATTTTAGTTGTAACCTACAATAATATTTTAACATCATTTTACTTAGCGAAGGACTGGGGGCGTCTACAGAACTCCCTTGGTAAATAGTTCCGCAAACGCCCCCAACTTATTTAAATTAATATTTTCAACATAATAATTGTATACACTTTATATAATTAAGTATGAGAAGAAAATTGGTTAAATGTAGATTAAATAGCACTAATTGGATTTATGTTTTGGTCGAGTGACATGGAAGAAATAAGCATTTGAAAATGGGGGCGTCTGCGGAACTACACCCCAATTACATATTCATACATAAAAAAATTTTAAAAATACTAATTTTTAATAAAAGGAATTTGTTTTAAGGTTTTAATTTTACTAACTACATATAAGTGAAAAAAGTGAAAATCTCTCATTATAAACACGTGATTAAATCTGTTTTAAACATTATCTACGTTTAACTGTTGATAGTGATATGAGGAAAAATCTGATAGTGAACACGAGTCAGTACAGTTTCCTGTTATCTCACTTGTTTGATAGTCTCACTTGCAAGTAGGTGTTGCTATTGGTTACTGGTGAGTATATCACTATTTGCTACCTATCATAAAATAGCCAGTTTTCTTACATTTTTAGGTATTTTGTACTTTATAAACGATATATCGTAGCGAGCGTATCGATACGACAAATATTTGAAGAAGCCACGTTATAATGAAAAGAATTGTCGATATAGAATATCGATATATTTTTTAAATGATATCCGTCCCTACATTCTGAGTTATTCAAATAATAAATAAATAAAAATTTAAAAAGAAAAGAAAAAAAAAAAGACAAATGACACCATAAAAAAAAGATAAGACAAGTTTATACTTTCTGTTTATCTGTGAAAATTCTGTTGAAATGAGATATCCGAGATTTTTATCTATAATTACCTATTACTTCATAATCTTTTTTATTTATTTTTATTGTTTAAATAGGCACCTAGATTACATTAAAGATTTTTTTTCACTATGTACCTTCATTTCTGTATTTGTATCTGTGTTTTGATTTTTTGAGTTGAGAGGTTTAATATTTTTTCATAAAATATTTTTTTTCATAAAATTATTATAATTTTGAATGCCAACTTTCTATCCCAATATATAAATAAAATATGTTTAAAACATCAGAAAGTTATGTTATTATACTATTTTTTATTTTTTACAGTACTTCAACCCAAACGAAATAATTTAGAAAGAAATTTAATTTCTTTTTATTTGAAACAAAAGCATTTCATTGTATTTATATTTCTGATTTACAATACACGAATTCCGAAAAAAAAATGGCGAAAACATTCGCGATTTTCGTCCCAAACAAAATAATAAATTGTTACCAACCCTAAGGGTAAATAGTGTATATAACCTATCGAAGAGGATCATTTAGTTTTACTATTAGGTAGTAATAGTATTTATATTGAATAATCATTCAATGCTATTTTTGTTTTCCATAATATAAATAAGCTAAAATTGCTCTTAATATATCGATACAAAAACAGCTGATTAAGTAAAACAAAAGCTATTTATTTAAAACATGTGTTAGTTAATATTTTTTTTTTTTTAATTTTTAATAAATAATCATTTAATGTTCTATTGGTGCTATCCACAATATAAATGATTTTATGACATATTTTTATATAACTATAACTCCCTTATATTATGTTTGTTCCATCCAACATCAGGAAGTTATGTTATCTTTTTATACTATTTTTTATTTTTTACAGTACTTCAACCCAAACGAAATAATTTAGAAAGAAATTTAATTTCTTTTTATTTGAAACAAAAGCATTTCATTGTATTTATACCTCTCATTTAATACAATACACGATTCCGAAAAAAAATGGCGAAAACATTCGCGATTTTCGTCCCAAACAAAATAATAAATTGTTACCAACCCTAAGGGTAAATAGTATGTAGTATGTAAGGGTAAATAGTGTATAGAACCTATCGAAGAGGATCATTTAGTTTTACTATAGGTGGTAATAGTATTTTTATATTGAATAATCATTCAATGCTATTTTTATGTTTTCCATAATATAAATTGCTCTTAATATATCGATACAAAAACAGCTGATTAAGTAAAGCTATTTATTTAAAACATGTGTTAGTTAATATTTTTTTTTTTTTAATTTTTAGTAAATAATCATTTAATGTTCTATTGGTGTTATCCACAATATAAATGATTTTATGGCATATGTTTATATAACTATAACGCCCTTGTATTATGTTTTTTTCCGTGCAATTCCGATACACTCTGTATACATTTGTAAAATTAGCTGATGGTCTTGGAAGACGAGTATGGATAGGAAAAATATTTTTGACGTGTATAAATCTTTTCGCCAGGGATCTTTACTTTTTTGGTTTAGTTTTTATCACATTCAAAAACGTAACATTTTGACATGCTCTAACTCTGTTTGTGTTGGTCGGATCGATCAGGAATTTAATGTTGAATATTTATTGTAATATAACATTTGTGGCTAAGACCAGCCGTTTAGGAGCTATATTGCTTAAAATATAAAATGTCACGTTTGCTTACATTTTATAAGTAATGGGAATTTTTTGACAAGCTCCAGCTCTGTAGGTGTTACTCGGCTCGAAAATTTGCTGACAGTCCCTAATCAGAAATTTAATGAAAAATATGTTTGTCGTATAACATTTGTCACTAGGACCTACCGTTTAGGAGCTTATATTAGTTTGAATAAAAAAATTTGAGTTTGAAATACCGATTTTCTCTTAACTGACAAGGGGAGGACACACTCAGTCTCTCACGGATCGTTTTGGCAATTTTTTTGGAGGTTCCTGTTCAAAAAATATAATGAAAAGAATTGACACTTATTTTGCCGTTCCGACCAATGGGCCCTAGAACCCGAGAAAGAAAAGAAAATAGCATTAAACTAATTTATTTTATATCTCGAGTTTAAAAAATAATATCAATATGATTGTTGCACCAAGATGTTTAGTTTTGATTGCGGATTTAAGGAAAAATACAGCCACTCCATAGATTTTGGTTTAGGTTAATTAAATTCTAAAAAAAAATATTAGATTTTCAAGCAAACTACCTCTATAGATTTTTTCACACAAAAATTGACGTCAGATTCTAATTCAGCATCCTAAAAAACATTGAAAGACGCTTATTCAACAAAATCAAAAAATATCATTTTTTTCACGCTCTTGGAGGAAAATGAAATTTTTAAACCGATTATTGGTTACATACCTTTAAATCGCCATTACTTTGTCACACAATTCACTTTGATTTTTAGCTTGAGTTTGAAACCAGATAGGATGATGAAACCTAAGACATTTTAAGCCTATTGCCACTCTATATTTCGTGTAAAAAAATAAAGTTGATAAGTTTAACCGTCTAAACGTAATTCATGTTTTTGTCAATTCAAACAAAAGTTGCCTACCATTTGGTCAGGCAAATTTTGAAGCTAATTTTTATTTTTCTATGTGGATGAAATTTCGTATTTAAGGGTTCTTTGGAATGCTGAATTCGAATCCGACATCGGTTCTTTGGAAAAAAATATATTGAATGGACTTCACTTGAAACATTTTAGCTTTTACATTGTAAAATGTGATATACCAGTGAATTGTGTGACAACGTAATGGCGATTTAAAGGTATGTAACCAATAATCGGTTTAAAAAATTCATTTTCCTCCAAAAGCGTGAAAAAAATTATATTTTTTTGATTCTGTTGAATAAGTGTCTTTCAATGTTTTTTAGGATGCTGAATTAGAATCTGACGTCAATTTTTGTGTGAAAAAATCTATAGAGATAGTTTGCTTGAAAATCTAATCATTTTTTATAGAATTTAATTAGCCTGAACCAAAATCTATGAAGTGGCTGTATTTTTCCTTAAATCCGCAAACAAAACTAAACATCTTGGTGCAAGAATCACGTCGGTATAATTTTTTAAACTCGAGATATAAAATAAATTAATTTAATGCTATTTTTTTTTCTTGGCTTCTAGGGCCCATTGGTCGGAACGGCAAAATACGTGTCTAATATTTTTTGACTAGGAACCTCCAAAAAAATTGCCAAGTTCCGTGAGAGACTGAGTGTGTCCTCCCCTTGTTAGTTTATGTCGAATACTAATTAATTGTTACCCCGTATGCAAACGGGGGTATTGAAAAGGAACTGATTAGTGACGCGAATTACCAACTGGTTTACTTTGAGTCACTCCCTGTCTGATTCACATAACCAGTTTGTAACTAATCGTCTGGGTCGCATGTTGGGTTGCCCACGATTTGAGTTCCTTGATGATGAATGACCAAAAAACCAACCTGTTGCTGTTGGGTGGAAAAACGCCCTATTTTATACAATTCCCATCTTTCTGGTTATTCAAAGAAGCAGGAAAAGGAGAAGGCGGTGGCAGAAGTCGGGGACGTCATAAAATAGACAGGTACGAGTATGTTCTAGTACAAACATATATTTTCTACATAAACAACTGCATCTACATTTTTTTAAAGGGGAAACCAATTTCACCATTACCAAATAACTTTCCTTACTCATTCTGTAGAATGCCAAGAATTTCGCGTCAGAAAGGTCGAGCTGTTTTGAAGCAAAAAACAACCTAGTCTGAAAACTTCTTTCAAGATATAGGTGTACCCAAAACCTTCTGGCTATTCGTCTTCTCCTCTTAAAGGTAATAGTGCAGCACTACAGTTTCGTCATCACTCGACTTCCGACATTGCACGATCGATATCCATGACGACACTAAACGAACTAGAGGTTTCCGTTGCTGATGAGTTGCCTCGTGTGCGGAGTCAAGTCACCATTCAGTCTGTGACCGGTCAGAAACCCAAGTTACCAAGTGGTTTAGTTCATTTCCAGTATCCCCGTGTGCATAGGGCCTTAGAGTAATTTAATTATGAATTTATGTAATTTGATCCTTTTAATTCTAAACTGTAAATTGGGAAAACTAGTAAATTATAGATAGACATAGCCATGATTTTTTTAATGAAATGAGTGATAATAATAAAATAAAATACATTTTTATTTCATTTCTTTATTCGCACCTGTTGTAATTTTAAGAATAACTAAATTTTTGACAATACATGGCTTATAGACATGAATGGGATTAACACTTCTGCCATGGACCGAAATGTATAAAAAAAAATAAAAAATAATATCAAAGCTTCTTCAACATTCTAAGAGTATTTACGGGCGTCAGTTATGGTCATGTCATTAATTCGTACGTAATTATGTCCATAAAGTATATGTTCTTTTACTTTCGGTACATCCAAATCGGACTGAAGTTTGTTGTTTGCGATGTAACAAAGTGATTTTGTGATTAGTCTATGTATTTTTTATTAAAATATTTGTATTTTTAAGGTACCTATTTGCGCATGTTTCGTAAGTATGCACTTAAGTGTACGAGTGTCGGAGTTTTTATGTCGACCGTTACTGTAGGATTGGATACTAGAGTTTTAGTCTTTTGTTTAGATTGAGGCGCTTTTGTTTTGTTTTTTTACGTGTGGTCATTCTTCTATCGAATGTAAGTCCTATGTAATGGGTTGGTTGTCGATGAAGACAGGTGGGCAAGAATCATGTCGGAATGTAAAGGTGATGTGCTATGTAATTGAGTTTTATTTTCCATTATTTAAACCAGTTTAAATATTGTTTTGCGGCGTCAAAGAGTTAATGGAGGTGAGTTCTTTATGTCTGGTTAATAATGCTTTCATCAGCCTATGTTGCTGTTAATGTATCAGGAAAATAAAGTTTGAAAAAAACAGTGAGCGAATTTAGTAGAAATAGAAACTTCAATTATATCCTATAACAATTAAAGGGTTTAGTGTATGAAGGGGTTATGTAACAAAATACAATTCTGTGTTTTTTAAGTTTAATTCATTTCTTTTTTCTTTTTTTGTTTCCTTTAAAAGGAAATATTACATAACCCCTTCTTCTCCTTCACGTATCTTTTTCTAGTTGTGTTGAAATATTAAGGTTTCCCTAACACTTCTGCACATATATTCTTTAAGCAATGAACTAAGATTGTATTTTTTTTTAAGTGATATAACCCCTTCTTCCACCAAACCCTTCAATTATGTACTTGACACATTCCGCAGTTTATTGTTAAGTCCGGTTTACACGCTACGATAAATCGTAGCGATTTCTTGTATAAAGTCATCACCAGTTGTCGATCGCATAAAAGCTATAGCCATGGAGGAAGTAGTATGTCGATATTAATAGGATGGGTAACGGTTCGGATCGGCGACACCACCAAACTAGGTTGACCCGCGCTACACCGACTAGTTCGATCCTTACGCTTCACTTCATGTTTACATTTTTCGATAGTTCATTCCTATAACCTTACATGTAAACAATCACTTCTACAGTTTCAACTTGGATTGTGTTGTTTAGTTTGTTATATTGATATTTAGACTTCTTAAATGTAAATAAGTGAAACAGAACTTCACAAAATGAGTTTCATAAAGGATTAAGTGTTTTATGAATTCATGTTTTCTTGTTTCATTTAATCTTATGTGTAAAAGTGTTATAAAACTTAAGAAGATTAATTTGTACATGGATTTGGTGTTTTACATATTTATATTTGTTCTATCAATTTAAGTGATAAAATTTACAACTTGTAAAAGTGTTATGAAACTTAACAAGATTTATTTGTACATGGATTTGGTGTTTTATATATTTGTATTTGTTGTTTCAATTTCAGTGATAAAATTTCAGTATACATATTTTGTGAATGGATTCTTTGTCATCCATATTACTTTTTGTGCTAAAGTTAGACAGATTGTATAATTAATTCAGTAAAACATATCAGTTTATAAATAAATTTGAGAAAGTATATCACAAGTTTTTTATGTTTTCTTATTTCCACTTCCCATTAGAAAATATAGCAGAAATTAACATCTTCACTTTCAACTAGGATTCTGTCTTATATTATATAATGGCTTATAACATGGAGAATTGATAATGTGAAAATAATCACAGATTAAGAGGTAAATGACACATCACTATATAATTGTAGAACTATTCGTATAATGTTATAGATTAATGTGTTTTCAAAAAAAAATTAGAAGCCTGATGATGAAACATTATCTCCGAAACATGTAGCTACAAATGTTAAATAAATAGGAGTTATGCCAAATAAATACTTAAGGATTTTGTCTTTTTTATATTTATAATTTGTTATTTTCACTTCTCTGAGAGAAAGTTCATCAGGAATTAACTTTACTGGTGGTTCAGTAGTATATTAATTGTTGATTAAATTAATATTAATTAAAAATTGATTTAGTGTCTTATATTTCGATATTTCCTTATTTCCACTTTAATATTTCCTTATTTCTCATTTTAATATTAGAAGGTAAACAGAAGTTAATATTACTTTGAACAGGGATTTAGAGTTTCTCAGTTAATGTAGGAGAATAACCTTCCCCCTTTAAAAGCAGCGACTAGAACATCGAAATAAATCGGAACAAGGTTAGAATCGATAAAAGGTATTCTGAGCGGGTTTAGGAGTTGGTGTCGCCGATCCGAACCGTTACCATATATATATATATATATATATATATATATATATATATATATATATATATATATATATATATATATATATATATATATATATATAATAAGACACTAAGACATGGTAAACTTCAATAAATTCAATTAAAAGCTCTTGAGGAGTTTGTCTACGTCCGCTATCTGACATATAAACGAAGAATACTAAACACAACTGAAGAAATTGTAGCGAGAAATGGTTACCACTTGTTTACACGTTCAGACATATCGTTACGATTCTGCGAAATTGATCCGGCCCCGGATCAACCATCCAATCCAACTCCAACTCCGATAAATCGCTACGATGTCCCTTTTACAGACAACGATAAATTGTAACAACATGATCGTTGGGATAAATCGCTACGATTTATCGTAGCGTGTAAACGGGGCTTTAGTGCTGTATCAAGACGAAGAGGAATGAAATAGAAGGCAATGAAGTAGGAGTAGTTGATCCCACTTTAAGAGCTAATTGCCGCTTCCTGGCATGACATACCGGCTCCACTCTGTCCTTTCTCCTCCACTCTCTCTTCCAGCAGTCGAACGCTACTGGATCCTGAAGGATCCTGGAAGGTTAGGGAATGACAACAAAATTTTTTAACATGGATGTCTAATGGCTTTTTCAACCTCAAAAATGAAATATTTTGACACGCTCTGTTGGTATTGCTGGGAAAACAAATTTAATGACAGTTTACATGTCAGGAAATCAATGGAGAATATTTTTGTTATATAAAATTTGTTTCTAGGACCTACCGTTTAGGAGCTATATTAGTTTGAATGGAAAAAAAAAGAAGTCACGTTTGCCTACATTTTGTAAGTGTTGATAAGGAAACCGTCGGCAAATTTTCGACCCGAGCAACACCAGCAGAGCTAGAGCGTGTACAAGTGTTACATTTTTGAGAAGGGAAAAAAAAATCTATACACCTTTATCTATAATACATATCCAAAACATTATTATTATTATTTATTCTTTTATTAATAGAAATTTACAACTGTATTACAAAACACATCTAGTAAATATGCGGTATATATGAGATATAATGACATGAATACAACTTGTAGAGGAACTACCCATTGGTAGTACTCCAATGAATATTTACAAAAGAAGATCACGAGGCCATCTTCTTTTCAGACGCCTCGGAGGATTGCCAGGAATGGAATGGGAACCAAGTTGTGCAACAAGTGGATTTGGATGAGCAGTGAGTTTATTATGAAAGGAGAGGTATCTGGTTCGTGCCAAATCAGCGGCGTATGGGATACTAAGGTCATTGTGGATGATTGCATTTGTGACAAAGTAGGGAGCATTAAGGATTTTTCGAAGGATTTTGGATTGGAGTGATTGGATGCGGGAAGAATTCGATGGTTTGGTGGATCCCCATAACTCTATTCCGTATGTCCAAATAGGTCTGATAATCGTCATATATATGAGTTTTTATAGTGAAATCGGAGATTTGAACGTTTGCCAAGTAGGTGTTGTAATAGTCGAAATCGACGTGCAGCTTCTTGTCTTTTCAATCTTGTATGAGGGTTCCAGGTAAGTCTCTTGTCCAGATAAAATCCAAGGTATCTTATCTGTTCTACATTATTTAATGGTACTCCATTAAAGGATACAGGAGGACAGGATGAGGTAGGTTTTCGACGTAGGGTAAAGGTTATTTGCAGGGATTTATCCAAAACATGAAATGAAAATTCTTTCGAAAGTTCGCGCAAACGGAAGAATTAGCACCTTACAAACCCAGAATCATTCTTTAGGTTGAAAAAAAAGAATATGCGTTCCCTTAGCTATTTTTTTTACTGTTTTTTATATAAATATTTGTTGGCCTACTCGGTGACATGAAATTTCAAATACCAAATTCTGATATGCCCGATATGTAGATAAATAAAACAATAGATCGTGGATTTGTCTCTCTGCAATCTAATGTTTTTTTTTTAATTTATATTTATAATTAAAAGGATCTACTTAATTAAATTAAAAATTTCAAAATTGACTTTTTTCATTTAAACCAATATAGCTCCTAAACCATTAAGTTCTAGTGACAAATGTTATATAAGAAAAAATAGTCTTCACTAAATTTCTGATCGGGTAACTGTTGACAAATTTTAGATCCGAGCAACACCAACACAGCTAGAGCATGTCAAAGAATCCCAAAAACTTAAAAAGTGTAGGCAAAACATCAAAATATTAAAACAAAAGCTCCTAACCAGTAGTTCCCAGCGACAAATGTTATATAGCAAAGAACATTCTCCATTAAATTTATGATACGGAAACTGTCAGGAAATTTACTAGTTTTACGGAATTTTACGTGCCAAAATGTTACTTTTTGTTGAGAGTGAAAAAAAAAGTTACACAATTAAAGTATAGACCCCCAGCCAAAAGGCATATCAAAAATAAATTAGTTGTAAAAGAAAGGTAAGAACAAATGAAATATGGTGAACGACTCCATCAAAAACCCGATGAAATTAAATTGGTTTCATCAAAACAGGGAAACGAAAAACAAAAAACGAGCATTAGTTTTTTTAATTTGCAGATTCACCAAAAAATATTTAATTCAGTAAAGTAAAATGGGAATGGGGGAAAGTGCTGGATATATGTTTAATTTAAAAGATCTACCAACCAATACTTTTTCCATAATTTCACAATCAGTAAATATTTTCATAAGATCGTGAGTTGATTGTATGTATCTAGAAGAAATCGCGTTTTTCTAAGGCATGCCAAATTTATTTGAGTTTAGCTTACACCCTATTAATATTCATTTCAATTTTAAAATCTAGAGGAGTCTGAGGGTTAAAGGTCCTGTTGACAGATGCTCGCAAATCAGCATTACTACATATTTGTAAAACTATAATACCTGTAAACATTTCGTCTGCGAGAAAGTAACGATATAACAAAGGAACAAAAAAAAATTGGAAAGTTATTAAAGGAGCCGAAAGGGCTGACGGAGTTGCATTCAAAAGCATCTGGATTGTTTGAATCTCTTGTAATCAACGATCTCACATCTCGCTCGCCAACACAAAGATTTTACCAATATTATAGCAATTAATATGGCTTGATATACATTAAAACGGTTATTATAAAGGAAAAAGCTGGAATGAGTTATTTGATCAGTATTTTGACGATATTTCTACACAGAAGGTATATTACACAAATCTGGAATCCTAGCAGCCAAATTAAACCAGAGATTAAATCCATTTGAATTTTCACAAATAAAACAACCACTGGATTAAATATAATTATGTAATTAAAATATTCAGTCATAAATATTGTAAATATAAATAAGGGCTAACTATATGAATAAAAACAAATATATGTTAAGTAATAAAGAGGAATTCTAAACTCAAGAAATTCAATTTCTAAATGTTAGATAGATAAAAACATCATTCATCAATGATAAAATTGTCATTTTGGACGTTTTTAAGAAGTGTTTATATGAATAAAACTTTAAAATATTTGAGAAGGATTACAGTGATAAATAACAGATATCTTATCAAAATAAATCTATTGCGATTAGATATAATTTTAAAAACGTTTTTAAAGATTGTACTCAAAATATACAAACGATGATTACCTAATACTCCAACAGATAACAGGAAGAAAATCCATGATATGTGGTAAAAGTTGACATTAAAAAACAATCACATGATAGTTTGTACACTAACAGGACACTACATAAACCATTCACTAAATTTCACACCTACTTCACCTCCACTCAAGCGAGTGAAAACCTCTCTCTGCCTAGGGGAGAGGAATGCTACAGCTGTAACGGTTACAAGGAACCTAATATGGAACCGGAACAAACTTAGCAGATCTAGTTCCAATGGTTCCATCTTATGTTGTAACGCCTTCTAAATATCTGGAAATAGATTCGGTTCCATCAGCTGCAGGAATTTTTAACGTTAATATTCTAAATAATTTGTTACTCATATTACAAATACTTTAATGTATAAAAGAAAATAGAAGTAAATAAATAATTAGAAAATAAATATAACTATGTATAGAAAGAATATTAAAACTAATACTAATAATATCAACTTTTCGTTATTTATAATATAAAAATAAAGCCTTTTATTGCATGAGGAAACAAACAATATTTTGTAAAACAAATAATATCTTGCAACATGAATAAAATAAAATGCACTGCTTCTAAGATATTTACAATTCATAATAATTTATTAAGAAATTATACTTAGTATATCAAAAACTGTTTGGAATATATTTACAATTTATGATTGAAGGATGTTGCCTCGTGCAGGCCTCCCCTTAATAAGGGTCATGGGGTCATTTATAATATATTTAAGGTTAAATTATTTTATAGTTATTCAAAATTAATTCTTCTATACATCAATGAAAATATAAATATAATCTATACATATAAATAACGATTCAAATGTTACATAAACATAATGATGATGTAAATATGCAGTTGTGGATGTACAGTTAAGGAAACATAATTGAAAATATTAATTTATTGTGCTAACTTATGTAAGTCTTCAGCAGGGCTAGAAGGAAAAAAGCAAAAATATATGACAAAAAAAGTGAATTTTAAAAAAGATAAAAGAAAATAAAACAGTATTAAAACAAAAAAATAAAAAAGTTTAAAAACAGAGAAAAAAATTAAATAAATTCCATTTTTATAAAGATAACAAAAGATGAGTTGATATAGTTGATAAACAAATACATAAATAAAGTATGACAATTAGGTAATACATTACAATAAAGGAATAAGGTTTGAACAGTAATATAAATTAATGAAAGCATAAACTATGCATAACAATTAAATTTATTTTTAGGCAAAAAAATTATGAATAACTAATGAAGTCATGACATCATTTTTTTTTCTTGTTTATAAACTTAGTTGTTAAATTTTCATATTGTTTTTCTGTTCTTATCTTTTTAAAAGTTTTTATTGTGTTTCCTAGACTGCACACCAATATCCATGTGCAATAGCCACATTTTTATTTATATTATGATTCCTTCCTTATAAATATATATATTGCAATCCTTATAAAGGTAACAAAATTTGACCATTAATGTGTAGTAAACTCATTCTAGAAGACCTTAATTCTCATTACTCTGGAATTGGAACCGTTATGAGAATCTGATCCAGCGTTAGAACTGGAACTGTGGAGGTATATAGATTATAATCGTTCCTTAACATTCTTACTTGAGAGCGAGGTCAGCTGGCCTGGTTGTACCCTCCCATCAGGTTTCATAACTCATCAGTTCATTAACAAAATATCGATGTTTAAATCGATTCAGGTATAATGAAATGTATTATCTGGACTTAAAGTTCTCAAAATTTACTAACATTCAATTCTTTAATAATGCTTAAATTCATTGCAATATATCTATCAAAAAGTACATATAGTTAATATAACGAAATATTGTATGATAACTATCGATGTATATGATGATCGATACCCTTTCTTTATCTCTGATGGTGGTTTCAAATTGTCTTATCTTATTTTTTCATGTTGTCCTTCAGTAACTGTAGATTTTCTAATTTTACTGTTTTGTATTAATGGTTCTTAGATCTGGATTTCGTTTATGTTTCTCTGCATTTCAATTTACTTATTTTCACACTGGTAATAAATATGTTAGATTAATTGAGTATGTACCCCAAGATACTGTTATCTGAGTAATGATTTTTTTTGTTTAGTTTTTTTAAATGTTATTTAACACTAAGCAATGAAGGATACAATTTGTTCCAGAAATTCATCTTCAAGTAATATACAGAAGAAGGCAGCAATGGCATTTTTTGAAGGTACTTTAGACCTGCACAAAGGTATTACTGTGGATTCAGTGTTAAATGTTTGTAATGATATCAAAGATTTTACATTCAAATTAGAAGGTTTGTAGTAACATTATGGTAATTTTATTTTATTTTAATTATATTCAATTCATATTTTTATCTCTATATTTTCTTTAGCTTCCCTTCAGCAATGGAGAAAAGAGCGATTAAGGGGCGTATGGTTTAATGTTGATATTGCACATGTAGAATGGGTCCCTGTTTTAGCTCAGGTAATCAATTAAACAGTGGTATTCTATTTGTAATATAAATCCTTCATAAATATGACATTTGCAAACAAATCTTTAATAAATTTAACATTAATCTATTTAGCTTTTTATTTTAAAAGAAAGGATTCACGATTCATCATGCAAAAAACAATAAGATATCTCTTTATCTTTGGCTACCTGAAAATGAAAGTTGTAAAATTCCCCCTTATGCACACAACATGGTTGGTGCCGGTGCTTTGGTCATAAATGAAAATAATCAAATACTGGTAGTGCATGAACGATATCGAACAGTTTCATATTGGAAACTTCCTGGTGGTTATGTAAATCCTGGTATGTATGTAATAATTATAAATTTCTGAATCTCTTGTCACAAGTTAAATAATTATTTCCTATTGTATTAGGAGAAGAAATTGGGGAAGCAGCTCAACGAGAAGTATTAGAAGAGACAGGAATAAAAACTGAATTTTTATCTCTTTTAGCGTTTAGACATTTACCAAGTGCTGTTTTCGGCTGCTCTGATTTGTACTTTGTTG
The DNA here is from genome assembly GCA_003667255.2 of Euschistus heros. Lineage (NCBI taxonomy): Eukaryota > Metazoa > Arthropoda > Insecta > Hemiptera > Pentatomidae > Euschistus > Euschistus heros. The sequence continues at coordinate 443,610 of RCWM02000452.1, read as the reverse complement.
TGCGCTTAAAGCCTCTTAGTTCCGAAATAAGTAAGCAGGATGATGAAGTTGATGATTGCCAATGGATGGATGTAAGTTTTTGTTGAATTATGTTATATTATTTAGTATTCAAAAATTTACTACATTTGACTTTTCTCTGTTTTTGATTCCAGATTAATAACTTTTTAACTCATCCAGAAACTAATGAACACGTTCGTAATTTTGTTAGAAACGCTTTAGAAAATGAAAAAGATGGGATTTTCATGCTTAGGAACAAGTCTGAACATCCTCTCTCAAAAAAACCACAATACATATTTTCCCTAAGTCGGCTGAAAAATAATTAATATTGTATAATTTCAGGAAGTTAATGCTAATGTTTCTATGAACATTGCTTGCCATCCAACAATATGTTATGTTTTAATTTATTTTTATACTGTTACATGAAAATAATAAAAATATTTTTCATAATTGTTATAAAAATCCTTGAGTTTTTTTATCCATATTTTAACATAGCAGTTTTAAGGGTTATTTGTATTACTTCTAGGATAAACTTCCCAACTATTTTAAGTGATATATTTTGTCTTTTCTAAAATATATTTTAGCATGGTACATGTTTTTACCGGGACCAACTGGGTTTCAAGAGTGTAACCATCCATTATCTCTCCTGACAGTTATTATCGTTACTCATTAATTACGATAATTAATATTATTTTAGCATGACTCATTAATATAAAAAATTCCAGTAGAAAACGTAATGGTTTTTTTCCACTTATATTTTTTAAGATGGTATATTCTTTTACAGGGCCTAACAGTGTTTCAAGAGTGTAACCGTCAGTTATCTCTCTTAACAATTATTATTGTTACTCATTATTAATAAAATTTAGTATTATTAATTAATATTTATACATTTTTTACGTTCCCGCTTCAAGGTTCAGTGGAGTCTAGTTTGACTCATTAATAACAAAAATTAATATTAATATTATTGTAATTGATAATTATAATATTATTCTAGCGTGACTCATTAATAATAAAAATTCTAGTACAGCACGTGGTGATCCTTGTATAGGCTTGGTGTTTGCACATATCAATTTCATCAGTGAGGATTCTCATAATGATTGCACATACTGAACCTACCCGAATATAAGTATATAGCTATCCAAAAAACATGTACCATGTTTCCTTGCTTGATCGTTGATCGAAACTGTGATAAATTTTTTTTGTTTTAACAAAAACAGTTTACTATTCTGTTAACAAAAATTTAAGACAATAAGTGAATGCATTGCGATTAGAATAAAATAAATGGCTTGAGGAATAGCCTAAAGTACCAATTCCTTGGTTCATGGCTCTTGAGTTTCACTTAAATGTTTAGAGTTTGCCTGGCAAAGTTTAGTGGCCATGTTTTTCATGAGACTATTAATACACCTAGAGGCACAAGTCGAAGAAAAGGAGATTAAAAATTCAAATAAGGAAAAAATGTTCATATGGCTTGATAAGGAGAATTGTTTGGAAATATTTTGGCACAAAAGTGAATCACTAAAAAAAATATTACATAACTTGATATAGTTGAAGGGATATGTTAAATGACTGGATGAATATACCTTGTAGGTTATGGAGTATAGTGGCCTGTACTGCAGTAGAATCTCAAAAGTTCCCTATAAATCTGAGCTTTTTAAAACTTTTTTTCCTTATTTTGATATTTAATTTAAATTTGACCATATATTTGATTTACTATTGACAATTTATCATTGTCTTGATTTGTGACCATCAGGAAATATGTTTCAATACATGTATATAAAGATAAATGCTAACATGTGAAGCATTGGTACTTCCTGTTGACTTGATTTAAAGGTTATTTTTTGTAAATATGATCTTTAAATATTTGTTTTACTAATGTTTAATTATCTATTACTCTTTTATTAAATTTTCCATCACAAATTTTGATAGTTCAAGGTGGTCACTGTCCTGTTCACCTCTAAGTATTCACACTCTTCTCTATGTCCTTTCTTATTTTATTTTTGAGGTGTGACATAAAAGGTTCAAGTAAATAGTTGTATGTTTTCAGTTTTAATTTCTTTTCCCCACCATATATTTTTTTTACTCTTAACAACCAATATGTTTCACCTTGCGATTCCTTGTTTTCGGAGTCATGTCCTTTATTTCCAGTTCAGCCTCCCACTCAACAAATGATTGCTGAGTACGTTAAAGAAAACTTGGAACAGAATAGTCTTTGTGTTCCCTTCTGTACACTTGTCTGTGTCATCTTCAGCTTTTATATTTTTTTAACCCAATATTTTCAATTTGAATTCTTTAAAGTTTATTTCTAAATATAAATATAAACTGGCCCTCAATCTGTTTTTTATTAGCTCTAGAACCCAGGACGTTTCTTGGCTTTCTTTACATTTCTGTTCCACACTTGTCTGTCTCTTGCTTTCATCCTCTGTCTCATGACTCACAAAACTTTTAGATCCTTCTCCAGGTCCTGCAACCATCGTCCTCATAGTCGCCGAATACAATTCTATGCAATAATTTTCTCGGCACTCATTTTTGAGAGATTCTCATCACATGGTCTAGCCGTTCTATACGGCAGGCCTTAACAAACTGTTCCACATTGGCTGCCTTATATAAGGAGTAAATATCTTCGTTGGTCCAGGAGTCTCCATATAATGGAGTTAACACTAAATACAGGGCCATATATCTTTCATGGGAGCTTCCTTTCAAATATTTTTAGGCTGTTTGTCATTGCTGTAGTAAAGGTCTATGTTTTTAATTATTTCATAATAAATTAAAACGTATCAATAAATGATGAAACAAGATTTGTTGTATGTTATAAAAGCATTATAATTAATCATTTATAAAATAAAAGTCAATTAATAATTGTTTAATTTATTTATCTTTTAACTTTGTTAATTAATTATATGTGGAAGAACAATATTCAGTAGTAAGTCTAACCTGGCCTTGATCTACTTTAAGAGATTTTGAGAGTAGATCTCTCAACCATTTCCTATTCAATCTCTTGGGTTACCAATTATTCACCTGGTAGGTAGTTATTTTTTTATCAGTGAGATGCTGTAATTTGTAATTAAATTACTTGTAGTGAGCACTTAGATATTAGCTAGCTGCTGTTTTGCAACAAATCCAAAGATATTAAGAATATGTATGAAATCTTTGTATAGTAGTGTTTTTACCATTCTGAACTTTATTTTATATTAAAAAAAAATTAGGAAAAAAAATCGTTTCTTACTTTTAAACATCTCAAACAGAGTGGAACAGTTCAATAAAATGTTCATACTAAAATAAAAACAATACAAAATAAATAAAATAATCAAATTTATTTTTATAAAAAAAAAATAAATAAATAAATTGAAAAGATGTAAATTTTACTTTTTGAGTTAGTATAGTAGTACATTCTCAAAATAATCTTGTTACTCATTATTATTATAGGAAGGCGCGGTAGCTCAGTGGGTAAAGCATTTGACTACCAAGCTCTTGGGCCCTGTTGGAGTCCGACTGAAGGCAGAAAAATTATTTTATATTATTTCTGCTATGGCTCGCTTCTAAGCCTGAAGACACCCTCCTGAGGCACCCATCTGCGCTAAAAAGTAGATATCCTTAATTGGGGAAAAATCCTGGCTGTTGATAATTATTTCGGCCAAATCCACTCTTTTCATAACCGTTGGCCTAGTAACAATACATCCTTACTTTTGCGCTAAATTCAATACTCTGCATGGATTGTAATGGAACTGTTTTTTAATTATTATTATGAGTTAAGATTAAACCCTTTTTCACTATGACCCTTATTTATGGGTTGGGTCTGTTGTTTAGAAATTACTTAGAAATGTAAATACACTAAAGACCAGTGGGACCCAGCTTTCGCTTCCATAGAAAAGAGTAGGTAAATGAATGGCCTGAGAGATGCGCTGTTTCACATTATTGTCCATCTCCCATACTAAAGCAAGCATGTTGCATGGTTGGTAACAGACACTGTTTGCCTTCTTGCACCTCACCATTAATCTTTCCATTTCTGTTGATGACTAAACTTAAGTAGGTATATTCCTCTGCCATCCCTTAGGTTTCTCCACTAAATGCATAGTTCTGAAGTGATATCTTTTAAGATGTTATTTCAAAGTTTATTCAACAATACTGTCAATTATGAAATATGGCTTTGTTTCAAAGAGGATATTTCTTGCCTTCGCTGCAACTCACGAATCTCTGCTTCAAAAACTATGCTTGCTATTTGCATTTTAACTTTCGCCTGTTCTTCTGGTACTAATCTCTGAACAGTTTTGGAAAGGCTCAAAAAATACAAATCCATCTCATTATCAATACTCGACAAATTTTGTGCTCTTTTTCGACTATTCTCTTTTATGATTGAAAGTAATTCCCTTATTGTTGATTCCAATGGTTTCCTATTAAGGGGCCTCTTCGTAGTGCGAGTTTGTACTATTCGGTTCCTAGGAAAAGAAAGATGAGAAGATGAGGGCTGGAAACTATTCTTTGGTGGATCTATACAGACAATTGGTTGAGGCATAGAAGTGTGATTGTTGGTTTCCCCAGAAACATCCAATAGCGTTTCCTCATCCGAACTTGTCCTGTAAAAAAAAAAAATAACGTTCATTAATTCATTAATTAATTACATAAATTTCAAAAGAAAAAAAATGCATTGAAAACTTGCTGTATTTGTTCCAGAGTATGCTGTATAAATTCCATCTGACGCTCGTACTTCCATTCAAACATATGTTTCGCAAATTGACCAGATTTACTTCTTCTTCTTTTCATTGCATTAGTATAAGCATTGCGCAGCTTGATCCAAATGCCTTTACATGCATCCCCTGAGAAAATAAACAAACAATCATCTCATTATAACTGCATATAATAGAAACTTTTAAAGTTTAAGAATGGGTTATAATTTCAAAATGGAAGTTCAACTACTCTATTTCCAAGATTATCGTTTCCATTATTTTTCTAGTTGATAACTGTACTGTACATCCCTTATCATATTCCTAAAGAGGGCATTCATAAAAATAAACACCTAATTTTATAATAGACTTGTTATACAAAATTATCAATTTGTTTGCATTAATGCTTGCAAATTGTTGAAAATTACATTTATATAATGAAATATAAGACCACTATTTAGAAAGAAAAATGTTACATTTGAAATTGCGATCTTATTTTTAAAAAGCTGAAAAAGCTTAAATATTTAATTTAAATTTATTAGCTTCATATTCACTTTATGGGTAATTAATTAGTTAATAGTAAACATTTCAAAATTCATTTTCCTAGAATAAAGAAAATCAATTCCAAATGGTTGGTATAAAAAAATAATCATACACTCCTCATAACTGAAGAGACAATTTCCAATGGAAAATGCTTTTTTTCTATTGATAGGAGTTAAATGAATGATGTAAACTTTTTAAACTTTTAGGGTATTTAATAAATAAATATATATATATATATATATATATATATATATATATATATATATATATATATATATATATAAATTAAATTGTATAAACGTAAATACAATCAGGAAAATTGGTGTTTACATTTCAAAAAAGTAATTTGAGTCAGTCATTGAGATGCCTGTATGCGTATATTCGCTAATAACTGATTCTAGATTTACGAGAATCGAAAAAAACAAAAAAAAAAACAAGGATCTTGTTTAAATACAATTAACTGGCAGAAAAATCGTTGTAGATAACACCTAGAGAAAAGTGGCCATTAAAAAACAGATTTCACGTATTACTTTAAAAAATATATTTACTGATATTGCTAAATTTTATGTAATTTTGTGTACTTATAGGTTTTGTAAAAATTAGAAAAAAATATGGCCCTGTTTAAAAAACAAACTTGAAGCCATTTGACGTCATGGTTACTAGGAATATAAAAAACAATGCCAGAATCTTAAACAATAGGGTGGGTGGATAAACGGGCTTACAACTTTGTGTTTTGTTTTTTAAATTTTAATTCTACATAACAAATAGTCTGTGTGTTAAAACATCGTTATTACACAACTTTATTCTTTAATGACTTGATGATTTATAACCCTATCTATGCATAAACATTTTTATGGAAGTAACAAAAAACAAGTGAATTATGAGTGAAAAAAAAATGAAAACTTCTTAAATTTATTTAGGTACTAATAATTAGAATTATACAAGAAAAATAATGACGTTTGTGATTATCCGAGGTAAAGTTTTAATTACAATATTTTGCCTTATTATAGGTTTTCCAGGTATTCATAGAATTAGAAATATGAGCTCGTTTATGAATAAATATTGAAATAAAATAATTATTGGATATAACTTTATTATTACGAGCTTAAATTAAATAACTTTATACCAGGAATTAAATATATGAATTTAGTAATTTTTAAAAAAGGCGAATAAAATGAAAAAAATAAACTTTCTCAATGAATAATCAATATCTACTGAAAAATCGATATAATTATGTATTCGAAATTATGATTATTCCGGATCGTACTGAATAATTCAATATTCAAAAAGCTACATACCTGACATTCCCAATTTGTTTCCAACCTCACTCCATGCTTGACTTCTGGCATATTTATTTCTGTATTCTTTCTCCCGCGGATCGTACAAAAAAGGGTAGCTCCGTACGCATTGAATTAACTCTTCTTCCAATTTCATGACTGATGTTAAAAGATAAACAAATAGTCTTAAGAGTTTTACCTGACGCAACACAGCACCTTATCAGTTAGGGGTCATCACACGTCACGTCAGTACACAGCGTCAGCCCAGTGTTGCCATACGGGAAAAAAATGTCTCGGTTTGGGATTTTAAAAATTATTGAAAAAACATTCTTTAATTTAAGATTAAATACATCGTATTTTTTTGGCAAATAAATTAAATGTTCAGTGTTTGTTCTTGAAACGTACTAACTTTGTAGTGTACACCATCAGCATTAGCATAACTCATGGGGGGGGGAGGAGGGTTACCTTCTCATTCGTTGCTCGTTTTTGCCTCTGATTTAATTTTCTTAAAACATTTTAATAACACAGCACTTTTACATTTCTCTTTCCCTCAATCCCTAAAACTCATATTGAATTAAATAAAAAAACTACCTTTATCAAGCCTACTCGCCCTAGTTATGAGAGATGAGACGGTTCGTTGGGTCAGAGCGCTTTTGAACATGGATTATGTATTCAGAAGTTACCATTCTTGAGCGTTATATTAATTCTGATTGAGTATAAAATCAATTCAACATTGATTTAGTTTTTTACGTTTTGATATTTTCTTATTTCCACTTGAAAAAATAAATAAATTTCAAGAAGTCGAAACAAATGTTCAAGAATTTTTCGATTTAATGCAGATAAACTAAGTGGAAAATAATTTATAAATTCTAATAAAATAAACAATAAACCACTAGTACAAAATTATTACACTCATCTCTAATTTATCCGTTTCCATTTTAAAATGTCCCTCTATTGGAAACATTCTTGTCTTAGGCCCAATTCACACAGAACGGACGTGGCGCTTTTGTCTCTTCCAGGTTTGTCCTATTAAAAAAAGTCCGCGCCACGTCTCCGCCACGTCCGTTCTGTGTGAATTAGAACGTTTGTTTAATAGGAGTGGCGCGTAAGAGAGAAAAGTCTGCGCCACGTCTCTTTGCCGTCTCTCGTGGCGTACGAGAAGGGGCACGCCACTTCCTCGCCACGAGTTTTTTTTTTTTTTTTTTCTTTTTTCTTTTTTAGTTAGCTTTCTTTTTTTGGGTAAGGGGTGAATCGGACATAAAAACAACATTAATAAAATTTGATATTGGAGTCACATACATATTTACCAACAATTAATAGGGGTGAAACATCACTGATTTAATTTTTTATTTTTTTCGGGGGGCGAGGGCGAATCGGACATAAAAACAAGTTTGATGAAATTTGATATTGGTGTTACATACATATATACCAACAATTAATAGGGGTGAAACATCACAGATTTAACTTTTCTTTTTTGGGGGGGGGAGGGAGAGGGTGAATCGGACATAAAAAACTCAACAGATTTTCCAGAAAAACCCGCCACCCTGTCCCTCCCAAAAATTAAATTAGTAATGTTTCACCACTATTGAATTGTTGGAGTGTATGTTTGTAACTCCAATATCAAATTTTATCAAAGTTGTTTTTATATCCGATTCACCCTCGCCCCCCCGAAAAAAAAAAAAATTAAATGTGATGATTCATCCCTATTAAATTGTTGATATTTATGCATGTAACTCCAATATCAAATTTTATCAAAGTTGTTTTTGTATCCGATTCACCCTCTCCCTCCCAAAATAAATAAATAAATAAATGTGATGATTCACCCCTATTAAATTGTTGATATATATGTATGTAAGTCCAATATCGAATTTTATTAATGTTTTTATCTCCGAAGAGACAAAAGCGCCACGTCCGTTCTGTGTGAATTGCGCCTTATGTTGCCACATAGTCTGGACGAAAAAGCAAACGCCTCATCGCTTGACTTGGTGTCGAAACAAGATGTTGAAAATATTTGATAAGGGACGATCTCAATAAGTAAACAGCATTGCGAAAGTTGGCGATACTTGGCTGTACGATTATGATTTGTCAACAAAGTTTGGTTCTTTGATAATAAGGATACGTCTGTAACTGTCAGAGAATTCCAATCTGTAAATTAAAAAAAATATTTCTGTAATTTCTCGATCGAGCCAAATCGTAGAGCTCTCACAAAGACACTCACAGGTAAGTGGTACAATGAACAGTGCGTGCCTAAAGTCATGGAGTCCTTAAAAAAACCTGCGAAGAATGGATATACGGTTCATCCAGGTGACAAGTGACCAGCGATACACGATACACGATCTATCTCTGACCACAAATATCGATACACCGGTATATAACATTTATAATAACAAAATCATTTGATCAGGCGTCGCTTTATTTACAGTTTTCCTTTATTTTCTATTAAACAATCATTTTTTTTCTTTCCTTTTTATTCCAATGAAGAGTTTATTATGTTTAAAATACATATTTCCATTAAGCGATTATCATGTCTTATTTACAGAAGTAACTGATCTGTATGCCAAATAAAAACACTATGTTTTTCCGGTTTTAAAAGTAAATTTCTCCATGAAATCGACACGGAATCATTAATTTGATCATACCATATGAAAGCTAGATAAATTTACAAGTTATTGTGAGATTTGCAGTTTTGAGGATAGTTTTTTTTTGTTTTTTTTTAAACGGTGTGCTTTGAATTGTTGAATTTCGTGATGATTTCCCTCTGGGTGACCGCAAACATTCTGGGAGACCAGCAAAAACATCTGAAGGTCGAATGGAAAATCGATTCAATGATGAAATTATTGATACCAAAAATATAAAAATATATTTCTTTTTGTTCAGACCAATAATATTACAGAATAAATGAGACAGCATTAGAAAAAAAAATCGTTAGAGATAAAAGGAGGATGATATATTTGACCCATGAAATATTTCATGAGAAGTAAAATTATTGATTTTAATTAATCTTATCTCCGAAATAGATAATATTCTAATTTAAAACCGAACATTAAAAACGCAGGACAATGAACATTATAAAAATGGAAATGAAGATAACGAAAGATTAAAAATATTTTTGGAATATTCTAATTAAGAATTAAACAGTTAAATTAATAGTAATTAATCATGAAAGTCATGTTATGTAACTATTTGTTTATAATGCACGTTTGTAAACATTGTTAATTCGTGTTGACTTTCATGCTTAGTAATCCAGTTTAATTTTGGATTAAGATTGTTTATAAATCATTTTGTGAGATTACTTTTTATTTCTTCTGATAGAGACTAATTAGTTTATATAAGACTTCAAGGTCAGCTAAAGCTCTATCAATGTTGCCTCAACAATACAGGTCACGTGAACTGTGTTAGCTTTATAAAGCTGCTCTAGAGATATTTCTAACCATTTACTACAGTGGAGTTTTAGAGTAAAGATGGAAGCTCTACAGTTTGATCCACAGAAAAAAGTTTTGTCATTAATTCAACATGAGAAGCCCAAGATTATATTAGACGATGAGCTGATAGTAGAAGTGGCCTACGCAGGGCTCTGCGGTACAGATATCCACATTATTGGTGTAAGTCAACAATTATAATTTACTTGAATAAATAAATAATTAATTAATTAAATTATTGTGTTCAAGAAACTCACTTTCCGGGTTCATCTTAAACGTTAGATGATTCATTACTGTCAATTACAAATAATTTAATCCTCAACCAAGATAAGATTAAACTTACCCCAATCTATCATTTATGTTGAAGTGATTTAGATTTTATTTTACATATAATTATGGAATTAGCTATGTTAGACTAATAAAAATACAGCCTTCTAAATATTTTAAATGATAAGATTAACAATAATATTGTTAATGATATCTTTTGGCGACTGAAAAGATCTGGGTGTTGACAAACAGCGACCTCTAGCGGCGTTCATTCTAACTACATATATACTCTACTAGCTTATTGTTTAGGTGCAACTTTATTTTAATTTATTACTTACTAATCTTTATTATCAATGTTTTAAAATTATCTTTTCTCATAATATTTCCTCTTATTTTATTATTTCTTTTCTATGCCTTATTAATTGATAATCTAGGTATCCTCAAACTGCAACATCTAGTGCGATACATCTTAACTACAAACATAGTTGTCCAGTTTTTCCAGACTTGTTAAAATTAATTTCTACCCCTTGTTTCAAGATCATTACTGAAATATGTTTCACAGCTTCTAAATTGATTATTATTTGGATTCCAAATAAAATTATAATATAAATTTAGAGATAATAAGAGAAATCTAATAAGAGGAAATAAAATAGGTCAAATTTTATTTTATGTTCCGTAATATCAAATTTTAAATTATTATAATGGTTTTATTAAGTATATTATTATTTTTTGATTATTTATAATGTTATTATCATAAAAGGTGGATTTGAGTGTTAAATAAAAAAGTAAATTATATTTTCTATAATTATTTTAAGAGTTAATTCCTCAAAATCAAAATTAAGTTTCTAAAATAGTTAGCCCTAATGAACTTGAGAGTTTATAACATTAAAACAACCAGCAAATCATTTAAATTTGAGCTATTTTAGTGTCTCTTATCATGTTACTCTCGTTCACAATGCCTTTGTTGTTATTTTTCTTCTTTTTGTTTGGATAATCATACCATCATATAACATCATAATCATAACAATCATCAATAATCAGTAATAATCTATTTAAAATCTGAAAAAAAAAAAATAAAGACTCAAATACATTATAATTATCAGTAATACTAATTAAAAATACAAGTGTGAAGTTTTGGTAATTTTTTTTTGTGATGGAGTATTTAATTGAAACTTGAGAATCGCTAAAAAAATTTCATATTGTCTAAGATCAAAAGAAAAACTTTACTTTAATTCAGGTGTTACTAATTAGGTGTTAATAATTTAGATAACGAATACAATAATTTGCAGTGTAATAAGATGTAATACATTATATTAATGTACCAGAAGTCAATTATTCTATGATTGATCAATTTATCAAAATTAAGATTAGAAACTAAACAAATATGTAATTTCAAATGAAATCAAATTAATTTAAGAATTTGCCATTTATTGATGATATTTGTTTGAGTTTGGGTATTTTTTTCATTACTTCAGCTATAGATTACACATTTTCCTTTTAACCTAATTTTTTTTTTTCATATTTTGTATTAAGCAAAATTCTTATTGGAAATAAGATACTTTCTTAATATTCATAGTTTTGATTGTTCAATCCTGTTTTGTGAAGGTTTGATTTGGTGTGAGCAATAATGTAAATATTGTTTTCATTTGTTTTTAAAAGTAAAATTTGATAACTATTGAGCCTGTTTCCATATACTTCATGTTGAATACTGTACTACGGTATAGTTTTGTTAGAACATTTCAAAATAGGTTGTGTGATGAGTCTATGAGATTCATGTCCTACATGAAATGTCCAACTTTTTTAAGTATTAATATTTAGCAAGGGTTAAAAGAGTCGACTGTTGATTCCCATCAAAATATTTACATTACAGCCCTATTTACTAACAATATTTGTTTTTGATTTTTCCTAAGCAAGCATACATATTTGTTTCATTTCAAATGTGAAAATGGAAACTCCCAATTTCCGAGTAATTTGATTTTCTTCTTCTTCCTCCTTAGTGCCTTTCAGAATGGAGGTGCCTCGGTCCAAGTCCGCCATGCTTCCCGGTCTCTTGCCAGTGCTTTCATGGCCTTTAGGCTATTTCCTCTATTATTTTGACTAGTAACATGATTTTTTAAGTTTAAACTTGATAATACCGCTGCCCTAAGTAAGTAGTATATCAATCAACTTTTCAGCGAAGAGAGTTGTAATGAAAATACCATTCATCATTGGTTTTCAAACTTTGCCTCCCGATTTCTGTATGGTGGTCCTTGGCTTGGGGGATCCATTTTTTCTCTTTAACCAACAGAGAAAAGAACCAATTCAACATCATGCTGCCAAGAAATGGACCGAATGCATCAAAATTAGATCAAACAGAAAAATATGCATTTGTAAACAGGAAAGTATTCTGTTGCATGATAACGCCTGACCTCATATTTTAATACAGACAGTAATTAAATTTAAAGAATTGGGTTATGAAGTGCTACCTTTCTCTCCATATTCTCCTGATATATTCCTTTACATAAACTACACTTTTTTTTTAAATCTGGGATGGCTGTATGTGAGAAAATTGTTTACAAATATTTCAGACATTAAAAATTGCTTTTTTCACTTCATTTTATCATGTGGCTCAAACTTTTTAAAATTTAGCATTAAATACTTGGCCAGTTGTTAAAAGAAGTGTATTGAAAAACTAGATAAATATTTTTAATAAAATATATTTGATATGTTTTTCCTTTTGATATTTACTTTCTGTTTCCAAAAACGGACATTTCATGCTGGACAACCTAATAGGTTGAGAATTCTACTATCTTTGTTTCTCATTTTCACACAAAATCCTGTGAAGCTTAAGTCCAATTAGGTTCAAGTAATTTTTATTTACAAGTAAAAAGTTTTATGTTGGATTGTTATCATAAGTGGTTAATTATTTAAGGCTAGGTTATAAATTTAGTTACATATTAAGAAGGCTGAGAATTAAAAGAGGCTGAGTAAGAAGAAATATTGACAATAAAAGAAATTATAATGAAACCATATATATATATATATATATATATATATATATATATATATATATATATATATATCTTTTTAGGGTGAATTTCCATGCTCAAAAAAAGCCAGTCATTTTGGGCCATGAATTTAGTGGTGTAGTGAGAGAAATAGGAGCCAATGTTAGCCATGTCAAGGTTGGAGATAAGGTTGTTATAGACCCTCAAAGGTAAATTTTTTTTTCATTATTTATTTAGTTGATTTTTATTAACTTTATACAAAACATTATCACACAGATCGAAATTGAAACAAATGTATCTTACAATAAATTAGGAAAGACGCTACAGTGCAATATTCTCAGGCCAAGCAATAAACCAGATACAATCGGATCCCCCTAACAGAGAGGAACAAGATAATGATCAAGAACTGGACATCATATAGGAAGAAGAGGTTGAAATGGCTGTAGAAAGAATCAAGGCTGGGAAAGCAGCAGGTAGGGACGGAATCTCTCCAGAATTTATTAAATATGCTGGAAGGAATATAATCAAAGTGCTGCAGGGTCTATTCTAGAAAATTTATGAGGAAAAGAAGATTCCTGAAGACTGGGAAAACAACACCATCGTACCAATCCACAAGAAGGAAAGCACAAGTGAAAGTGGTAATTACAGGCCAATTTGTCTCTCCCAAGTCGTACATAAAATATACACTTCGATTCTAGAAAAGAAGCTGAGGCCATTAGTCAAAGAAAACCTGGAGGAAGAGCAAGCTGCATTTCGCCCAGGGCGCCAAACACAAGACCACATTTTCGCCCTAAGAATGATAACTGAGAAAGCCTGGGATCGAAACAGAAGCCTGTACCTTGCTTTTCTTGACATAAAAGCAGGATTTGTCTCAGTGCCAAGAGAAGAAAGTGGTGAGCTTTAAGAGCTAAAAACGTCCCATCAGGTCTGATTAAAGCAATCCAATCAACGTAGCTCCTAAAGGCATTGTAAGAATAAATGGAATGGAGTCAAAGTGCTTCCCAATAGAAAATGGAGTTAAGCAGGGAGACAGTCTAAGTCCTCTACTCTTCACGATCTTTATAGATGAAATTATTAAGATATGCAAGAGAAGAACAGCAAGGGCGGTGATAGGTCATTGGAATATGCGAACAATACTGGCATAAGCAATGGTATATGCTCAGGGGCGGATCGGGCCCTCCGAGCAAATACTCTTGACCGGCCCTCAGGGGCCAAACCCTCCCCTTCCACCCATCACATCCACAAAAGATAACAATATGAACTTCAATTCTAAACATACTCACTCTTTCATTTTATGAGGGCGTCGAAAGGATGAAAATAATGCTAAAGCATACAATTTAATTCAAACAACAATTTTATTATAATTTTACCAAAATGATGGAATGATTTTAAGAATTTTTCTATATTCTACAAAACTTGATACGAAGCAAAGACATAATGAGATAAAAAAAAACAAAAAAAAAACAATAATACATTAATGACACTATGTACATAGATGGTATTTAAATGAACAGAAAAGAAAATAAGATAACATTCTACAGATTAGAGGAGATAAAAAATGAGAAAAAAATAAAATAAAATAATATAGAAAAATCTTTTGGTACAATGATATGATTTGTATGTACAATAGAAGTACCCAATGTTATATTCATGGAAAGTTAAATTTTTATTAAAAGGAATCTCAATTATTCCAGAACTGAATCCAGCAATGCAATAATAATTTTTGACTAAGTAGTTAGATAGTTAGCAAGCGTCAGTCTGGATGAGAAGGAGGCAATGTTGAAGTTCAATGGGATGGGGTATACAGATAAGAAAGACGGGATCTCGTATGTATTGGATTGACTGCAGATCTGAATTGAAGCTAATTGTAAATATAAAAAGGTTGAAGGGTATTGATAATTTGGTATAGGAATGTTCCATGGAAATATTGTTTACGGAAAGTGGGATAGAGCCAATTTAGTTGGGAATAGAGGTGGGAAACATGGGAACGCCTCGGACTACCGAAGACAAACCTGACGAAGCAGTTCATGATTTGCTTCAGTCTGTCCTCGAGAACCGTCAAGAGGCCACCGTAAACCAGACAACCATAGTCAATGTAAGGGAATAATAAGGAAGAGACTAAAAGCTTACGGGTTGACTGGGGAAGAAGGTAACGGTTTCGGTGGAATAATTTGAGAAGGCCTATGGAACGGCGGGAAATTTGGGCAATCTGAGGTTTCCAAGAAAGGGTTTGATCAAAAACAATCCCGAGATTTTTTACAGAGGAGTAGAAAGAGATAGGGTGATTATTTAAGGTTAAAAGAGGGAATTGTGAGTAGGAATTAAGGAGAAAGCTAGAGCCTATTACAATGGACTGAGTCTTCTTTTCGTTAAATTGTAATTTATTTAAAGTCGCCCAGGCACTAATTCTGTCCAGATCTTCCTGAACTTAAGCGAAAGCAGTGGATAGCTCTGAAGGGGAGAAGGAGAGATAGACTTGGAAATCATCTGAATAGAGGTGGTAGGAACAGTGATAGATTGAATTAGGAAGATCATATATGTAGGAATTGAATAGGAGAGGAGAAATACTGGATCCCTGAGCAATACCTGAGGTAAGAGTGAGAAAAGAAGATAGAGGTTGGTTTGGTATTTTAACTGCTTGGGAACGGTGAGAAAGGAAAGATTGAAACCAGCGGATGGAACTGTAGGAAAAGTTTAATGATTTTAATTTGAAGAATAGGACAGAGTGATCAAGGGAATCGAATAGAAAAGTCAAGGAGTAACAGGACGGTTAATTTTTTGTCATCTATTGCGGTAAATATGTCATTAGTGATTTTTAGGAGAGCAGACTGGGTGGAGTAGCCGGGACGAAAACCAGATTGAAGGGGGCCGAGGAGGTTAGATTCTTCAAGGAATTTGGAAATTTGAGATTGAACTAATCTTTCCAAGGGCTTAGAAAGATTAGAAAAGATGGAGATAGGGCGATAGTCGTTTGGAGACATGGGGTTTAATGTTTTATTTATAGGATGAATTAATGCTTTTTTTCCATGAGGTTGGGAAGACTGAATTTTGGAGGGAAAAATTATAAATGAATAGGAGGACTGGTATGATTTCGGGTAAACATAGTTTTATTAGTTTTAGTGTTATTAAAATAAGTTTTTTAATTTACTGTGTATCTTTATGACTGCATACCCCAACAATCTACTTCTCTAAATACTTGACAGTCTAGTATACCTCATTAATAAAAAAAATAAAATAAACAAAGTGAAGTGCAGCAGAAGGTATCAAAGTGTGGCCTTATTTTTCCCCATTAAGCTTTATTATTCCGTCTCTCTCTAGAATTTGCTAATGATACTGAATGTAATGTGGTTTATGTTTATTACACTTTTTTTTTTTTACAAAACAGTTATATTTATGAAAAATAACATTACGTCTTAAAAACAATTTCACGCTTTTTTTCTTTTTTATTCAACAGATTTTAAGATATTTAAGCGCATAAATCACTAGAAAGATGTCCGTTGCGCTATTCATTTTTAGAAGCATACGTTTTCTTCGGATTTGAAATCTGTTGCTCTGAATTCCAAAACTTTTTCTAACAGTTCAACATGTGTGTAACCTACAACATTTAAAAAATGTGGGTAAATCATACAAAGATTAAGACAATAAGTAAGTTAAAACGATTATAAGAGAGTTAAGAGAAGTTACAAATGAAATAAAGTAAAATAAGTTCGATAAGAATGATAAAAATAGCAAGTAGTCAGATAAAATGATTGCAAAACAAAAACAAAAAAAAAAAACTTTAAAATAATTGAATATTAGAAAAAGGGAAATGAAATGTGATTAAGTAAATTGTAAATAAAAATTAGTAAATAGAAGCAGAATAAAGTTGTAACTAAACCATACCTGATGGGAAAAATTATAATAAACTAAACAAATCTTAGCAACACCCTATCATGAACAAAAAAAAAATTGAAGGGTGATAAAAAAGCCATCCAGCCTAAAAACACGGGTAGTATGGAAAAGAAATTATAAAATTTGAAACTGCAAGTGTTTTAATTATATTTTCTAATGTAACTGCATTTACCGCCCCTTTTCAAATCAATTCATTTCTAGTTAGAAAAGGTGGCAACCCTGGTCATGTAATCGATATTATTTCACACCGAAGGTGCTCTGAATAACATTATACCTCGTTTACACGAGCTTAATAATTGTTATTATTACTGGTCATACACCTACTTGAACCTGCGTGTAAACAAAATGATTAGTATGTATTAGTAAACGTGGCAAGTGTGAGTGAATAAGAAGCGCTTCTATTTGCTAAGCGACAAGTGAGCTCACCCCACCACGATTCTACTGCGCAACTCCCCTTGCCCACTTTGTTTCTACAGCCCAACAAGTGTTTAGTGCCAACTTTAGTTGTACGGAACTATTTAGTACGTTCGTTGTTTAACGTCTCTACACTGTTATGTCTTCGGAAAGGTGGGATTCTCAAACCACAATTAAATTCATACAGGAATTCAAATCGGAAGAATGTTTGTGGAACCAAAAATCGCCGTTGTATCAAAATAAACAGGCAAGGGAGGCAGCATTCAAAAGAATTTCTAAAGAAATGAAGATTGCCGGCTTTGGGTTCCCGAGGCGAAGAAAAAAAATGAGATCGCTTCGGTCTACCTATTGCCAGGAAAGGAAAAAATTAAAAAATTCATTACGTTCAGGAATTGGAAATGAATTTTTATACGTATCAAATTTACCTTGGTATAAGGAGATGGACAACTTATTAGGGAACGTAGACGAAAGGCGAACAACAGTAGAAAATGTAAGTACTTATAAACATTTATTTTTATTTTCTTAAATAATATTTTTGAAATCAACCTAAAACCGCTTTCCTTTCTTTTTTGAGTTGTAGACAAAACTACGTTTTATTAATGTTTAAACTTTTTTTTTTTAAGAAAGCACTACGATGACTCTCCATTCTTGAACGAGGTTTCTTGATACTGATAAGTTTGTTTATAAGCCAGCTTAGTGAGAGCGACAAGCACTAATGACAAGTACCAACTAAGGTCTTTTCAAATAAGCATTACAATATGGTCACTAACCACGTAGTTTAGGGTGGGATGTGTAAGTTATTTTCTCGATTGATTTATGTGTTTATTTTGGGTTGCTAAAGCCGAATTACAACTTTGCTCCCCCCCCCCTCCTCCTAGCATTCCAAAAAATAAAAAGTTTAAAAAATGATGGATGTGGCATGTGTTATGAAATGTTTTAACTAAATAAAATTACTGTTACAACACATATTTCATTATAAGTTATAATAAAATACTCAACATACAATAATCCCTCGGCTGTCGCAAAGATGGGAATATGTCAATTTTGTTCACTTTTCAGATGGGAATTTTTAATAATATTTCCAAAATTACCCTAAAAATATCAGTTTCTCAAAAAAGGGTACTTGATAGCCTTATTAATGCCCCATTCACACATGTTTAGTGAGAAAGTGTTTAGTTGAGTGTTTACTCAAGTTTTTAGTAATGCAGTCGTTTAAACGTTGCCATGTAAGTAGTTAGTTCGCGAGGGATAGCCTAGGTGTGATATTGACAAATTCCGTTATCAAAGCTAAGCAAATTGGGAAAAGTGGCTAAGCAAAGTGAAAGGCGAAATAAACGAAAATAAGAATCATAAGACTATGGGAGAGAAAATGGATAAGTAGGAGTTCATATTTTTTTTTTTTTTTTTTTTTTTTTTTTTTTTTTTTTTTTTTTTTTTTTTTTTTTTTTTTTTTTTTTTTTTTTTTTTTTTTTTTTTTTTTTTTTTTTTTTTTTTTTTTTTTACCACACAGATAGACAAATGACATAACGGTTCCAGATCCGTGACGAAACCAGGCCCACCTGAGAATGCGCGCGCACAGCTACTAAACAAAAAAATATAAAACATTTTATTCTACTTATAACTAAACTAGAGATGGGTCGTTCCACCTTTTGGAAGGAACGAGTTCCATTGTTCCGTTCCTACTTCAAAACGTTCCATTTTTTCGTCCCGTTCTTTTGATTCTCTTCCGTTTCGGAATTGCCGTTCACAACTTCTACTCACTCACCTTTCTTTTATTTTTTAATGTTAACATAATAATACTGACTGCATACATAATAAAATAACAGTAATTAATATTTAAAATTATATTATACTAGCTGAAAGTACCCTGCTCCGCTACGGTTTAATATCATTAGAATTAAGGACAACTTAAATATGTAAAAGTTAAGCTAAGCGTTGATAATTATTATTACTTAAATAAACCTAAAAAATTTCATTCTTAGAATAATTTCAATAAGTAAATTTGACAATTTGCAAAAGGTAATTTTATATTATTTTGATAGTCCTCCAGTGAAGCTTCGAGGTAGTACTACCATCTTACCCAGCTCTGATACAAGACCATCAGCTTTTCTTATGGAATACTTTAAGTGAATATAGTATCAACTTTTCAACTTTTTTGATTTTTTCGGATAAAGTTTAGTCTTTCTGTTTCTATTTTTGCGTACATATCAAGCATAAATTGGTTGAGGAGATTACGAAATTAAAGTAAATAAGCTTCTTCACCTCCTCGTTCCATCAACATTTAGGCGTAAAAATCAGCTGCAGACACAGTTTTCTTAAGTAGTGTATTGGTGTTTGGGTCACGCTGAGGGATGTTAATTCTGTACCCATCTTCTACTTGGTAGAACATGAGACCATACTGAAAAGAATCATACACTTGATAGAACTCACTGATTCTTATCAGTTTTTTGTCCCGGCTGTGGAGAACAATGTCTCGCTTTTCAAACACCTGGCCAACAATCAAGACAGCAACTTCGTAAGCGGTAGGAGTATTGTAACGTCCTCAGTGAACATTCGAAGGCTTCTTGTCAGCACTGATAACCACCTGGAAATATTGTAGATCTTTCTATTTGTTTACAACTATAAGGAACTTAATTTGTGGTCAAAGTGTGCGGCTTAAACATCTAACCAATTTTTTAACTTAGCTTATCTCCAAATACCATATGACAATTAATCTATTATTATTCACCCAATAAAAATTGTAATCGCATTTTTCGCGAATTAGCCGCGATCCAGGCCGATTTTTTCAAATTCCTTTCTTAGCGAGCACCTATGGCCCCAGAGGAAGCTACATATCGAATTTCATTCCAATCCGTTCGGTGGTTTGTGAGATTTCGTGTTAAATGAGTGAGTGGTATTTGACAAATATATAGTAGATTAACAATTGAATCAATTATTTAAAAAATTAATTAGTGAAAACAATTCAGTTTCACGATTCAGAATCAGACTAGTCACAGGTGGAACGAGGATCTAGAGACAAAGACAACCTGAAATAAATGCCGTTCGTTTTCGTTCCAGTCGATTGGAACGAATGTCGTGGAACGGAAATATTTTCGTCCCATTCCCTATTTCACCCCAGACCGTCGGAATGTAAGCCTAGATCTTTGTTGTTTTCGTTCCACACGTTCCAGTCGGAGGAAGACCGAATTTTTTTTTTTTTAGCAAACCAATATTGCTCCTAAACGATTGGTCCTAGCGACAATTGTAACAAAACAAGAAATATTCTCCATTACATTTCTAATCAGGACATTGTTGGGAAACTAGAGCGTGTGAAAATGTTACATTTTTGATTGTGAAAAAAACATTGCACCAAAAATGTATTGACCCTAGCTAAAAGACATATCCATAAGTCAAACAAATCTAAACATGCAGTTTAGAATTTAATAATTAATAATGGATTGTTGTATTATAAAATACAGATAGTATACTAATATTGCATTGTAATATTTCAGATGCCCACGAGTTCCAATTTTGATGATGAGCCGAATGAATTAGTGAACAATAGTGATAATGAAGTAATTCATTGCGATAAATTAAACCAAAAGTCAATATCGAAGAGAGGAAAAAGAAAGAGAGAAACCGAAGACAATGACATCGACATCGTACTTAAAACAGCCATTGAAGTACTCGCTAAGAGCCCTGACGAACACGAGAAATTTGGAGAGTTCGTTGCCTATGAACTCCGGTCTCTAAAATTTGAGAATGTAAGAAGGAGGTTGAAAACGGAAATAAGGAAATCGATATTGAGAGCAGTTGAGGAAGAAGATGCATACTTTGCTTCATCTGCTGTACTTTCTCCAACACAACTCTTACCACCGGAATCGGTAACGTACACCAATCCGACTGAAAATAACTAGTTGTAAATCAGCTGGTGTATTTCACCTTATTTATATTCATTTCTATTAGGTATGATTAATTTTTAATATATTATTTGTTGTATTTGTACTATATAAAATAAATAAAATTGTATATATGAAAAAAATTTTGCATACGTTTAATACCTATAAATATTTCTCTCTGAGATTGATTGATTGACATCTATGCGGAAGACATATTTGTGCTTCATAATACCATGAATATGCAGTAAAATAAAAACTTATAAGGAAACATACCCATGAGTAGCTCTTCAATAAATATTCTACATTAGAATATGTAGTCATAAGCCTAAGTCATATTCTTTTCAAACGCCTCGGAGGTTTATAGAGAATCGAGTATGAAGCAAGTTTAGAGACTAGTGGATTCGAGTGTTTAGGGAGCTTTTCTTGGAAGGATAAGTATCTGGTTTGGGCCGATTCAGCAACATGTGGGACATTCAGATTATTCTGGATAAGTTTATTTGTGACATAATAAAGAGTATTAAGGATTTTACAAAGGATGCTTGATTAAAAGGATTGGATACGGAAAGAGTTGGAAGGTTAGTGGAGCTCAAAGCTCAACTCTACAATGTTACTATTACTTGCCGATATTCTGAGCTTAGGTGGCTTTTTCTTAAATTCCGACGACAATAATTTTTGTTTACTTTCCTATTACGATTTCTAAAAACCAAAAAACCTTTCTATAATCTGGATCTATTAGCTCTGCGCTCTTCTATCCCCCTCCTAAACACTAGATCCCAACCTTTTAACCTTTAAGCTACGTTCTCACGGGACAAAAAACGAAACGTAGCCCGCCTTCGTTTTCTCGTTCGTGGTTCTTGCCTGGAGTGGGGGGAGAAAAGTGAACTAGCCGAGAGTCGTGGACAGTTTACACGATCACGATTCAGATTGCCCTTTGAAACCTACCATGGAGGAGCTTCTCGTGGAAAGTTGTGCAGTTTTGAGTTCAGTTTTTATTGATATGTTGGGAAAAAGATTGAAAGAGTCATGTGGACATATAAAAAAACGGTAGAAAAAGCGTTGTTGGGTCAGGAACTGGATACTCGCAAGAAAAATTATCAAATGTTAATAAAACAATATCCTTAAGGACAACAATGACGGAATATCCTTCCACCATATTAAAATCGTTAAATATTAAAAATATTTTAAAACAATATCCTTAAGGACAACAATGGTTGAATATCCTTCGGATTACTTAAAAACCGTTAAATTTTTTAATATTAACCCTTTCAGACCTGGCGTACACAAATGTACACATAAAATATAAAAAAAAAATTACGTAAGACGGATGTGCACATTTGTACACAAAAAGAAAAACTATTTTTTCTGAAAAACCTGACAACCAGGTTTATTCATAAATTTTTCCTTAGTATTTTTATTCTACTCTAGCTACAATTTTTTTTTTTTAGATTCAATGGACACAAAAAAATAATTCAGGTCTGAAAGGGTTAATAAACAGTATCCTTATAAAGACAACAATGGCGGAATATCGTTCGGATCCTGGAATATTTCAACATATCTTTTTGTTCTAAATAAACAACTTGTTAACTCTCTCGACTGGCGTGGTCCACGCCTGAAAATCAAACAGGTTTGATACCGAGCGTGAGCGGTCGTGGACTCCTCCCTCTCTAAATGACGTCAGAAGCAAACTCACGACACTTCGTTCAGACGGAGAAAACGCCGTAACTTCCATTTTTTCTTCATACGAAAAGGTTTTGCGCTTTACCATTTTCGAGTATCAAAAATTTACTAACGAACAACAGAAGACGAAACTTATCGCACAAGTGTTTTAACAGAAACTGAAAGAAATATGAGGGAGAGGAAGTTACAGGCTTAATTGAGAAAAAAGACCGTTCTGAGGACAATCCTTCGAAGAATGGCCTTTCATTCTAAGCGCTACTTTTTTCGTTTCGACTTCGATTTGTAGAGGTTTTCTGATAAAAATTTGTTTTGTAGAGGTGCGGTGTAAGTTAAGTAATCTTTAAAAATTCGATATATCAAGATCTTCTTAACCAATCCTTCGATATGTAGACGTAAAAATAACATAGGAATAATAGGCAGATTCAAGGGGAATAGAAAAACTTTATCAAAAAATTTATCAAGGAATTAGCTATATCGAGGTTCGGGTGTAAATGGAGGCTTAAAGCGTTTTTTTATTAAATTAAAATTTAATTAAATTAAAGCATTAATTAAATATTAAAGCAGTCTATAACGACGAACAGTTTCTTGTCGTTTTATTCTTTTGTGTGGATTCTGAGTAACAGGTTTGTCCAAATGGAGTCCCAGGTTCGGGATCTGTTCAAAATAGCTTAACGGAATATTATTAGTATACTGTAGGGCATGAAATAGTAGGTTTACGACAAAGGGTAAAGGTTATTTGATTGGATTAATTTCAAACCTCCAATTGAGATACCATTATTGAAGGCTTGTGATGTTAGATTGGAGTGTTTGGGTTGCGATGAAAGAATCATTATTCACTGATAACACAAATGTGTCATCAGCGTACATAGTGAGGACTGTGCTAGTATGGGTCAAACAGTTGTATACACCGTGCAGAGGATGAAGCCTACCATACTTCATTGATTTCATTTGTTTATTTCGTTTAACGTCTTTATGCTGCTATGGCTAATCGGACGATGCTACGGTGGGAGTCCTAAATTTTGCCTATCCAGGTATAATTAGGATAGGGATCTTTAACGAGTACCTGACATCGCACAGGCTCGGGACCCCCATTTTACGCCCCTTCCGAAGGACGGCATAGCTAAGGATTTTTACTCCCTATAAAAAATCCTAAGGTCATCTGCCGGACTGCGAACCCGCGATCTTGGGTTTAGTAGGTTGCTATGCTAACCACTACACCACAGGTGACCCTAGTATACTTCATTGAGATTTCAAGGAGTTTCTCTGCCGCTTCCTTAGCCATGTTCTTCCGCGTCTTCAACAATGTTTTTTCCCATCGACTGGATCTTGAAGTCGATACTTATCAGTTAATTGTACACATCACCTGCTTTCCTAAGGCCAGATCACACCTGTTTATATTTCCCTGGCCGTACCCTATAGCGCTTATTTTAAACTTTTAACATTTATTAATTATTAGTATAAATTGGTTATTTGGATTCAGGCAGTATAAAATGAATTCTATTAAGTTCACACACATTGAATATAACATTTGAAATTTTACATAACATAATTCGAATGATACTCACTAAACACTCTATGATTAAAAAAATATAGATTTAAAAAAGTTTAAGCTGAGCAGGAAGGAATGAACTTCGATATTCGTACCTGTCTACTTAGTATTCATCATTTTTTAGAATCAATCATATTTTTACATGGCGATGTCTTTTGGCTGGGGGTATAAACGTTTTTGTTGTATTGTTTTTCTCACCCTCGAAAATGTAACGTTTTGACACGCTCAAGCTCTGTTAGTATCGCCCGGATTGAAAATTTAATAATATCTTTCTGGCGAGAAATTCTATGGAGAATATTTTATGTTTTGTAACATTTTTCACTAGAATATACCGTTTAGGTGCTATATTGGCTTGAATGAAAAAAATCAAGTTTTGCCTACATTTATTAAGTTTTTAGGGGATCGAAAATTAGACGGCAGTGTCTAAAAAATTAAATGGAGAATATTTTTTGTTGTATAACACTTGTCGCTAGGACCTACCGTTTGGGAGCCATATTGGTTTGAATGAAAAAAGTCGCATTTGAAACAGCTGTTTATTTCGAATAATCATTAATTGTTAATTTTATTTAATTAATAATTGAAGTAA
Source organism: Euschistus heros (assembly GCA_003667255.2). Classification (NCBI taxonomy): domain Eukaryota; kingdom Metazoa; phylum Arthropoda; class Insecta; order Hemiptera; family Pentatomidae; genus Euschistus; species Euschistus heros. The sequence goes on along the minus strand of RCWM02000452.1, from coordinate 418,467 downwards.
TTTGATCCATTTAATTCTAAAATGTAAATTGGGAAAATCAGTAGATTATAGATAGACTTATCCATCATCTATTGATTTTCCCAGTCAGGGAGAAACTGATTTTTATAATTTTTTTTACAAATTTTAGTTGGTGCACAACCTGCGAGTATTGTACAACTGCACGCTATCACTTATGCACCTGTGGAGGAGTAGATTATGCAACTGGAATTTGCGTTAATGGAGGTTGGGCTAAATTTTCAAAGCTTCGTGCCAGACAAGTTTACAAAATCCCATCTGGCTTAACCCTAAAACAAGGTTTGTATAACTCATTTGTTTTATCCCATCTGTTCAAGCAAGGTAACCAATACGATCTCACTCATGGTTCTTGCTAAACTGGGATAATCAATATAATGGCGGCACAGCTATCGTTTTTATAATTAAGTAAGCAATGGTATTAGAAATTAAAAAAATAATTACAGATTATTTAAAAGATAACAAAATAAAACCTTTAAATTTTAAGTCATGTAAAACTAATAGTGTATATAAAAAAAAAAATGACCGTTTCTTAAACAAATAGTTGTATTATTATTTCTTTGATATAAAATACAATTAATACTCAAAGTATAGTCCATTGTTATCTACCGTCATTACCCATCTGCTAGCCAATTGCTCGATGACACGCTGATACCATTCCTTGGGATGGCTGTCAAAAAAATCTTCAACTTCCGCAAAATTATCAATTTTTTTCCCTTGAAGAAAATGGGCCATGGATCGAAACAAGTAGTAATCCGAAGGTGCGAGATCTGGACTATATGGTGGATGAGGCAGGAGTTCAAACCCATGAAGTTCTGTAAACTTTTCTGCTGATTGTTGAGGAGTAAGTTCGTGAGGGACCAGTCTACAGGTCTTTTTCACCTTCCCCATGGATAGAAGATGGCTACTAACAGTATCTTTCGACACACTACACTCCCTGGCAAGTTCTCGAGTACTTGTGGACGGATTTGACTCAACAGCTTCCTTCAGAACCTCATCAATACCATTAATGGCCTCCCGGAGCCCTTCTTCCTTTCCAACGTAGTATCTCCACTTCTAATTTTTTCAAACCAACGCCGCGCAGTGCGTTCTTCAAGGTCTAATGACTTCATATTTAATAATTTCACGAGTTGCTTCAGCGATTGTGAAATTTTTTTTCCAGCAATGTCTTAAAATTATGAGAATTTGATAGGACACTATCATGTTTCTTCTTTGAAATAAATAACTGAACTGAGGCTTTTTTTGAAGAAGTCCAGTGTTAGTAAACAAGCTTAGAGAATGCTCTAAAGGGATTATTAAGTATTGGTAAATAATAAATAGCATATTTGGAATTTGATAAAACGGTCATTTTTTTTTTATACGCCCAATTAAAACGATAAGAAACGGCTCGTTGTCAGGGCCAACGAGAGCCATAACATTAGTTGAAATAGTAAAAAAGTTTCATTTGATTTTCTCTTAGGTGCCTTAAGTGAACCAATCTCTTGCGTCGTCTGGGGTCTCGAGAGAGGAGTTTCTGACGTTCCTGTTGGGGCTAGAGTGCTTATAACTGGTGCTGGTATAATTGGAAACATATGGAGTGTTATACTGTACCATCTTGGTCACAGGAAGGTCACTGTAGTTGAGCCGATGGAAGACAGAAGAATCATTAGCAAAGGCTTAGGTATCGATGATTACTTTTATATTTATATATTGACTAATTATCTAAAACTATTTTTTTAAAAATGAATCCAATAATTTATAGTAACTAAGGTTTTTTGGTATGCCAATACCATGTCGAATCTCTTCACTGGAGATACTGTTAAAAAAAAAAATCATAATCCATAAAAACTAGAAAAATTATAGTTTAAAAAAACTAGAAAAACACTCTTTTATAGCAAACCTAACTGAAAAGCTAATTGTGGTGAACAATTTGCAGCAGTCAGACATTTTAATTTTTTTCCCTGTACTATTCTTGATTTGTTTGCATTGTTAACACATTTTATCCAAAATTAACCTACAATTTTTTCAACCGACTTCAAAAAAGAGGAGGTTCTCAACTCGTCTGTATTTTTTTTTTTTTTTTTTTTTTTTTTTTTTTTTTGTGTATGTTACGCGATTACTCCGTCAATTCTGAATCAATTTTGATGATTCTTTTTTAGATCGGTAGGGCATACTTCAGAGGTGGTCCCATTAAAATTATTTTGAAATCAACGCAGCACTTTTCAAAAAAACAGCTAATAAAAATCACTGTTATATAACCTTACATTTTAAACATATTTATGATTATGATTATTTAAAATCTTCATAGTAACTAAATCTCCTTCCTAAAGAATAAAGAAATATCGCCACTGGTGGAAGGCGGTGTCTACTTTTAGGCACCCTTAGAAAAAAGCTCAATTCAGTTGAAAGTTATATGATAAATTGGTACCAGGTATTTAATTTTCTTTACCAATAATTTTATATGTATGTACAAACAACATACACAGACCCATTAATGAAAAATATACGTAATGATTTCAACTCCCATTTTGTGTTCAATTTTCCCAATTACATGAAGGTAAGTGGAATGATAACCTCGATAAGTCTTTGTTCAGTAACTCGAACTATTTTTCAGGGTAGCTTGAAGATCGAGAATGACTATATAAACAAAAATACACTCACCACTAAAAAGTGAAAAATAAAAATACTTTTTAGAGAAAAAAACAAAACCGACTTCAAGATTAAACCTACATACACGAACTTAACTAAAAAATAAAAAATAATATTTGAATTGCTTCAAAACCAAAACCGTTAAATGAAAATCAATGAAATTATCGATACTTATATACCTATTCACAATTTATGATCAGTTATTTTTGGAGTCGGTGCCAACCAAAACTAACAGAATTTGAAAAGAAATGGTAATCGTAAAGGTCCTCCGACTGTTTGATCACCGCCACACCCGCTGTCTCGGGACATTCGAAAGTGTATTGCAGAGGCAGGATCAAACTGCCATTCTTGGCTGGCACCGACTCCAAAAATAACTGATCATAAATTGTGAATAGGTATATAAGTATCGATAATTTCATTGATTTTCATTTAACGGTTTTGGTTTTGAAGCAATTCAAATATTATTTTTTATTTTTTAGTTAAGTTCGTGTAAGTAGGTTTAATCTTGAAGTCGGTTTTGTTTTTTTCTCTAAAAAGTATTTTTTTTTTTTTGACATATCTCAAGAGTAGAAATGGGCAATTTTTTACTTTAAAAATACTATCTTCTACAAAATGTAATGATCTACAACTTAGTATACAACATTTTTTTTTTTTTTTTAATTGAATTAGCCATTTCTGCGTTATAGACTCTTAAACATGACCAAAGCTAACTATTTAAAGTTGGCTAAATTCTTCGATATTTGAAAATCGATTGTGGCTAAACGCCTAAATCAAATTCAGCTTAAGGGATGTCTTTAGGCGATAATTTAATAAACTTTGATTTAGTAAATAAAACATTTTTCGATTGAAAGCATTTTACTATATATTTTTTTCCAAAACCTGAAAAAAGTTCATAAAGTTTGGGTTTTTTTCCTCTCAAACATTTTCTTTTTCTTTTCTTTCTCTTCCTCCATAGTGCCTTTCAGCGTGGAGGTGCCTCTGTCCAGGCAAACCAATCCTCCCTATCCCGAGCCAGCGCCCTCATGGCATTCCAGTCTTTGCCTCTCTACTCTCCCACCTTGGAGGTGTAGTCCATCCATTGAGTTCTGGGTCTCCCTCTGGGACGTTATCCTGTTGGTCTGGCCTCAAAGTACTTTCTCGGGTATTCATCCGGCAGAGATGTCCGAACCATCTAAGTTGCCTCTTTTCAAGGGCAGAGAGATAACCCCTATATCCTCTCTAGTCCTATCGTTCCTGATCCGATCCCTTCTGGTTCGGCCCGCTACTTTCCGAAGGTACCTCATTTCCGCTGCAGTAACTCTGCTTAGGTGCTTCCCTAATGGTACCCAGCTTTCACTTCCATATAGAAGAGTAGGCAGGTAAACAGCTTTGAAGATATGTAACTTATTCTCCTGGACTACCTTTCTATTCCTGCGTATCACTGTTCCCAGGTAAGTGTAGTCGTCTACCATTTCCAATGCTTCACCCTTGTAAAATACCTCAACATATTCTTGTTCCCGACCAATTTGCATTATTTTACTCTTCTTGACATTAATGGTCATTCCCTTCCTTTCAAGCTCGGCCTCCCATTCAATTACAGCTTGCTGTAGGCTCTGGTATCAGCTATAAGGAAAATGTCATCCGCGAATACCATTATTTGAGCAAGGATTGTCCTCATATTCCACTTTCCTCACATTTTCTTCTAATCAAATTTTATTTCATTTTTGATATTTTATTCAAAGGACCCATCTGAACTATATAAAAAAGTAAAACCTGCTACTTAACCTTTTGCAAGGAGACCTCCATTTTGGGGGTAATTTAACTAGGCTAAGTGAGAACATTAGAACAAAATTGTGTAATTATTGTATTGTCATTGGCCCTTGAAACGTGTACAAATTTTCAAGTTAATAAGATTGCTGGAAATTGATGAAAATTACGATGAAAGGCACCGCTACATATAGGTGAAGTTAATAAAAGCGTATTCAAAATTACTGCATCCAATTAACAAAATCAATTTGGGGTCACCTGAAGTGTAGTGGTTAGCATAGCAACCTACTAAACCCAAGATCGCGGGTTCGCAGCCCGGCAGATGACCTTAGGATTTTTTAAAGGGAGTAAAAAATCCTTAGCTATGCCGTCCTTCGGAAGGGACGTAAAATGGGGGTCCCGAGCCTGTTCGATGTCAGGTACTCGTTAAAGATCCCTATCCTAATTATACCTGGATAGGCAAAATTTAGGACTCCCAGCGTAGCATCATCCGATTAGCCATAGCAGCATAAAGTGACGTTAAACGAAATAAACAAATAAACAAACAAACAAAATCAATTTATCTTCAGGGAGAATTCCTGGATAGAATGAGTTTAATGATGACAGGTCCATTGGGATGGGTATCGTAATATATTCCATATCGACAAATTTTGAACTCTGAATATGGAAAAACGATACATCGGTGTCTACAAATGTCAATACACCGGTAAATCGTGATTTTTTTTTTTTTTATTTTTTATTATATGCCATTTTAAATATTCCAACTATGCCACAATGATATTCCTGTTTATTTGATCGATTTAATTAATTAATTTCACTATTTAAGTAAGAACAAAATTATTCCAAATGTTCAAAATTTAAAGTTGTTTATTATAAATTAAACAGTGGGCAGTAACTACATACTTTGTCAGATGTGTACCGTGTATAGATGCAACCATTATCAGTCTTGCCAACTGCCCCTGCCCCTAAAATAAAAACTTTCCCATATTTAAACGAATTGTATAAGTTGTTTTTTTTAATATATATACATATATGTATGTTGTATCTTTATAATATAGACAAAAAAAAAAAAAAAAAAAAAAAAAAAAAAAAAAAAATCATAACGTACATATCCATACGACAAATATTTTAAAAGAAACAATATTGGACTGTGAAAGAAAAATATCAATATTTGAAGTTGATCACTCCTGATGTGCATGAAAATATTACAGTATTTATTTCGGCTTATTCTTAAATAAAATGATCTATCTATAATGCTCTAAAAAATTTCATCTTTGTAATTCCTTTCCACAGGAACTGGCTTTGAATGCTTGGACCCAGCTGAACTGAAGAAAAAATATAGCACCGAAATATTTGATTTGGCTATAGAATGCAGTGGAAACCCACATGCAACTGAGCAAGCTCTTAACAGCCTAAGGGCAGGCGGCAAACTTTGTATTTTTGGCGTAGCTTCCCCACATAGTAAAATCACGTAAGTTGAATATCTCTCTACATGATTTAGCATTTTTATCATGAAGTAATTATCTAACAATTTTTAACGTTTCTCTTTTGTTTTGTTTTTCCTCATAGGATTTCTCCTTACGAAATATATAAGAAAGAATTAACAATCATTGGCAGCAATATTAACCCGTTTTCAATGAAAAAAGCACTCGATCTAATGGAAGCTATTGATAAAAAGTAGGTTTATTAATTTTCATAAATAATTTTAAATGGTGAAAATAAGTTTAAGTTATTTCATAATATCATTTTTTTTTTTTAAAATTATAGATTTCTGGACTTTGAAAAACTAGGCGTTAAAGAATATAAACTTCATGAATACCAAGAAGCACTCGAAATGCTCAAAAAAGGTGCAATCGCCAAAGTGATGTTTCAGATTGATACAAAGTTGGAATAATGCTTACATTTGAAACATTGCTACCAATATAGGAATACAATAGTTTTTAACAACAATCAAAATAGCAGTAAGCCTTCTATATCTATCGTTTACCAATTCAGGTTGTTTGAATGGTCATGGGAATGAACAATCATAGTCCATTTTGTGCAACTTGAGATTGTAATTCAAACAGATAGCTTATAACTAGCATAATGTCTATTTGTTAACACTTGGGCAAGAAAAAGAATTGTTCAGCAGTTGTAGGTTTATTTGTAATTAATTGAAATACAATTATTCATGACTCTTTAGTATCCTTGGTAAATATGTTTACAAATTTAATTAATAACACTAATACAACACATGTATCAACAATATTTATAATTAATTGAAATAATTTTAACAGTTTTACAGCACTCAGTGTTGCCTGGTTCATACATAGTTTCATAGCACTCAGTGTTGCCAGATTCCTAAAAAGTTAACAAAAAAAAAAAAAAAAAAAAAAAAAAAAAAAAAAAAAAAAAAAAAAAAAAAAAAAAAAAAAAAAAAAAAAAAATGTGACCGAACCAGTTCTTTACCGGGACCCTCCATTTACCATGAACATTGTTCTCCATCTTTTAATATTATATAAAAAATATAATGTGAAGTATTTGTATAGGTTTTTTTTAAAACTATAATCATGTTAATAAGTAATATAACATTAATAAACTGTTGCTTGTTTTACAATAAATGCTTTGTAAAATTAATACTGTTTTATAAAACTTGAGTTGATTTTTTTTATTTTGTGACCGTGGTGGCCAAACTTGCCAACTACTTTATAATTCTTGTTAATGCTCCAGTACTAGTTTGAATCCAGCCTGATGAGCTTGATATTCGATTATTATCAATTGGAGAAAGAACATTAGGTAAGTAAATTATTTTCTGCTAAATTAAAAACAGCTGTTTACCACTACCGTGAGACCGCACCGACCACCCGTGAGAGGCTACCCTATTGCGCAACACGCGAATCTTATGCTTCTTAAATTAAACCCTATAGGTTTGATACATAGCAATTTATAGTAATATGACCCAATGCCTCACCTATGCTGATGACGTTGTTATCACAGGAAGAAATAAGAATTCCCTCATAGAGGCATTTTCCGAATGCGTAGAGGCAGCTAGGAAGGCAGGGCTCATAATAAACAATAGAAAAACAAAATTCATGCTTTCTTCTTGAAAAGGCTCAACCAGTGGAGATTTAGTAGGGAAAAGGGTAATTGTTCGGATCGGCGACACCAACCCCTACACGGGCCCAGAATACCTTCTATCGATTCTAACCTTGTTCCGATTTATTTCGATGTTCTAGTCGCTGCTTTTAGTGGGGAAAGGTTATTCTCCTACATTAACTGAGAAACTCTAAATCCCTGTTCAAAGTAATATTAACTTATGTTTACCTTCTAATATTAAAATGAGAAATAAGGAAATAATGAAGTGGAAATAAGAAAATATCGAACTGTAAGACACTAAATCAATTTTGAATCAATATTAATTTAATCAACAATTAATATACTGCTGAACCACCAGTAAAGTTAATTCCTGATGAACTTAATGTCAGAGAAGTGAAAATAACAAATTATAAATATAAACAAGACAGAATCCTTAAGTATTTATTTGGCATAACTCCTATTTGTTTAACATTTGTAACTACATGTTTCGGAGACAATGTTCCATCATCAGGCTTCTACTGTTTTTTAAAAACACATTAATCTATAACATTATACAGATAGTTCTACAATTATATAGTAATGTGTCATTTACCTCTTAATCTGTGATTATTTTTACATTGTCAATTCTCCATGTTATAAGCCATTATATAATATAAGACAGAATCCTAGTTGAAAGTGATGATGTTAATTTCTGCTATATTTTCTCAAGGGAAGTTGAAATAAGAAAACATGAAACCTGTGATATACTTTCTCACATTTATTTATAAACTGATATGTTTTATTGAATTAATTATACAATCTGTCTCACTATAGGACAAAAAATAATATGGATGACAAAGAATCCATTCACAAAATATGTATACTGAAATTGAAACAACAAGTAAAAAAATATAAAACACCACATCCATTTACAAATTAATCTTCTTAAGTTTTATAACACTTTTACACATAAGATAAGATGAAATAAGAAAACATGAATTGATAAAACACTTAATCCTCGTGTTGTTAACTTCTGTTTCACCTATTTACATTTAGAAGTCTAATACCAATATAACAAACTAAACAACACAATCCAAGTTGAAACCGAAGAAGTGATTGTTTACATTTGAGGTTATAAGAATGACCGGGCGGTTCAAGCCAGTTTGGTGGTGTCGCCGAATTACCGCATGATGAGATAAAGGCGAGAATTAAAAGTGGAAACAAATGGTATTGGTCGCTCATAAAAATTTTTTCAAACTCAAAATATATCAATAAAGTGAAAATAAGGGTATATAAAACTCTCCTTCGCCCAGTTGTTATTTATGGTAGTGAGTCTTGTACATTAACCAAGTACCAAGAGAGACAAATAAGTACATGGGAGAAAAAGATTCTAAGAAAGATATATGGCCCAACCAAAGAAGTAAATAGTTTCTGCTTAAAAACAAATATTGAACTGAGGAACTTATTCAAGGAACCTGATATAGTTTCTTGTATAAAATAAGGAAGAATAAAAAGGTTGGGTCTTGTACATTGATGAATCCTAAAACACTCCCAATACTACAAGGGTGTCCAGATGGGAAGAGGAAGAGGCGGGTCCAAACTGCGATGGCTGGATGATGTGGAGGCTGACCTCCAATTTCTGGGAGTGCACCACCAGGAGGAGAGCTACGAATGACCGTTCTGTGTGGAGGAAGATTGTTAAGGGGGGCCGCCAAGGTCCTTCACAGACCATAGGGCTGGAAGAGTTAGTTATTTATATATAAACAAATAAATACACGTTTGTATAAATATATACTCAATTAGAAATAAATGTTTATTCCTTTAGTAATAAAAGTGGCTAACTTCTGATTCTGGAAGGATCATCACTTTATTTGTTTCTTCAATAATAGACTGAAAAGAACATTCCATGCATTCAGGTTGCTCATCTGCTAAATAAACTTCTTCAATACTGGAAAAAAAAAAAAAAAAAAAAAACTTCAATTAATAATAATGGAAGTGTGGTATAACAATAAAATAAAATTTGCCAACATATGTATATTAATTATATATTTCACGCCATGTATCTAAAATTTAAGAAACAGTTATGTTAACAATGCAATCCATTAAGCTATTAAAAAAAATTAATTTCTCTCTGAATGGAAAAAGCAATAGATCATGAATATGTCTATCCATAAATATACTACTTTTCCCAATTTACATTTTAGATTTAAAAGGATCAAATTATTAGAATTAATAATAAAAATTTAATTAACAATCATTGATTATTCGAAATTAACAAAGTTGAGAGAAAATAGCAGTTTCAAACAAGACTCTTTTCATTCAAACCAAATACCTTCTAAACGGTAGGTCCTAGCGACGTTATGTAATAAAAAATATTCTCCATTAAATTTCTGATATGGAAATTGTCGTCTAATTTTCGATACAAGCAACACAATTGTTATAATTATTATTCGAACTTGAAGCAAACATCACCTTGCTAACATTTCATAATCCAAAGTAAGATATTCCTCACTCTCTATATTTGGTTTGAACATGTACACACTGCTTATTTATATATATTTCTATATTTCCAAATATATCTATCCTATCCCGCGGATTTAATAAAATCATTCTCCCTTATCCAAGAGGACCTTGATAGCATTTTCAAGTGAGCTTCTGATAGCAAATTAAAATTAAATGTTGAAAAAACCCAGGCCATTATCATAGGTTCTAATATTCATTTGGGTTCCCTCCCCACCTCCCGATCCTGTCTATGAACTCCCAACCTATTCAATTATATTCTACAGTTAAAAAAACCTTGGTATTACCTTCGATCAAACCCTTTCATGGAAACCTCATATCTCCCAAATTTCTCGGCGGGCTATATCCATCCTTAAACTATTCCATTCTTCCCAGGATTCCCTTCTGAAACCTACTCGCCAATGCTTGGTTTCTTCACTTATATTTTGACTATAGCTTGTGGCATATGGTGGGTTGACGGCGGAACTCGAGAGTAAGCTAAGAAGACTAATGAACTGTTTCATTAGGTTTATCTTTAGTGTTCCAAAAGCTTATCATAGATCACATCTTCATACAGAATTAAAATTACTTTATCCTTCATCCCGCAGAAATCACTTCCTAGCTTTCTTCCTCTATCAAACCATTAATTCTCAAAATTCCTCCTTCCTAGGGGTTTCCTCTAGCACTACAAGATCTCGCTCCTCAGACCTAAACACTTCTTCACATAAGAGTGCAACATTCGACCATTCCTTTATTTCCCGTGCTACTTCCTTATGGAATTCTCTTCCCTGTAATATCCGTAATGCTCCATCTCTGTCCACATTTAAATCCCTTCTCTTTCAATACCTACTTTCTCTCCAGAATGATACCGACAAGCAAAACTTCATTAAAAAAAAAAAAAAAACATTCAGTTGAAGTACATAGTTTGTATTTATTTCTACAATTATTGGATTTTCATAACTTTAATTGTCATCAGGATCTGTTTTAGTCCTTTATTTTTAAAATTGTAAATATTTAACCAGATTGTTAATTTCTTTTATTTCATCTTATGATTACGAAACTCATTGTATTTATTTCTGTACATTATATTATTCTTAGGGGATATCCTCCCAGAATAAAGTTTATTTTATATTCTATTCTATTATATTGTTATTTATATAAATCCATTGATTTATGTGAGATATACAAATTGTAGTCCACTTTGTAGTGGTTTATGAGTTATCTGTTTTGAGTTAATTCAAAAAATGTGTACAATGAAAATTTCTCACATTAGGGAAGTGAAAATAAGAAAATATCATTGTGCGAAACACTAAATCCACATTGAAAGCTAGGTTAACTTCTGTTACATCTTCTTACGTTTGAGAAAAGGATAGAAGAAAATATCAGCAAAACACATTAAACAATAGAATACAAAAATTAAAACTATAGAAATGGAAGGTGATGTTATAGGAAAGAACTATCGATAAATGAGAATTGATCTACAAGATTGAGTTTGAGGAATTTGGTGGAGCAGTATAAACAGTAAAAGTTTACATACAACATTAATAAGAAAATAGGATTTTTCTTTCATGTAAACAGTTTTCAGTTATTTTTATAATTTTAATTCCATAAATCCTACCGTCGCCAATATTTCCTGGCATCCTTTCTCCTTCAAACCGTCCAATACCAACGTCCACCTTACATTCCCGAACTCCTTTAACTCAGATCTTCAGTTCTTACCCGCCAAACCCATTCCCATCAATCAGATTTGTATACTCCTGCTCATTGCTCAGCCACTATCGACAGATCTTTCGTAATCTGATCCTCTTCTCTGTGGAACTCCATCCCTCTCAACATTCTCCATTCAATTACCCTTTCCACTTTCAAATACAACTTCTTTAATCACCTACTATCCACCCAGATCCTGTCCACTGAGAAATCTCTATAGCCACTTTTTAGTTGTATAAAATATGAACAGTTTATATTCATTTAAATTTCATTGTTTTTGTAAAAAAAAATTAATTTTTCTGTATCTTTTTTTAATATCTTTTTTTTTTTTTTTTTTTTTTTTTTTTTTTTTTTTTTTTTTTTTTTTTTTTTTTAATTTTATTATTATTATCTGTTATTTTGTTATAGAAATATTATTTCATTTTAAGGCTCTGAAGGCTCTTGGTTGTGCATCACTTTTTATTCCTAAGACTTAAGGTCCTAGAACACATAAAGAACTTTCTTTATTATTTTTAATATTAAAATACTGTTTACTTTGTTTCACTCAAAAGATATAGAAAATTGATAACAAGGATATAAAAAACAAATACAGTAGGTCCCAGTTATGTGGATAGTAATTGTATTTATTTGGATTTTGATAAGTACAATCGCCATTAAAACAAATATAACAACAACAATAGATATTAATAAATAACAAGATAATTATAACATATTTGTAACAAGGATATCATAACTAGTTCATCTGTAAAAGCCATGAAATTTAAAATTTAATTCTTTATAGCACCTTTCAATAATTCCTACAAATGCTAAAACATAATTAAGCATAACCTAACATTGTTTGCATGCCTCTTTTTTATGATAATTAGTTTAAAATATTCTATGAATAAGAAGCTAAGTTGTTTTCAAAGTCTTCCAGAGAGAAATATCAGCTGTGAAGAGTTGAATCAACTTACAGACCATCGAGGCTGGGGCATAGAAAATGTCTCAAATTTCTAGGCATTACCATTCCACATTGTTTTGATGCGCATTGCCTTAAATAAACTTCAACCTAAAAAAAAAAAAAAAAAAATTTAAACATATAATTTGAAATAAATATGATCACTAAAAAAAAGATAATTAAAATATGATATTAATTATCCCTAATTAATCAATCAATCAAGAATAAAAACAATAGCTTCTTAACTGTGATGCAAACAATTAACCACCTTTTATTGTATTGTCACACTAATTAGCCTTGGCTGGTAAAAAAATAGGACTGTTGCTTGGTAACCCAGAGGCTAAAGACAGTAGCCATAGTAACAAGCTACTATGATCTCAATCAGATTATTAATGAAATATTAATAATTATTATAAATAAAGGCTTAGCAAACCCTAAGGTTCAAAGCTGAGACTACCAACTGTTGACCACACACCCTCCCTCCAACCCTCTTCTACTTTTCCTTCCTTCTCAGTGCATCTCAGCGTGGAGGTGCCTCAATCCAAGCATTTCAACTATCCTGGTCCTTCGCCGATGTCTTCATGGTATCCAATCGCTTTCCTCTTTTCTCTCCTATTCGGGCCTCACTATCCAACCATGACATCCTTGGCCTGCCTCTTGGTCTTTTGCCAGTTGGTTTAGCTTCGAAGAACTTGTGTGGTCCTCAATCTTCATCCATTCGGCACACATGTCCGAACCACTTTAACTGCCTCTTCTCAATAATTTCTATCTATGCTTTCACCCCTAGATCCTCTCTTATTCTGCTGTTCCTGATATGTTCCCTCCGTGTTCAGCCGGCAACTTTTCTCAGATATTTCATTTCTGAGGTGCTGATTCTACTCTTCAATCTGTCCAGAAGGACCCAGCTCTCACTTCCTTACAGTAGGGTGGGAAGGTAAATTGCATGTTTTAACTAAGGTAAAAAGGTGTAGTTTTTTTACCTTTTTGTCAACTTCACGTTTCCCAGCAACAGTTTTGCAGGTTTGGTAATATATGTTGTTCACTTTTTTAATCCTGTTGGATATTTCTTATGGAATTTTACTGTTTCTGCTGGTAACTGTGCCTAGGTATGTAAAGTCTTCTGCCGCTTCTAGGATTTCCCCTCTGCAAGTCATCTGCACTTCTTCAGGTTCTTGTTTTATTTGCCTGACTTTACTTTTGCTTACATTTTTTATATTTATAATCATGCCTTTCCTCTCCAGCTCTGCTTCCCATTCCACTACGGCTTGCTGAAGATTCTGGATGGAGCAAAGTATCATCAGCATACCAGGTATGCAAGTTTAAAATGTCGTTTATTTCTTAAAATATATACACAGTAATTTAAAAAAAAGTATAATATATTTTATTCAAAGTACTGACCCTCGCTTTCTACACATTTTGTCCATCTCTCGGGCAATATATGGATACCATTCCAAAAGAATGCTTCATCTTTATTTGAAATCCATTCATCAAGCCATTTTCGTACGTTTTCGAAATTGTTGAAGTGTTGCTCCGCCAATGAGTGTTCCATCGATGAGAAGAGGTGATAATCAGAAGGCGCCAGGTCAGGTGAATACGGCGGGTGGGGTAGGAGTTCCCAACCAAGCGAAGAAATCGTTTCCTTAGTCAATCTGGCTGAATGTGCAGGAGCGTTATCATGCTGAAGAATGACTTTGGCGTGCCTGTGAGCCCATTCTGGGCGTTTTTCGATCAATGCGTGACTCAAATTGATCATTTGTTGTCGGTAGCGCTCGGTATTGACTGTTTCGCCGGGTTTGAGAAGCTCGTAGTAGACTACTCCCTTCTGATCCCACCACACACACAGCATTGTCTTCTTCCCAAAACGATCCGGTCTTGCACTCGATGTGGATGGTTGTCCTGGCGTTACCCATGATTTTTTTCGTTTGGGATTCTGAAAATAAATCCATTTTTCATCGCCAGTTACAACTCGATGCAAAAAACCCTTTCTTTCGTGGCGTAAATTTGAATCTTTCCCATAGCTCTCAGGCGATCGGAAATGGCTTGCCTAGTGACATTCAACTGTTCTGCCATCATTTGTTGGGTTTGGGTATTGTCTTCGTCTAATAAAGATTGCAATTCGAAGTCCTCAAACTTTTTTGGTCGATTTTCTCGTTTTTGATCAGTAACATCAAAATCACCACATTTGAAACTTTGAAACCAACGTTCACATGTCCTGACGGTTCGAGCAACATCGCCATAAGTCTCAACAAGAATTCGATGACATTCAGATGCCTTTTTCTTTTGATTAAATAAGAAAATCATGACATGCCGCAAATGCTCTTTATTTGGCTTAAAATTAGACATTTTTAACACCAAAGAAAGGTATGATACGTCCACGTAAACGACTTAAAAACAACTGACTTTTGTAAACAAATGACTAACAAACAAAATAGCGTTTAGAGATAAGCAAATCCTTCAATAGGCTAAGAGCGCATTCTATTGGAATTAAAACGACATTTTAAACTTGCATACCTGGTAGAGAAGCGTCTGAACAAGGACTGTTCTTAAGTTCCATTTCCCCACTATTGTACATGCCGTCCTTCGTTTACATATTTTTAAGACCTCGTCCATTAGAATAATAAAGAGAAGAGGGCTTGGACTATCTCCTTATTTGACTCCCCTCTTCATGTTGAAACTGCCAGACTCCTTACCCTTTTATTTTGAACCAGAACATTTGTTTAATTGAAAATATTTTTGAAAAATTTTTGCACATCCTTTGCAATAGTCTCATAGCCACCTGGTGTTGGAATTACTTTTATGTAATTTGTAAGGGGTCTAAAATTTCGCTGCCCATATTCGCATGGAATTTTTAAATAAATTTAAGAAAACTTGTTTAATAAATTAAAATTAGTTAAAGAATGAAAAATGGTTGCATATAACAGAGTTAACTGTTGTTTTTATATTAATCTCATTATGTCTAGTATGTACATTTATTTTATTTTGTTTTTAGTTTTTATATATATGATTGTAATTGAGAATAGTGTAAGTTGTATTGGATAACATCTGAAAAAAGTGTAATTTGTGAAGTTTGAATGGATGAGGGATTGTATTTAAAAAAATAATTTGTTTTAATCTCATTTTAATTAATTATAAATAAAGTTTGTTAAAAATTAATTTATTCAATAAATTTAGTTGGTAATACATAGAATAAAGGATTGGGAGAGACAGTTTTTTGGAGGGAACAGGAAGTGTAGGTCCGCATGTAGTGGGCATTAGTCAGTCTGTGTTCAGTGTGTTTTTTGTGATATGCCTAAAGTTTGTTTTTGATTAGGAGATCTAAAGGAGTGATCCAGAAATTATCCAGTAAGAACAATGGTGAATCATTATATCAAAACAATTTAACCTACGACTGGCAAGATTATCAGTTTTTTGTTTTGTTTACAAATTTAAGGTATGTATCATGTATCAGTGGCATTACTTGGGTCTGAAGTGTTAGGAGGATAAATGTTTCTTTTTTCTTTTTTCTTTTTTTTATGTCAATATTTTAAATACTTATATTAAATTAAAGTTGTATTTTTTTGTGATACATAAAACCATTTTTCATTCATTTTAAAACGGTCCCCGGACTAATTAAAAATAAATTTTCAATTCACATTTTTTATTAAAAAAAAAAAAAACCCTTATAAATTAGATGATTTTATTTTATATTATCATCTGAGTTTATTAACAAATAAATAAATTAAATTATACCTATTGAATTTTAAATAGTAAGAATTAGGTACATATGAATGAAATTTTATTTAAAAAATTTAAATATTTCTTATTTGTTTTCAAGTTATTATGTTTTTTAAGTGTAAAGATAAAACATGTATCTGTTTGATCAGTTAAATTATTTTTTACCTCATCAATAACAGGCTGTGGAACTACTGGTCCTATCCCAGGCAAGTGAATCCAAAATAGACTTCCTGTCGCCCAAACACTTGGTGGATCTTCCTTCTTTATTTTCCTAGTCCCAACTTTCAAATCCTTCAGTGAAGCTGTGGTTATTAATTTCTGTCCTACAGAGGGTTCTTCTTCAGACTCAGTAACATTTTTTATCGATCTAAAAGAATAAAATACTTTAACACATTTTATTTTTCTCTTTTCTTTAGAGACAGTATTAATTGGTGCAATTCATAAATATTATTACAGTGGAACCTCGATATAGCGAATTCCTTGATAAATCGAAGTTTTTCTATTCCCCTTGAATCTGCCTACCATTCCTATGTTATTTTTACCTCTACATATCGAAGGATTGGTTAATAAGACCTTGATATATTGATTTTTCGAAGATGACTTAGCTCACACCGCACTTCTACAAAACAGTGGTACAAAATGGTACAGTGTAAAATTCTTTCCTATGAAAAAAAATTGTTCATTATTCAAGAGCTCTACATGTCGGGTTGACAGAAATTGCGATATTGAAAAAAAGTTTGGAATACCAACGACATCTCATCCAAAACTTTGAAAAATAGTCTGAAGTATGTTTGAAATTAACATTCTTTCATGACAAAGTGTCATTATGTCAATTTAACTTCTTTAGTTTTCTTTTTTTGTTTTACAATTTTCCATCTTCCCTCATGATGGCCATCAATGATTTGATTGTATCTGGTTGGATTTTAACTTCTAACTATAAACGTTAATGACAGTGTGGCAAGCCTCTGCCATTTAACACTGTACATTTTAATTATTATTATAGTAAACTATACTATTAGTGTTAGAACAATAGAGTTTGCTATGTCAAAAGGATTGAGGGTCATGACAACAATGTTCCGCCATAGGGAAATACACAAGGAGACATGGGTAAGCCCTGGAAACCGAACGAGGAAACAGATTGAATTGAAGTATGTGAAGAAATTACTTAGAAGGAAAAAGAGAGATTATGAAATCAAGAACCTTGCAGAAATGCAGGAACAGTATCAAGCAAAAGAAACTCGTAAATTCTACAAAGGAGTAAAATGCATGAAACAGGGCTTTAGACCTACAGTAGAATTCTGTCTGGACCAGTTCGGAAACGTCCTCTCAGAGAAAGATCAAATCAGGGAAAGATGGGCACAGTACTTTAAAGACGCACTAAATTCAGGTAATACCACCATACAGGATTTCAGGTTGGCTGAACAAGACATTGACACTGTCGAGGAAGAAGAAGTGCCACCAGATAAAGAGGAAATAATAGAAATAATCATGTCCCTTAAGAATGGTAAGGCACCTGGAGCGGATGTTATGCCGGCAGAACTGCTAAAGTATGCTGGAGCGGATGGATGGAAAGAAGTGTATCAGATAATATGGTCAGTGTGGATGGAAGAGGAAATACCAAGTGAGCGGGAGGAAGCCATAATTGTCCCAGTCCACAAAAAAGGAAACAGGTTGAATTGTGAAAATTATAGAGGGATAGCTCTAATACCCACCATATATAAAGTTCTTGCAATAGCTACTTGCAGAAGGTTGACGAAGAGAAGTGAACAAACTCTGGGTGAATATCAATGTGGTTTCCGCCCTGGTAGATCTACGATAGACCACTTATTCTCATTAAGGCAAATGTTAGAGAAAACCTACGAATATAATGTTGATTTGTATCACCTTTTCATTGACTTTCGCCAGGCTTATGATACGGTGGACCGTACCAAAATGTTGGAGGCATTAGTGTCCCTGGGTATACCATACAAGCTTGTAAGACTCATAAAAATGACCCTGGATAGAACAGTGTGTAAAGTCAATAAACAAGCAGGGATGTCAGATAAATTTGAGGTATAGAGTGGGCTTAGGTAAGGGGACTCGTTATCACCGGTTCTGTTTAACTTATGCCTTGAAATTGCCATTCGCGACATAAGAACAAATCCAGGTGGAAATATTTACAGCAGACTAAAGCAGTACATGGCATATGCAGATGGCATGGTTATCTCTGCAAGAACGTTTTCTGCGTTAGTCGATGTATTTAATGAATTCAGACAAGCAGCAAAGAAGATAGGGCTCGAGATCAATACATCAAAAACTAAATTTATGGAAACCTCGAGCAACCCAAATTATAGTGGAGGATATATAACAATAGGAGAGTACATGTTTCCTACCTGTAAAGAATTTAAGTACCTGGGAGGCATAGTAACAGAGAACAATGATGTAGGAGCTGACATTAAAGCCAGAATAGCAGCGGGAACAAGGTGTTTTTATGCGATGGAGAAATCTCTATGGTTTAAAAGCCTTTCCAGACGGGCAAAAGTAACCATATAAAAAACTGTAATAAGACCAGTAGTGACATATGGTAGTGAAACATGGACTCTAAAAAAAGAATATCAGAAGTCTCTACTAGTATGGGAAAGAAGGGTTCTGCGAAAAATATATGGCCCAGTCAAAGAGCAACAAAGGTGGCGCATCAGAAGCAATGCAGAGCTCAGGGAGCTCTATGATGAGACGGGTTGTCACTGTTGTGAAAAAAGCGAGGTTGCGATGGCTGGGTGAGAATAGAACCTCAAAGGCTGCGTGCCATTTAAGGCCATTGCATGCCACATACAAATGTGGACGGGAACGCCAGGAAGAGCAAGGAGAAGAGGCAGGGCCAGGCAAAGATGGGTGGATGATTTGGAGGGGGACATCCGGCGGCTGAATATCCGGTATTGGAGGAACGTGGCCGCGGACAGAGAGGAGTGGAGAAAGCTGTGTGCAGAGGCCCAGGTCCTTCATGGACTGTAGGTGTCCAATATAGAATAGAATAGAATACTATTTTAAACCTTTCCAGAACTATGATGATCATGTAGTTAAAATTAGGCACAAATAGGTTTTATAGTTTTACCATTCCAAACTCTGTTGAAGAATGGCGCTAACCACATATCGGTTGATTATTAAACATCCCTGGGATCAACATGTCACACTAAATATTTATAGTTTTTTTAATAACAATTTATTTGAACTAAGTAAATTTTATTATCAATTTCTAGCTCTATATAACACTGTGCCTTTATAATCTCACTTAAATGGCACTTGCCATCTATCGGTAAATTTTCAAACTTCATTGCCCACCACATATTTATCGCTTTTTAGCAACAATTTAACAGAAAATGTGTGAATTTTATTGTTGCTAAATCTTCCTCCAACTATGAAGATGACATAGTTAAAATTTGGTAAAGATTGGCTCAGTAGTTTTCATGGTGAGCGATTACAAACGAAATATATAGTATATATATAGTAAGTACGCCTAAATAGTATTAAGGATATAAATAAACAATATGTATTTAATCCCTCTTCCTACCCTATGTAAGGATACCCCCACCTAGCCTCATTAGACATTCTGTAAGCGACCCGTTGAGTCGTATAGTCATACTATGCACGTAGTCTTGCAATAAGTTATAATTTTATACTTGTTATTGAGTTCAATGTATGTCATTCACATTAAAGCTTCTTTTTAAAAACTTCAACCCGCGATACCTTTATTTAGCTGGCGCCCGAACGGAGGGATTTTTGGAAGTGCTAACGTAACTTCGCGGGAGTTCTATCTTCTTACAGGTATAGAACAGCGAGACCTCTTTCCACTGGCATGAGAAGATTGGGAGCTGAGTATTAGCAGAATATATCAGCAGATCTTCAAGTCTTTGGGAGTACTTGGGTATTCCAATACCTTAACCGAAGGAACCAACAACCTCTTGCTAAGAATCGAAGGGAAGGAGCTGAAGGAAGGCATCAAGAAGACATCGTTGTATCAAGAACAAGTATTATTAATTTAGTTTTATTTTTATTTTTTGTAATTTAAGCTCCCAATTAATTACAAAAGACTCATTTACTTGACTGTGATTAGACCTATATGGACGTACGGAGTTGAGCTTTGGGGCTCTACTAAACCATCCAATTCTTCCTGTATCCAATCCTTACAATCCAAAATCATTCGAAAAATGAATAGGAAAATTCCTAAATGCCCCTTACTTGGTCAAGCAATAAGCTTATCCATAAAGACCTTAATGTTCCATATGTTGCTGTAAGGCCAAACCAGATACCTATCCTTTCATAGTAAGCTCCATAACCACTCAAATTCCTTAGTTTCTCAACTTGCTTCCCACTCAATTCCCGATAATCCTCCGAGGCGTCTGAAAAGAAGATGGCCCAGAGATCTTCTTGTGTTAATTTTTTTATTTTTTACTGAAGTGCTACTGATGAGTAGTTCTTCTCAAGTTTAGGCATGTTATTGTAAACTTTTTTTTTAACACATTAACTTGATGTATACTTGTACGGTTGAATTAAATTTATTAAAAAAAAAAAAAAATTTTTTGTAATTTAAATATAATTTAGTATAATAAGTATAATAATTTAGAATATTAATTTGGTATATTTGATATTAATATAGATTTAATTTTATGAATAAGTTAGAAGAAAAATTAAGTAACTTAAAAATAACGGGTTCAACATTAATTGATAAAAACAGCAAAATGGTGTTAGAAATCAAAAACCAGGACTTAGCACTAATTCCAGAATATGACGGAAATCCGTTACAATTAGTAGACTTCATTAGGAATAGCAATTTTTTGTATGACATACTGCAAAGAAGATAATACTCATAAAAATACTAATCAGGCCAAATTAGTTTTAACTATATTAAACAAATTAACAGGAAAAGACAAAGTCGCCGTTTATGATAAGGAATTTAATACCGTCAAAGAAATAATAAAATTTTTAAAAAGGAAATATCAAGATACAAAAACTCGGGAACAATTAATTTCTGAAATTTTAAATACCCGTGCTTATCATAACGAGAACCCACTCGATTTCTTAAAACAACTGGGCCAGAAAAGATGTGACTTATACGCACGCAGTTACTCAGATAATGGCATAATTGACAAACAAGAAGCAATGTACAGATACGATAAACAAATCTCACACCACGCGGTTCATAATCTGCACCCGGCATTAACAGATTTTATTTATCATATTAAATTTGACACATTAGAAGATCTCGAAGTCTATATATATATATATATATATATATATATATATATATATATATATATATATATATGTATTTACAGGGTGTACCGAATTTAAATGGCAAAACTTCAGGAACTTATAGGGAACCGAAAAACTAAGACAAAAAGTCCTTTAGAGATTTGCTCATTTTTGCTTAGTTTTAGAGAAAATCGCAAAAAAAGAAACAAAACAAGTTTTCATTTTTATACTTATTTATTTACATTTTATTTATGTTATGTTCTTTTTAATGTAAATATTGCTCAAAATGTTGATTGACACCGAATAAACTTTCTGCTTCAAGGTTCCCCATACGAAGAAATCCATGGGTGTCATATCAGGTGATCTGGGTGGCCAAGGTACTACTCCTCCACGTCCAATCCATTGTTGTGGATAATTTATATCCAGCCAAGCTCGAGCAACTCAGCTATAATGAGCTGGACATCCATCGAGTTGGAACCACATTTCAATCCGCTGCTGTAAAGGAATGTCATCTAAATAATTAGAAAAGTCGTTCTCCAAAAAATGTGTAAATATGATACCACTCAATCTTCCAGGTAAAAAATATGGTCCCACCAGTAATCCGTTCCAAATTCCAAGCCAAACGTTAATAGCAAATTCATGCTGAAACCTATTCTCTCTAATAGCCTATTTTCAAAAGCTCATATATGATAATTTCTTTGATTAACAACTCCTCCTCTTGTAATGGTAGCTTCATCAGTCCATATAATTTTGTCAAGAAACCAGTTACTAAAATTCAATCTCTTGACATAATCTTGAGGTAATAAATTCAGAACTTTTTGAAGATGGTATGGGTAGCGATTATCACCTTTCAAAGTTCGCCATATTGCTTGCCGCGATATTGCTAATGCAGCAGATGCTCTTCGGATGCTAGTCTCAGGATTGTTATCGAAGTGGCGTTGGACACAATTTCTTCTCCGATAATCTGCTCTTATTGCTGCCTGGAATTGGTCGCCTTCATTACATATTAAGAATGACCCAGTCTCTCGTAGTCTATTAAAAGTTAACGAAAAGATTCGTCGATTAGGCACTCATTTGGAAATCGGCGTGCATACTCCCGGACCGCTTCTAAAGCATTACCGTTACAGAAACCATACACAAAAATCATATAGGGTATTCAACATTAGAATATGTATGCGGCATTGTGGCTGATGCTATTCACACAAAAACATCTGAGTAACTGACTGAAGACTGATTTAGGAATTATAATCATAGAAGGAAGCCAAAATGTAAACAAATAAAAGAATGTAAAGGATAACATTAAGTGTTTACATATCTCACTGCCTAGCCTGACGAACTTTGAAAGGTGATAATCGCTACCTGTAACATTTTGGTTTGTTTCTTTTTTTTGCGATTTTCTCTAAAACTAAGCAAAAACGAGCAAATCTCTAAAGGACTTTTTGTCTTAGTTTTTCGGTCCCCTATAAGTTCCTGAAGTTTTGCTATTTAAATTCGAGACACCCTGTATATATATATTTTTTTTTTTTTACCGACTATAGTTAGTTACCTCTGATCACTACAAAGGGATTCCCTCGAAACGACAGGAGTTGGGACCAAGATCATTGATGCGTCAGGTTCCATGATAAACTCTAGATTCATGTCCCTCTTTTTATCCGTATCGACATTGTCTTCATCTTTCATTTGTTCAGATTGGTCGTTGAGGGAAGGTTCACTAGGAGTCATAAGATCTGGCTCTGGTTCCGATCGGTGATCAAAGGCTTCACTTACTTCTGCCTCCTTCAAGTCTCTATCATGCCCTAAGCAAAGAAGTACTCCATGAACATTTAATAAACCAAAAATTACTACTTATTATGTTAATTTCTGTTTTTTAAATGTATGTAAAATAATTTATTCTGTGATAAAAATACCATTTTTTTTTTAAACTTTTGGTTTCTTTTAAGGATAAGAAAAATCTAGTTTTAAGCTACACTTGGGACTCAATCAATGAGGATGAGACCGAGTAGGCTCCCATAACCAAATCCTCGGTTTATCGCAATTCAAAAGAAGTAAGGGAAAGGCAGTGAAACTCCAATTATCCGGATTGGTTTAAAAAAAAAAGTTTTTATTACATACGACTTTTTTTTTAATACTTTATAAACAGACTTTGTAGGCCGTGGTTCGGATTTAACATAAAATACTCGTCTTATTAGTTTTCATGACAAAATAAATAACGTAAAACTAAATAGTCCAAGCTACCGAAACTAGTGAAGGGCCGTTTCGATTTAAAAGTGGAATGAGAATTTCTAGTCTGTTCCACTTTTCGTTCTATCAGTTTGACTAACCTACTACCTACCTATGTACCATGCATTTTCGTTACAACCCTTTTTGTGACTTCGAGCTGTTAACCTCCTCCTTCTATTTTATTATTAACAATTTTATAGGTACTATAATATTAAGAAGGTTTAAATAGCTAAGTATACTTATTAAAAAAATGTATACTTTTAAAATAGTTGTATTCAATCAAAAATTCTCAATGTCCTTTATTTCTAAAAAAAAACTCATACATAAGGATTTTAATGTTCCATACGTTTTTGTTTTTGCTGAAACCAGATAATAACCCATAACTAGTTATGGGTCATTCTGGGTGGAACGGAACCCATCCAAGTTTTTCGTTCGACCTGGAACGAAAACCAACGCCAAAAGATTTCTCGTTTCGTTCCCTGGGTGTAGTAGAATTTACATTGCATCTCTGGTTTCGTTCCGCCCAAGGTCGTCCTGACTGCTTTATTGTGTTGATCCTGCCGCTCTTGATTATCTCCCTCCTCTCCATCGGCCCACCTCCCCGCATATGGGCATCTTTAAAATAAACCGCTTTCTTTGAAATGTTCTATTCTACCAACGGAGCTCGGCTTCTTCTTTCGGATTCAGATAAATGAACCACACAAGGTTTTACTGCATATGTATTTAAATGATTTTTTTTCGCTATTTGTTTAAAAGCTAATGAAGCAGCCACAAGAATTGATTACTCCTTTATTCTCGGAACCAATGTAGTTTATGTAGGACTGAGGTGGAACAGACCATAAATTCACATTCCACTTTTAACTCGGATCGGCCCTTCACTACTATGTAGTAGGTTAGTCAAACTGATGTGGAACGGAACGCAAACTGGACTGGTTCCAATAGTGGAACAGAGCATAAAATATCATTACACTTATAAGTTGCAATGGCCCTTCACTAGTCCCAAGTGGATATGCCTTTTCTTTTTTTTTCTCTTTTTTAATTGTCAAAATTATGACCTCAGATTGAAATCAAGAAGTATTAGTTTTGTTGATTTTTTATGTATAAAAGACACTTTAAAATAAAATTCTATCATAGTATATTCTGATATTGTATATTCTATTTCTAGAACATACCCGTTTCTACGGCAGAGTGGCCCATGATCGCTGACCCCCCAGCTGATTTTTCTACTCTGTGTCTATGTATCTCTTCTTCATCATTAGAAATGTGCCCTTGTGAGCCCTCATGGTCTTCCTTAAAAAACAAAACAATATAAAGGTTTCAAAATCAATAACATTGAGGAGAATATAAAAATAAATTAATAGTACTTGTCACATAAATTTTTTTAAAACACAAAAAAAAAACAGTCATTTAAAGAGAAAGGATGGTTCACCATCAACACTAAAAAAGACCTCGACCAATCTAGTAGAGTTGAATGCTGCACGCACGCACGCACGCACGCACGCACGCACGCACGCACGCACACACACACACACACACACACACACACACACACACACACACACACACACACACACACACACACACACACACACACACACACACACACACACACACACACACACACACACACACGCGCACACCCACACCCATAAATATATATACATATATAACTCAGTTAGTTGATACCATTCCCACTAGTAGCATTGGCATGATTATGAGAACAATATAGTCTCGAAACATCACCAAAATAGTTGTTTTTATTTATTGACTCAACCTCAAGATATACTTAAATATACTTAACATATAATAGTAACAGTTAAGAAATTTATCCATATATATATATATATATATATATATATATATATATATAGAGAGAGAGAGAGAGAGAGAGGAGGAGGGAGGGAGGGAGAGAGAGAGAGGGAGGAGAGAGAGAGAGAGAATATCTATTCAGTCCAAAACTTAGTACATGTTTATTTTGAGAAATTGAAAAATATAAATATACTGTATATTACATAATAAACTATGTATACAAAAAGATATTACCTCCGGAGCTTCATTCACTTCAGCTTTCACGGCAACTTTATTTTGAAATTGTTCTTCATCCCAAACCTTAAATTTTTTAAATAAAATAGAATTTTTTTTTTTACAATTAAAAAAACATTAAAAATAATAATAATTAATTGCTATTAAATTGATTTGAAATTTTTTTGGTAAATAATTTTACCAATGTAACAATCAGTAGGTTCCATAATCAGCAGTTATTCAGTTAGAAAAAATTTCTATTAATAATTTTGGTAAAGAATTTTTAAAGCATTTTAGAAGTTATCTTTCTGTTTTGTATCTTATTTTGATTTCATTAAAAAATATTTCATTTGTTTTATTTCTTCAAGTAAAGATTAGGTTTCATACACATAAATAATATTAATTTTTTTTTTCAGACAACCGTTAAAAGTTATCAATTTTTGTAAATTTCATAAAAATTACGATTAAAAAACTAAAAGACTAATATTTGTTATTAAAAATTATTTAAAATTTTCTTACAATAATTTTCTGGATACATGTTTCAATAAAAAAATGGATTGAAAAATCAATATGCACAAAATAAAACAAAAAAAGTGAACCACACGCAGCCCATCTAAAAGTACACCCTCGGTTTCATCAGATATAAAAAATAACTGATGACCACAAACTGTTTGGCATGCTAGTGTATACACTACACAACTCTAAGGTATAGTTAAGTTATTTCTTTAATTGATTTCTTAGTGCATATTGAACAATATTTCAGCAAACTTACTGGAAAGTAATTAAATTATATCGAATAATTTTAACTTTGAATTTAATAACTATTGTAAAATAAAACATAAACTAAGTCTATACAGAATTATGAAACTATTATAGTTTAAGGTTTTAGTTAGCTGAGGGTTTGGTTAGTGTAGGTTTAGTCTAGAGTTAAATGGAAACAGTGGACAACTTAAGAATCTTAAATATACTGACCTGCAGACCAGTATCTGATTTTACAAATTCCTCTGAAGGTTGCGGTGATGATACTTGGGGTTTGAGTTTAAAATCGTCTGGGAAGAGTTCTGGCCACACGATCAACCCGGCTTTGGAATCAACTTCCCTCAGGTCATCAGTTGCTATCGTATCTTCAGAGTCTTGCTGCCCCATTTCGCCTGTAGAAAATAAAGCTTAATTTTTAAAGTATTGAAATGGAAAATTTTAGAATATAAAAAAAAGAAAAAACTTGTTGAAATCTGTGAATAATACTTTAGGGTTAAGATAAAATTAAATTATTTCTTTACTAAGAATTAATAAACCTCTTCTCTGGTGGCACTGCTCAGAAACATAAAAAAATTCAAAGTTAAATTTTCGAAATTCTGATATGGCAGATATATAAATATGCAATTACAGTTCAAAATATATATATTTTTGGTAAAATATGCACAAATTTGTAAAATAAAAATACCGGATATGTAGATAAATATGCAATAACAGTTCAAAATATGTATTTATGGCAAAATATGCAAAGTAAAAATAACTCAAATTGATTCCAGATGCCTCAAAACATATATTTTGATGATATTAAATGTTTTATTTGGCTAGGAGAAATATGCAAATGCATTTACTTCACAGACCTAAATATGACTAGGTTTTGGCCAGGGTTTATAATTGGCTCTGTTTATAGCATATAGATTTTATTATAATATATGACTATTTATAATAACTATATATATATATATATATATATATATATATATATATATATATATATATATATATATATATATATATATATATATATATATATATATATATATATATATATATATATATATATATATATATATATATATATATATATATATAATATATATATATATATATATATATATATATATATATATATATATATATATATATAAAACTAATCTTAAAAAATAAAACAATCAGTTAAAATAAAAGAAAGTTATGGTTGAGGAATATGGTCAGGGGTGCAGTCAAGTTTATAAACTACACATTTTTAACCATCATTGACTGTCATACCTTCAACTTGGCAACAATCTGGAAGTTGATTTATTATAATTTATCATATCGCATCATATTTCTCAACTTCTTGTTTCATTTATTATTATACCAATTTCATTTTCTTTCTTACCCTCCTCCTTTTCATATATTTTTTCTTAATTTTATTTTGAAGAAAGCCTTTGTATATTAAAAAAAAAAAAAAAAAAAATTACAAATTGTATCATTCAACTAGTTCACTCAGTCCAAAATTGTGTTATTCAACAAATAATTCAGTTACAAAGTGTATCATTCAACTAAATCTTGATACCATTTCATATTCTGTATGTAATTGACATTTTTTATTTCCTTTAAATTAACTATGTAACGCACCATATTTTTGTTGACTTTAAAGCAGCATATGGCAGCATATGACTTTTCTTTAAAATAATGGAATTTTGTGCTTCAAATAGTAAAGAACAATGGGAAGAGGTATAAACCTCAAAAGGTACGAAAAGAAAAAGATTAACCTCTAACAAAAAAATAGAAGGTACCTCAATACTTACAAAAAATATTTATGATATTTTGAGCGATGAGGAAGAGGATATTCCAAAAGAATGCTTAGATCAAGCTAATAGCAAAAACCAAAAATTCCACCGATTGTCCTGTATAACAAATTCAAAAATTATAAAAGCTCACTAGAGTATTTAAATAAGAATATAAAAAACAAAGGCAATAGAATGCTGATTTATACTTCAACTAAACAAGATTTTAACACTTTAAAACATCTAATGACAGAGAACAAAGGAGAATACCATACATACACTTTATATGAAGATAAAACTCCTTCATTTGTATTAAAGGGTCTACCTCCTTCTGTAGAGGTAGGTGATATTATTGATGATATAAAAATTCAAAATGTTGCTGCTATTAAAGCAACTCAGTTTATAAAAAAAAACAGAAG
Source organism: Euschistus heros (assembly GCA_003667255.2). NCBI lineage: Eukaryota > Metazoa > Arthropoda > Insecta > Hemiptera > Pentatomidae > Euschistus > Euschistus heros. The sequence goes on along the minus strand of RCWM02000452.1, from coordinate 389,755 downwards.
AAGAAAACCAAATTAAACTACCGATTTATGTAGTTACACTACAAAACATGGAAGAAATTAGTAAAATCAAAAAAATCAAATGTTTTTGCAAATGCCACATCAGATGGGAGCGTTACAGAAATTCTAAAGAAGCGACACAGTGCTTCAGGTGTCAATCTTTTTTCCACATCGCCAAAAACTGCAATAGAAAACCTAAATGTTTGAAATGTGCACAAGAACATGAAACAAAGGAATGCATGAAACAAGATGGCAACTTGACATGCATAAACTGCAGACGAAATCCTTTAGAATCCAGCAAATAGAAGCAAAAAAGAAAAGAAGCATCTGGAAAATAAATGAATCTCAAAAAAGCCATACAAAATTCCAATGTAAGACTGAAGAACACCCACCACTATCAGCCACTAAAGAAATAAAGGGCTTCTCCACAACTACAGAAAATAATGACAATACAGGAACCGGTCAATTTAATTTTCTAAAAGATCTTAAAGACTTATTTAAAACATTTGACCTACCCCGTAATATTAAGACTGTCAGAACAACAATTGGAAAATTAAAAATATGTAATGACCCCATTGAAAAAATTAGTATTTTAATTGAAAGGGTTATAGAAATATTAGCCTAAATATGACAAATAATTGTAAAATTAATTTTGTTTTGGAATTGTAGGTTCATTGCAATTAAAAAACAACTTTTTAAAGAGTTTTTAAAATCTAATAACATACAAATTGCGGGTATTGCGGAAACACATTTCAGTGATGCTAGTTCCTTAATTATTAAGAGGTATATAGTACTCAGAGCAGATAGAAATAGTCATGGTGGAGGAGTGGCCTTAATTATTCACAAAAATATAACAACGATAAATAAAATTCACTCAGTGCCGGAACTAACCTCCGATCACAACCCTCTAGCGTACCAGATCAAATTCCAATTAAAACATTACAATAATAATAAACAATCAAATACAGAAATAGACTGGAAACAATATAAAGAAATAATAAACAAAAAACTTGAAAACAAACTGCACTTAGTAACAAAAACTGATTTTGAAAAAGCAGTGGAACATTTCCAAAAGAGTATACTATCATCAATAGTCGAATCTACACAGCAAAGCTTTAACCGATTAAATTTTAAAAGAAATTGTAATAATAAAAATCCATATATTCATTTTTTGATCAAACTAAAGAATATGTTCAGACGTAAACACCAACAATACCTAATCACAACATTCAAAAAAATCGAAATATACTTATCTAAAATAATAAATAAACTAATATTTAATCAGACAAATAAAGAATGGAACGAAAAGCTTAGTAAAGTCAAAACAACTGATAAACTCTGTTCAATACATAGAATTTTTAAAAAAGGCAGAACATACCAGTACCCACCTCTTACCTATTCAAATAGAACCGAATTTTCTCCTTCTGGTAAAACCAATCTGATAGCTGACCATTTAGGAAAAATAAGTAATCAAAATAATAATTTAGGAACCAAAAATCACACCACAAGAATAAACAAAGAAGTAAAAAGAAAATTTAACAAAAATATTGATACTCCCCAAAATGCACTCTGTAATTACTCTGAAATTTACAAAATTCTGAAAAAAACTAATACGAAAAAAACACCTGGTCACGACGCAATATTCCCAATATATTTTAAAAAATTACCACCCACAGGAATTACAAGATTGGTACAATTGATAAATGCAATGCTAACATTGAAACACTACCCACAACTATGGAAATTGGCTATAATTAAAGCGATTCTGAAACCAAATAAAGATAAAAAACTTGTAGAAAACTGCAGACCCATAAGCTTATTGTGTGTTATGGGCAAAATAGCTGAAAAAATAATATTTCAAAGACTAAATTCATACATGAAAAATAACAAAATATTTATAAATGAACATCAGCATTCTGCTGTAGACCAAATAGGCAGGTTGACCGATTACATCACCGAGGGATTTAATAATAAACAACATACCGGTACGGTAATACTCGACGTGAAAAGAGCTTTTGACAGTATCTGGCATAACGGGCTAATATTCAAACTGACGCTTTACAATTTTCCACCATATTTAATAGCACTTATAAAATCATATCTAGCAAACCGCACGATAAAAGTATCTATAGATGGCCACTACTCCACAGAACGTACACTTTCCGCCGGTCTCCCTCAGGGCGGGGTTTTATCTCCAATGCTTTACAGTATTTACATAAATGACATACCTAACTCATTCAAAGTTCAAAAATCTCTGTTTGCCGATGATACGGCTTTTTACACTTCAAGTTATAGACCGGACACAATCACTAATAGACTGACTTCAGCACTAAAAAAAATAGAGAGATTTTACAATAAATGGAAAATAAAAATAAATCAGGAAAAAACACAAGCTATACTATTTACAAAGAGACGGCCAAGCAATCTTCCCAAACTGACTGTAAACAGAACGCCTGTACCTTGGTCAACTCAGATCAAATATTTAGGACTCAAGATGGATAAAGGACTGACGTTTACTGCACACACTGCAGGTATGGACAGGTATGATCCTCAACTGAGGGTCGGTATGGACATGTACTAGTTACTATGTGAGAGAAATCACAGTTATCCTGAAGATGGAGCAATGTACTCCGAAACTTTTTTTTTTTCTTTTCTTTTTTTTTTTTTTCCTTTTTTTTCTCTTTTTTTTCTTTTTTTCTTTTTTTTTTTTCCCCTACCTTGCCTTTTCAGGGATATGGGGTTTTGACAGCAGCGGGTTCAACATGTACTCCGAAACATGTTGAAGAAAATAAAAAATAAATAGGAGTTACGTCTTAAAAAGAAATATTAAGGTTTAGTCGTTTTTAAATCTGAAACCCCCCCCCCCCCCCCCCCCCCCCCCCCCCCGAAACTTTTTTATTTCTTTTCTTTTTTTTTCTTTTTTTCTCTTTTTTTTTCCTTTTTTTTCTTTGGAAGCGGAATTTTCAGTTTCCCTTTATAGTTTAAAAATGTTTAAAAGCATGTTAATTTATTCTCCAATATATGGTCTCATACTCTAGAAAATAAAAACATAAGTTTTCTAAAAATAAATACTTAAATAACTTCCTTGAAATCTCACTTTATAGGTAGGGACAAGTGAAAGTTATGAGCTTATAAGCCTTTTTGTAGCTATAAAAAAACAAAAAAATATTTTTCGAAACTAGGCTGTATGCACCAACTTCGGTGTACAATCAAATTCAACAAAAATATTGATTTGGAAGTTTTAGTTTCATCTTAAATCCAGCAGGACAGTGAAAAATCACTGCCATGAGAATGGCCCACCTTATATTAAAGTGTTCATTGAGAAAATATGTAAACAATTTTTATTAAGTGTAAAAAAAATAAAAACCCACTGATAAAAAAATATAGGGAATTACACAAAAAATAGTACAAAGCGATATGTAGATAAAAGAACTAAGCATTTATTATTGTAATATATCAATCTAATTTATTTATAGTTATTTTAAATATGCTTGTAGAATGTATATGTATAAAAATTTGCATATGTATGTTTGTGTGCGTGCGTGCGTGCGTGTGTGTGTATAGATATTTAAGAATGTATAGTCACAATTTTTGTTTATTTTATTACTAGGATGTTATATTTTTCTGTTTATTTGTTGAAAGTTTTTTTTTTCATATATTTTTCTTTCATTATAAATTATGATTACATTACATATATTTAAGTTGATTATTAGTATTGTATTTTAAGTTGGGTCTGGTTTATTTTCTTGGTACAGCATGTAATTTTGTGAATTGTAAAAACAAATTATATAAGAAATAAAGTAATTAAAAAAAAAAAAAAAAAAAAAAAAAAAAAAAATAAAAAAAAAAAAAAAAAAAAAACCCTGAGAAGCTTGAATGTTTGATAAAGCTTATTATGAAGGATGTGAGGTGTACAGGGAGGGTAAATGGCGAAAGATCCGAGTAGTTTATCGCAAGGAAGGGACTTAGACAAGGGGATCCACTGGCCTGCCTATTATTCAATCTGGCCCTTGAAAAAACAATTAGAGATGCTGGTTTACTGAGAGGTCAGCAAGGGAAAGGGAACATCTTTACTGGCTTATGGTGGACGATATCGACATTGTAGCGGGCTCTTTTCAGGCTCTGGTGGGACCTGCCAGTGGATTTGGGCTGGAAGTTAACCAGTCCAAATCCATGTACATGGTTACAGAGGAAGTTCCTATTCCAGTTGAAGGTGTGACTATAGGAACTTATAAGTTTGAAAAGGTTGCAGAATTTAGGTTCTTGGGATCTGTAGTCACCCAGGACAATAATCCCGATGTGGAGATGAGAAGAAGAATTACCACAGCCAACTAATGTTACTCTGGATTAGGCAAGCAGCTGGGCAGACAGTTACTCTCAAGAAAGACAAAGCTTCATTTATATAAAACCCTTGTGCAACCAGAACTCCTATATGGATCAGAATGCTGGGCACTAACTAAGGCTTCTAAAAAAGAGCTATTAATTTTTGAAAGGAAGGTTCTCCACCGAATTTTTGGAGGTGTTATGATTGAAGGAAAATGGAGGTGAGGCACCAACCAAGAACTATACCTCGCATTCGGAGAGACAGATGTGGTCTGTGAAATTAAGTTAAGAAATTTAAGGTATGCAAGGCATATTGCAAGGATGCCAGAAGTTGATATGCCTAAAATGCTGCATCAAATTAATGGAAAAAGGCGGAGAGGAATATCAAAACTAAGGTGGACAGATGGTGTAGCGGAGAACGTTAAAAACTTCTTAAGAGTCAGTGACTGGATGGTGTCCGCCCAAGACCGTGATGATTGGAGGAGGCCAAGACTTGTAAACAGATAGTAGCACCACAATAATAATAAAAAAAAATTAATACTTTTGATATTTTTTTTTGTTGTAAATTTACTTTATTTGTTAATTATGGTTAATTAAATTGTTAATTATTTTGGTCACATCCAGTTTTCTGTTATTTTTAGCTCTAAAAGTTGTTTTTTTTAACTTGAATGTGATTTTTTTTTTTTAACTTGATGACTTTATCCCTGATAATATTCTTCAAACATTTTATCATACAGTCAACAATACTTTTCACATCAAAAAACTAAGTTTGAAATTTTTTTTTTTTATATCTTATTGCTACCATAACTGCTAAATTATATCAAAAGAAATCAAAACATTGATTACAAACTGCAAGAATACTCACGTATCAAAGTATCCCATGTATCTTCCGATCCTTCAATTCCATGTTGGGAATATTGAATATCTGTTTGAATTACCTGAGACATTTCATCTGATATTGAGTCTGGAATTACAGGAAATGGATCATCAGGGCCACAATTCAATGATGCAAGGTATTTATAAAGGTAAAAGAATGTTTCGACTGGGATCATTGCGGAACCTCCTTCAGGTTCTTCTGTCAGCAATTCGCACAGAAGTGACATCGTATCAGTCAGACTCTAACATTCATTACAAAAATAATAATTTTATAAAATTTGTGTAATATCAATTTTATTAAAATAGTTATTTAGGCATTAAGGTCCATTGGAGGGTTTGGTGGATGAAGGGGTTATGTAACATTTTCTAATGTTACAAATCTAGTTCATTGGATAAGTTTAAGTTATAAGCAGAAGTATGAGATAGCAAAACCTGAATATTTCAAAACAACTAGAAAAAGAGATATGAAGAAGATGATGGGGCCATGTAACATTTCCCTGCTAAAGAAAAATGAAAAAATTTTAACAATTACTGAAAATTGTATTTTGTTACATAACCCCTTCATCCACCAAACCATCCACCAGAATGATGATAATATCATTCTCAATAACTTAAAATAGATGAAATAGGTTCGTTGGTAGAAACTTATTTCAAGATCTCATTTAATTTTAATATGTAAATGAACTTTATAATTTTGATGACTGGTTTACTCGTAGCCTAAATATAATAATAATAATAAACAAACAAAAAAACAGCAATGTTTCTCTTTAATCACAGCTCATACATATTATTTTCTAAGGTTAGATTGGGAGTGGAAAAATCTTTAAATCAATATTTTAAGTAAATTAAGTCTTTATTAACAACTTAAAATTAAAAAAATAAAGAGATCAATATGAAATAAGAGAATGTTCAATACTAAAAAAATCATCTTAACCTTAGTGAGTTGAGGAAGTAAAGAATTTAATAAAAAAAAAATTCTTAATGATAAACTAGTAATCATTAAGAAATTTAATTTATGGTGAATATAATCTATGTAAATGATAAACCAAAATTGGTAAACAAAATTTTAATGCCTCTACAAAAAAATTTGATCACAATCAAAAATAGCTGATTTGTAATAATTTAAGAACTTAATTCGTTGTTGATGATAAGGTGCCAAAAAATGACTTGAGAAACATTCGAAAAATGTAAAATGGATATTATAAACAATTTCTATTGAAATAAGTCCTCCTTCATACTTCATTACTATATTTACAACATTATTAGACCATGTGATTGGCATGTTTGCTGACAAATATCAACATTTTTATTTAAGCAACAAGTAAATTTTGTAAATTAATTAATACGACTTCTCTATAAAAAACAGGATAGATATTTCAAAATTTATAAGTTTTAATTATGGTTTTAATATAATGACAAAGTTTTGTAAATTATGTAAATGTTTTCATTAATCTATATTTTAGCACTATTTTTCACTACCACCATTTTACACCATGATGATTCTTATTAACAGGAAGAAGTACAACACTTAAATCAATTTCTTACAAATAGTAATACATTAGTATTGAGGCTATTATAGTAGAAATATTTCTTTTATGTTTTATTTATTGGAGTAGTAAGGAAAACAAATTACTTTTTCAATAGAACCAGCAGCAATTGCAAGAAATTTCAACCAATCCACTTCTTGTGGAAAACCACCAACTTTAAATAGCATTTGAACTTTTTCTTTCTCTAAACAGATATTTTCCCATTTGTCTTCGATAACTTCTTTTGAAACTGTTTTGACATCTCCTATCTTTAAACAGATAATTACAAAAAACTATTATTTATACATTTTAAGTAAGTTATATTTTGTACATTGACGAAAATAATGAGTTTACCTGATTATAAATGACTTTTAGAAAGCCTGGGGTCAATCCAGATGGAGTCTCAGGCAATGGATATTCAATTCTTTCTTTTACTGGTGGAGGCAAACCATTGGAGATTGCTTTGAAATAATAATAGGACCAAAGCAGAAGATCTCTTGGCTGTGTCCGAATGGCAGCTTTGGCATACTTCTTTAATATTGATGGAAGGTTTGGCGGAATCAATATCTGATGAGCAGAATATAACTGCTCCATTAAATCTGTCATTTCTCCTACTTTATAAGCAAGCTTTTACAAAGTGAAATTGAAAATGATTGAAAACTTGACCAGTTTTACCACTTTACATTAAAGCATGTGAAGAAATAAATAAGTAGCAAGCAACTTAATTTTACTTTTTAAATGGTTACATTGAAGTGGTTTGTTTTCAATAGTTGCTTAGGAACAAAGCTACTGGATATCTAGGTTAAGAAATAACATCAACATAAATCACAAAAATTATACTTATGATAACTAATATAAAATAAGTTATTTTAAATTAAATATCATCAAAATAAAAAATACAAAGATATTTTCTATGCTAAATTAAGTTTTTTTTCACACAATTCAATGCTAAAGCTAATTTCAATTAGGAATATATACATTCATTCTATAATTTACAGCATTTTATTTTGTTATATGTTTAGCCACCATGTATGTGTTTTTCATTCAATATGGATTTTCATAATGAAATATTATTGTTTTATGATATTATTAAGTATTATACTGTCTTATTAGGCCTAAGTTTTTGTATACAAATAATAATTGATAAAATTAAACCAGAGACATCGACAATACCTCTGCCAATTTCCTTTTGTTATATTTCTAAATATAAATTTTAAAATATAATTAATAACAAATTAATTATTTATGTTTTTGTTTTACACGTAAATAAAAATCACTAAAATGTAGATATGGAAAGAAGTTTATAAAGGAGGTTAAACAAATTTAATTATTTTAATTAAGGCTGGGGGTCTAATAATACAAGATTTGTAGAACAAGTACCAACTAAATATCTGTTAAACTGGTTTAGTTTTATTCCTAGGGAATCCATTCCCGTTACTAAAAATCAATACAAATCTTATTGAGCTATAAGATGCGCATGATGTTAAAATAAAAGCAACATAAACAGGTGAAGAGATACATTAACTATGTGACTAATTATCGCCTTTCTATTAGCGATGTGCCAAGCCATTATCGATAAACATATAAAGTTTTTCACATTATTGATTTAACGTCAAATATTATAGGAAGGAGGTCATAAGTATAAACTTTAGCCTAAAGTAAAAAATTGCAATACTTTTATTTTAAAAGCAATGAAAAGTATGGCATTAGATAATAGTTGGCAACAATGCTTCCTATGTACCACCTGGTACTGCTCATAGCTATCTTCAAACTCTCTCACTGAAATTAACGGAGGAGCACATCAGAATATTCGTTTTATAACTATACGTCTCTCAAGCTCGGTATCATTATTCTGGTATGATCTAATCTGCCACAAATCAGATTCGTGCATATAACTAGCTGCGTAGGGAAATTTGAGTTGGGGGGGGGGGGGGGGGGGAGGTTTGAACCGAAGAGCAACTGACAAGTTCAATATGAATCCTTTTTTCCAATCTCATTTGATTCCAATGTTTTTTCGTGCATGAATCTACTATTTACGGAGATCACAAATTTTCTGCAACGTTGTCCTGAGTTTCTTACGGAGTTAATTGATTTATATAAAAGTTTTCTGAGATTGTAACTTTACGTTTCCCACAGAATTCAAATATTGAAGTAATTTAACAAGTGAAAATATTTCTCTTTAATCTTATATGAATAGCACCTATTGACTTCCAGGTAAATCTAATTTTTAGAATGCTGTTAGTAATGGAAATAATGTTAGCCAACAACACAAATAAAAATGTTTAATGTATTTTTGTACCATTAAATTTTATTCATTATCATTCTGCAAAATGCCTTTTTGCCCTAAGTAAATTTATGAAGTCTCGATCTGCCAAAATTGCGGTCTACAAAACTGTAATAAGACCAGTTGTGACTTATGGAAGCGAGTGCTGGGTGCTGACCCAAGAGAATGAGAGGTTGCTGAGGATTTGGGAAAGGAAGGTCCTCAAAAAAATCTTCGGTCCGGTGAATAACCACGGGAATTGGAGAATAAAAACAAACCTGGAGCTGGAACAATTGTTCGGTGAACCCAGCATCATTTCAATAGTCATAGCAGGCAGATTAAGGTGGCCGAGCCAAAGGATGACGAAAGATAGACTTCCAAAAAAGATGATGAACGGTAGGCCGGGAGGAAAAAGGTTGAGAGGAAGGCCAAGGCTGAGATGGCTGGCCAACGTTCAAGATGACCTGCGGAAACTGGGTGTGAATGTTTGGAAGAGGAAGGCGGAAGATGGACAGGAGTGGCCGTCTATACTTACAATTAGTGAAGCCAAGGTCCGACTAGGACTGTAGCGCTCTATTATAAATAAATAAAATAAAAAAAATCAATATATATCTTATAGTGTAGTTGAACTTTAACGATTTTCTTTTCTTTTTTAGACTTCAGGCAAATTTTATCAAATAAAATTCTAAGAAAATTTATTTTACAGTATCCTGTAAAAAATGCTAAGAGCACTCAAAGTTAGGTGTGAGCGGAAGAGGGGGGGGGGGAGTAATTTAAATAGCTTTAGTCCTCATCTTAAATATCTCGAAAAAAATAATGATTAAAACAAAATACAATACATAAAATAAAAAAACCTAATATTAATATAAATTATAATATACCCTAAGAACAGCACCAATGGGGGACTCATTTGAGAGGTTTTGGCTGTAGGGGTATTATTCCCCATAACTTCTTACTTTCTATTCCCCTCTCCCTTTTGAAAATAATGAGTATTCCAGGCTTATGTTGTACGAAATTGAATTTAATTTGAAATGGTATAAAGGCTTAAGACCGTTACATATATTCTTTTTGGAGTTTTAGAATGTGTATGTTGGTGTTTTTGCTGAAATTATTATGTTTGATTTTGACCTTGCTCTTGTGCTAATGCCGCTCATTAGAAAATCAAATGAATTAAAATTAAAATGAACCAATATCCTTTGTGTTTTTCATTGTGAAGCAGACCTACAAGAAAACTATTTCTGAATACTGGACTTTCAACACATGACTGGAACTTCCTCACCTAATAGATTGTAAAACCTCCCCTTTACCTTGCACTGCCCAAAATATCTAACCAAAGTCACCAAAAACCCAATTGAGATGACCAAAATATCTAGCACATGACACTAGTTATTTGTTCAATCATTATACTTTATATAATTTACCTATCTTTTGTAATCATGTTCTTACACTGAACGTCTCATTTATTTCCTATGAAGAGATCCTATACATAAGCATTACAGCATATAGATTATTATAAAGGATTCTACACAAGTTTTGCAATACAGCTTTATTTATACAATTTTTTAAAAAGTAATTTCCACCATATACACTTCTTCATTCGTCGAAGCCAGTACTGAAACCAGCTCTGCTAAGTTTCATCCACGGATCACCTGGGAGGAAGGCATGCGGGAGGCGTTCAGGAAGCGAGGGCTGGACTGGAGCAGGAGGAGATAATTGGTTCAAGAAAGGGACACTTGGGTCAAGCTCTTTAAAGGGAATCCCCAAACTGCACAGCGATAGAGAGGGACAGATTATGATGATGATGATATTTATTTCATTTTAATTTTTTTCATGTTTCTTTTTACTTATATATTTATTCTTACTTTCCATATTTTTTTTTTTTTTTACATGACAGTTACCAGACCTATTTGGACATATGGCATTGAGCTTTGGGGCTCAACTAAACCTTCTAATTCTTCCCGTATCCAATCCTTACCATCCAAAATCCTTCAAAAAATCCTTAATGCTCCTTACTTTGTTACCTATAAACTTATCCATAAAGATCTTAATGTCCCACGTGTTGCTGATTTAGCCCAAACCACAATCCTTTCATAGTAAACTGCACTCCCACACGAACCCAATAGTCTCCCAACTTGCTTCTCACTCCATTCCCGATAATCCTCCGAGGCGTCTAAAAAGAAGATGGCCTAAAGACATTCTAGTGTAGAATTTTAGTTGAAGTGCTACTGATGGGTAAGCTTTTCAAGTTTTTACATGTTATTGTAATTGTTGTGAAAACATTTACTAGATGTATATATATTGCACAGTTGTAAATTTCAATATAAGAAAAAAATAAAAATAAAAAAAAAAAAAAAAAAAAAAAGCGGCTATTCCTCATAGCTTAGTAACTCTTCATTCTCGTGCTATGGGTCCTTTTCTTTTCCTCGGTCCACTTCACTCCCACTCCGGGTCATAACGCTTTAGCCGTCACCATCTCGAGAGCATCTGATGTTCTGATGACAGTTCAGTAGTTATCTCTGGAAACATCTTTAGGATTGAATCCTAGAAGTTCCAGATCTTTTCGAACCAGTTTCACTCATTTGGCATTGGTCCCTTTTCCTCTAGAGATGGTGTTAAAGATTCTCGTGGTTAGTCTCTAGCTGTCCATTCTGACTATGCGGCTGTAAAATGTAAGTCTTCTCTTTCTCATAGCTGATGTTATGCTTTCTAACTGTTGGTATAACTCGTCTAAGGCCTAAACCACTCGCGAAATTATACCTCAAAACTGCCCTTACAAACCCTACATGACCAGGATGCCATGGTCCCCGCTTTAATCTGTCTCTGCTAATGAACAACTGAGCCTACAGATGTGTTGATGCCAGCTACTATGCAGGCATGGGTATATCAAAACATGCAACAGTGTCCTCGGTCTTCCTATTAAATCACATTACAAAACTTTGGTAGTACTATTTGTACATAAAAGAGTATCAGGAATAATAGATTTTCAAATTCTTGGTGAGAAATATCATAGAGATTGTTATCAGTCTATGAAAAATTCAGCACAAGCTCAATGCTTATCTTGTATCAGCATAAGCACATACCGAGGTTTTGTCTGAAAACTGCAATAATATTTATTGAGGAGCTGTGTTCAATGACTGGATGAATATTATTATACAGAGTATGATGTTGAGAGAGATCAGCCATAAAAAATTAGGCAATATTCGATATTAACAAACATATTTTAATTTTTTTTTTTGCCAATGTTTTTGCCATATCACTATTAGCCATCTTCAGAGCAGATAGAAAATTGGAAAGAACTAAAATAGATAAATCAACATAAGGACACTCTGTATTCATAAATCAACAAGACTCATCTTTTTTAGTTTTTTTTTTCCCAATATTCCATCTGCCCTGATGAATACCATCAATATGTCCAAAACATTGGAAAAATATATAAATATGTTTGTTAATATCAAACATTACCTAATTTTTAATGACTCATTCTTCCCAACATCTCTTACTCTATGTAATAATATTTAAGACAAAGAATTCCAAATTTGTAAGCCACTTGGAAAATTAAAACATTTTTTAGTTCTGAAGAAAGCCTACAGAGCAGGATCTAACATAAGCATGTCATCCCTTCGGTGTTTCTTTATTTTGAACAAACCTACAATTATCTCCTAGTTTTAATCAATGGTCAAAGATATTAACATAATAATAAAGAGAATTATCTAACTTAATGCTTAAGTCTCTTTCAAAAATATAGCCATTTAGCAATAACATGAACAGAAAAATATATCATAGGAGGTCTGAGGATATTGAAGTTATAAAAGCATGGAATTGTAGAGAAAAAATAATCGTACACTCACTAAGATGGAAAATAGTTTATTCTTTTAAGTACATCAATGTATCTTTTAATGGCTTTATCCATGTAAAAATATATGCATAAATTGGTAAGTATATAAAAAAATTGTGGTTGAAAAATAAAATTATAATTATCACAAATTTTCAATAAAATATTGACTACAGAACTATGATTGAGAAATAGAAACATGTTACTGAGAAATAAAAGATTGTATTTATTACAAATCAATAAAATAATATTTATAGCTAAAAAAACAAAGTTATGTTGAAATTTTTACAAAAGAAAAAATATTTTAAAGAAAAAGAATATCGAGAGTTCTGTAGCCATTATTTTTTGAAGAAAATAATACTGTATTTGTTAAAATTATGTTAATAAGTTAAATAAATCTCTCTATGGAATGATGAGTCATTAAAAAGTTAAATGCAATATTTAACAACACTAGAATACTGGTACATACAGTTCTTATGACTAACACCAAGATATAAAAATATATATATATTTAATAAATATCTATACTATAACAATTAATGTTTAATAATTTAAAATTAAAAAAAACAACAGGCAATAAATAAGATCATGTAAAATCAATAAAAAATAAAAATAAATTAATCTATAAATTAGACTTACATTGCACAGAAATATGTTACTCGTAATTATGATTTGTAATTATGCCAGCATTGATAATAGAAATCAAGAAGGCTGAGAATGTATAAAAATAAATTTTAAAATAATTAGTTATTAAAATGTAAAATTATCAATAAAAATGGTAACAACTTAATTAACAAAAAATAATTTTGAATAGTTTAAAATAAAAAGAGAATAGTTCAAGGTTAGAATACTATAATCTCACAACATTATTTTTACATTGTATAAAAGGGAAAAGTTGTTTTGGACATATGTAATAATTATAAAATCAGCAGATTCAATCTAGATGGACAGACGTTCAGCGACAAGATATCAATGGCAAAGGTGATTACTTTTTGTAAGAAAGGCTTCTACACTTTCTTGATATAGTAGAACCAATCTTAACCAGTTAATCCCTTGGAAAAAGAAAATCAAAGTTTTTATTTAATTAATAAGTGACAACTGAAACATCAATGGTTTTTATGAGATTTTAATGGAAAAGGCAGAATAGGGAAAGGGATAAGATTTTCAAATTGGGTCTTACTTCCGAGTATACATAATACTTCTCAATTAATCATATTTTTTGCTGCTCCATTTTAATTTTCATTGGACTGCTTTCATGCTTTCAAAACACATATATAAATATAAATATTTCTCTTTGAATCTTTGAAACAGAAACAAATGGTGTACTCATTTGAGTCATGTTTAAAAATGTTAAAAAGACCAGACAGCAGGGAATCCATGAAAAAGTTTTGCGATGAGATTAACTTGGACATAATAGAAGATCGATTGAAGACGAGTATTTGAAAATGAAGTTTGAAAACCCAGTTGTAATATCATCAACGAAGCTGCTTGTGGTTTGTTCAAGAATGTCTAAGAGAGACCCCCATCCCCAAACAATTTTTATTGAAAAAGCAAAAGTAATTAAATATAAAACAGACAATGTGCCACCACTGGTGGTAAATGTTACTGCACTATATTGAGTATTAACAAAATTCAACACTATTGAATGTGAATAACATACTGACTCTTTGGAACTAAAATCAATTTTTCAAGAGAACCTCGGATGAAACGTCCCATGTATGGCTAAATGTATCCTAAATGTCTAACCGGCCTTGGTCCCAACTGAAATCATAAATTTGGGTTCTACTACATTCGTTTTACATTATTATATTTCCTGATTTTTTTATTTCAGCATATTTTATCACAAATAACATATGTTCTACATATATTTCCATGCTTCTCAGCTCATAGTGAGGGTTCAATGTACTTACAATATATATTAGAATAACTTAAAAGTTAGGGTGATAAAACGTCACAAAATTAAATGTTAACAATTAATTTTCCTCGTTTTTATAGGACATGGGAGTTTTAACTATTTGAAAATAACAATAAGTACAAAATTACTTTTAAATAAAGTACAAAAGTATTAATAACATTCAAATATCAGATAAGAAAGGGAGGGGAGAACTTTGATCATTTTTTTATTAATCTACTTAAATAAAAAATGGGCTATGACAGAAAGATGCCCTGGGCCCTTTACCGTTGGCTCATACAATCTTGATGGGGAGATGTTCGATGATTCATTCATTCATTTTTAAATTTTGTTTTTTTCAAAGTATAACATGGCCACAAAAGCGCAACAGCTCCTACGAGGTATGTCACCCTTGAACCGAAGGTCCAAAATGCTGTAAATAGAAGGAAAAAAAATTATTTATTATTTTATAGATATATAACATTATTATAAATTAATGTAAAGCAGAACCCCTGTTATCAAAGGGTAATAATGGGTATGGGGGTTCATGGATATTCAAAATCCCGGGTTGATCAAATTACATTTTATTGCCTTAGAGTGACTGATAAGGTTTATTTAGAAAAAAAAAATACGAAAATAACTTTAACTAATGAACAGACGTTCTTATTGCATTTATTATATCGAAAAATATGTAAGAATGAATATAAGTACATATGCATTAAATTTTTACTTAGAGAAAAAAATTAATAATTTTAGTTTGTTTTTTATTAAACATTTTTTTTCTAATATCAGTTTTCAAGGCTTGTAGCAAGATAATTTTGCAATAGTCGGCACTCTTGTAATTAAATGGAAACCAAAGTACAACTGAATAAATAACTTAGTTTTGTAGGAAAACAGTTTTTAGGAGTTTCATAGAAAAGAAACATCACTGTTCCTCGAATATGAAATGGATCAGTATATAGTTACCCAAAACATCTTACTCATACAACACCACCCATCTTTTTCCATTCATTATTAACTCTCACGTATTTAAAAGAAAATAAATATTATTTATACAAAATAAATGGTGTAAAACTAAAAAAATACCTTATTAAAAGAAATATTGGCCCCTCGAAACCCCGGTTAATAGAGCCTGGATAAGAAACATCCTACAGTATATATAACAAAATTAATATAATTATGATTGTTATCATTAAGTGACTTACAAATTGAAGCGACAATAGGGCCAAGAGCTCTAGCAAGAGCCCCTAGAGACCTGAACACTCCTAAAACAGTACCTTTCGTATCGTCTCCCCCAAATTGAGATGCCAGTGTTGTCAGACAAGGGACAACGAAAGCAGTAGCTAAAAATTAAACAACACAATACATAAAAAAAAAAAAAACCTTAAACAAATATTTAATAAATTACTCAATATTAATTGATTTAAATATGTAAAACAGAATAACATAAAAAGATTAAAATAAAATTAACCAAATGTTTTTTTTGTTTTATATTTTTATTAACCGAAATTTAGAACCGTATTAAAAAAAAAAAAAAATTCATCTAGTAAATATGCGGTATACAATGCAAAATAATGACATGATTAAAGCTTGAAGAGGAACTACCCATTGGTAGTACTCTAATGAAATATCTAAAAACATCTTCTTTTCAGACGCCTCAGAGGATTGTCAGGAATGGAATGGGAAGCAAGTTGTCCAACAAGTGGATTTGGATGAGTAGTAAGTTTATTATGAAAAGAAAGATATCTAGTTCATGCCAAGTCAGCGACAAATGGGATATTAAGTTAATTGTGAATCAGTTCATTTGCAAAACGTAAGGAGCATTACCAGGTATGCAAGTTTAAAATGTCGTTTATTTCTTAAAATAAATACACAGTAATTTAAAAAAAAGTATAATATATTTTATTCAAAGTACTGACCCTCGCTTTCTACACATTTTGCCCATCTCTCGGGCAATATATGGATACCATTCCAAAAGAATGCTTCATCTTTATTTGAAATCCATTCATCGAGCTATTTTCGTACGTTTTCGAAATTGTTGAAGTGTTGCTCCGCCAATGAGTGTCCCATCGATGAGAAGAGGTGATAATCAGAAGGCGCCAGGTCAGGTGAATACGGCGGGTGGGGTAGGAGGTCCTAACCAAGCGAAGAAATCGTTTCCTTAGTCAATCTAGCTGAATGTGCAGGAGCGTTATCATGCTGAAGAATGACTTTGGCGTGCCTGTGAGCCCATTCTGGGCGTTTTTTCGATCAATGCGTGACTCAAATTGATCATTTGTTGTCGGTAGCGCTCGGTATTGACTGTTTCGCCGGGTTTGAGAAGCTCGTAGTAGACTACTCCCTTCTGATCCCACCACACACACAGCATTGTCTTCTTCCCAAAACGATCCGGTCTTGCACTCGATGTGGATGGTTGTCCTGGCGTTACCCATGATATTTTTTTCGTTTGGGATTCTGAAAATAAATCCATTTTTCATCGCCAGTTACAACTCGATGCAAAAAACCTTTCTTTCGTGGCGTAAAAGCAGCATTTCGCACACAGTTTTTCGTTTTTCCATCTGTCGTTCGTCCAATTCATGTGGAACCCATTTTCCAACCTTTTGAATCTTTCCCATAGCTCTCAGGCGAGCGGAAATGGCTTGCCTAGTGACATTCAACTGTTCTGCCATCATTTGTTGGGTTTGGGTATTGTCTTCGTCTAATAAAGATTGCAATTCGAAGTCCTCAAACTTTTTTGGTCGATTTTCTCGTTTTTGATCAGTAACATCAAAATCACCACGTTTGAAACTTTGAAACCAACATTCACATGTCCTGACGGTTGGAGCAACATTGCCATAAGTCTCAACAAGAATTCGATGACATTCAGATGCCTTTTTCTTTTGATTAAATAAGAAAATCATGACATGCCGCAAATGCTCTTTATTTGGCTTAAAATTAGACATTTTTAACACCAAAGAAAGGTATGATACGTCCACGTAAACGACTTAAAAACAACTGACTTTTGTAAACAAATGACTAACAAACAAAATAGCGTTTAGAGATAAGCAAATCCTTCAATAAGCTAAGAGCGCATTCTATTGGAATTAAAACGACATTTTAAACTTGCATACCTGGTAAGGATTTTGGATTGGAGTAATTGAATGCAGGAGGAATTCAATGGTTTGGTGGATTCCCATAACTCTATACCATAAGTCCAAATAGGTCTGATAATCGTCATATAGATGAGTTTTTTTTTTGTAGTGAATCAGGAGATTTGAAGGTTTGTAGAGTAAGTGTTGCAGCAGTCAAAATCAAAGTACAGCTACTTGTTTTTTCAATTTTGTATGAGGGTAACAATAAGTCTCTTGTCCAGATGAAATCCAATGTATTGTATTTGTTCTACATTATTTAGCGGTACTCCATTAATGACACCCATTCTTCAAGGGAAGTGATATGAGACATGAGTGTCTGCAGCAAATGGACGCGCTGGTGGCGTTAGCATAGGTTGTGAGGATATTATTAAAGTAAGTTGGGATATCAGCTGTATACAAGGCATAAAGAATAGTACCCAGGATACCTTGAGGAATACCAGCAGTTTGAGGAAAGTTTGATGAGTAAGTAGAATTGTGGTTAACTTTAAAAACTCTATCAGTAAGATAGGAACGGAAGATAAGGAAATATGTAGATGGAAGGAATCGGCGAAGTTATAAAGCACTCCCCCCCCCCCAGTTATACCCAGTCAAAGGCCTGTTCAAGGTCAAGAAAGATACCCGTGCATTACATCTTGTTCTCCAATGCAGATGAGATAACATCCACACCCGACATTGGAGTGAGAAACTAAATTTAACTTTTATTTTGTTGATTCATATCAAATTTAAAAGGAATGCTTTTAATTCATTTTTATTATAGAAGCATTAATTACACGCTATATGTCCAAAACTAATTCTGGCTTCTCTAGCCTTAGATGAAATATAATAAAAATTTCTTTCAAAACTGTCCTATGCATCAGAACTCAAAAAAACCATTATTACATTACAATAATAATTACATTTCATGTGACAGTATTAGTAATTAAAGTTTTTTCATGACCAAATATTAAACAACTCTTCTCATAATAACAGAATATATATTTTTCAAATCAGCTCTCAGATGTAACTTTCATTACATTTACATCAAAGCCATTAAAGTAATGATGTTAAAAAGAATTATTTCGCTTTAATATTTTTAATGAAAAAAATATACACAATACAGGAAGCTTTAGGTTATAATAATAATAAGAGTTTAACATACACAGCAACAATGTAATTAATATTCATAATATTAAATAAATAATTTTAGAATTATCATACTTACAAAGGGCATACAGAAACACGCCAAAATAAAGAAGAATTTCAGTCGACGCAGCCCCAACAGAAATGTAGGACGGAACAATAAGCAGCAGTCCCTAAAGTAAAAACAGGTATCAATATATACATAAATACAACTGTAATTTCTAAATAATTTATTAAAAAGTTACCAAGTAAGAACCATTTATCACAATTTAGGGAGTTACCAAATGATGATGTATACTCCACTTTTTTCAAGCACAATGGAGGTTAGAAAGAAATATAAGAAAGAAAGATTTAAATATAATAATGTCAATTCTTTATATTTTCAATATATATATATATATATATATACGAGGTGTGATCAAAAAGTTCCAGGACTGAATTTTTATACATTTATTCATACAACATACAGGTTATTCAAATTTGTCTCCTTCGAAGTACTCCCCTTGGGAAGCTACACACTTTTCCCACCAGTGTTTCCACTGATCAAAGGCCCCAGAAAACTCTTCTTTTGTAAAGGAGTTTAGCAGCTTCGTTGTTTTTTTTTGTCTTTAATTTCGTCAACTGTTTGAAATCTTCGTCCTTTCAGGTGTCTCTTGAGCTTCGGGAAAAGAAAAAAGTCGGCTGGAGCCAGGTCAGGTGAGTAGGGGGGCTGAGGAATGACAGTCATTGCGTTTTTTACACACACAAAAGTTACGGATAACTAATGCAGAGTGAACAGGAGCATTGTCATGGTGAAGGACCCAATCACCACTTTGCCACAGCTCAGGTCTCTTTCTTCTCACAGCATTACGCAATTTTCTGAGGGTTTCAAGATAAACAAAACGATTAATTGTTTGACCTTGTGGAAGGAATTCATAGTAGACAACAACTTTACAGTCAAAGAAAACCGTAAGCATGACCTTCACATTTGATTTGACTTGGCGTGCTTTCTTGGGTCTTGGAGAACCTTTTGATGTCCATTGTGATGATTGGACTTTTGTTTTCACATCGTAACCAAAAACCCATGTCTCGTCTCCCTTAATATGTTTCAAGAAGCTTTCGTCGTCATTTGCCTTTTGAAGAAGTTCCTTACAAACATGAGTTCGGTGTTGTTTTTGGTCTTCAGTCAACAGTTTTGGCACAAACTTTGCTGCAACACGACGCATTTGAAGTTTTTCAGTTAAAATTTCCTGACATGACCCAAATGAAATGTTACACTCTTCTGCCATTTTACGGATTGTTAGTCCACGGTCTGATCGTACGAGAGCGTTCACTTTAGCAACATTGTCATCATTGATTGACACTGAAGGGCTTCCGGAATGAGCATCGTCGTCTGTGGATGTTCGGCCATCTTTAAAACCTCTTGAACCACTGATGGCAGCATAATCGGCTTAGACATTCTTCACCAAATGCTTCTTGTAACATCAAAAAGGTTTCAGAAAACGTTTTGTTCAGTTTCACACAAAACTTCACACAAACACGTTGCTCTTCTTTCACATTCATTTTCATAAAATAGCCGAACTCTATAAAACTAACCTCAAACAAACTGTGCTAATGTTACTTTCAGAGATGTTATGATTGATCTGCAGCTGTGTTCCTGTTGAGTCAGGCAATACAATGCTGTCAACCGCATCGCTGTGAGACATTGCATTCCCATAGTATATAAAAAATCCTGGAACTTTTTGATCACACCTCGTATATATATATAATAAATATCCCATTATATTTCATTTTCATTGTCATTGTATATTTTATCTACATTTTTCAGATAATTTAAAATTCTTTATTAACCCTATTATTTTTCATTTTAATTTTTCCATTTTCTTTTATTTCTGTATTGATAATTTTTGTTTTTAGCCTTTATGATAGCCAAATAAATAAAATATGTTTTATTAACATAAAAAATTGCCTATTTTTTTATGATTGATCCCTCTCAACATCCTGGTCAATCAACCTGGTTCTTCATTATTTTTTTCTGATTTCTCAGAGATATAGAATTAGTAATATTTTCTTTTTAATAGATCACAACAAATTTTTTTTTTTCAATTTCAAATATGAATAGATATTAATATTATTTTGTTCTAGTAAGAAATTTGTTTTTTATGAATGACTGAATCTCAATCTTTGGAAAACTGAAGGTGACTTTTCCTACAAGAACAGAGATACCATTTTGTGGGCTGTACTTCATCATGGCATCTGCACCCAGTTACCCAAATTATTTGTTAATAATTTTTTTTTTTTTAGCCCAACTTTTTTATTCTCACCTGTTGTCAAATGAAGACAACCAGCGAATTAGCTGAAAAAATATATAATAAATGACATGTAAATCATGGGGGAAGTCAGTACCCAACGGTATCTCCTCCTGACATTATATTAGGTTGTTTCCTACTTAAGGAGGTCCCTCAACCAGCTACTTTGTATCCTCCGATACATATTGTCAGGAATATTTATTGTTTTGTATGATTCTGTTTGGATGGTTAAATAGTTTTTCGTGAAACCTGTACCATTTGGGAAAACTAGATAAGTGCATTTTTATCCACAATAAGATAAATATTTTGAGCAACCCATATTGAAGCCCTACCCATCATGTATAATTAGGCAAGTTATAATGCCAATGGTAACCTTTTATACCATTGACATTACAACTTGTCTACTTTTACAATATGAGTAGGACTCCAATATGGGTAGCTCAAAATATTTATCTTATTGTAGACAAAAATGCACTTATCTAGTTTTTCCCAAACTGTAAAGAAATACTCTCTTTTTTTTTTTTCTGATGTGGTCCAGTTCAGTGGGTATGTATAGGGCTGTATGCAGTGTTCTATTACTTATGTACCATGTGGATTGTGTAATTAGTCATTATGTTCGTATATGTGAGTTTTTTTGGCTGAACTATATATCTGTGATGCGTAAGTCAATATGGGCATTAGTAAGTGTATATATTTAGGCGCTATCTTGGTTTCAGGGAGGACCTTCTTTGTAGCAGGGGGAACAATAGTCGTAGATGCTTATTTAAAGTAAGTCATATCTGTTTAACACGAGGAGTCCGAATGTTAGCCCTAAGTATTTTACTGTGTAATTGGTTAGTTAACTGAGTTAATAAGTAAAAAAACAAACAATTTAATTAAAAGTGAATCTAATAACACTGGCTACAACAGATTGGTAGTTAGTATAATAACAACTTACAAAAAAGGCAGCAGTTTTAACTTTGTTAGTAGATATCCTGCGAACACATCCTCCTTGGAGAATAGCCATGACGAGTCCTATACAGAAGAACATCGTCCCTTGATGCATCGGAGTAAAGCCAAAATAGTAATGAGTGAGGAACGTCAATGTGAATTCCAATCCAGAATACAAAAAAAGATAGACAAAGTAAATCAATCCCAAACGTGTCAAAGACTCTCTCCCTGAAACAAAAAATTAAAAATCAATTATACCTAACTTTAAAAAATAAATATTAGAAAATTTTAATTTTTACATGAAAGTTTCATTTTCATAGAAACGATGACATAGCTACCAAAATCTTACTTATTTGTTTTTTACTAGTAAACATAAAATAAGATTTGAGGGGAGTGAACTCGGTGTGTAAGGAACTGCTAACTTCCAAGGCCTGGATTCGAGTCTGGCTGAAGGCAGAAAATTTATTTTCTGTTATTTCAGCCATAGATCGACTTTAAGGTAGGGAGACCCCTCTGCGGCATACCCAGCCTACAAATATAAAAAAGCAGAAACCCTTAATTGGGAAAGATATCAGGAGGAGATCAATAGAAATTCAATAGAAAAGTAAGGTCAAGCAGGGCAGGATATAAAATCATGATTATATCAGTCCTTTGCTAATTATGGTGTCTCTTTACATGTTTTGTTAATCTCATTTGCTGCAATCGGGCGCCAAATTCCTAGGTGAACAGAAGAATGCTAAAATTTAGGGTTTTTTTTAAAACAAAAACAAAAAAACTTGTGAACAATTAGGTTAGTGAAGTTTTATACTTGGAAAAGTAATTATTTCCCACTTGAGGTACACATAATAGTATTGAAGGATCAATACAATTAGATCTCAGAACTGGCAATTAATTCATCCTAATTATTTCTAATGAGTAAATATATGTCCCCTTTAATATTCAATTTGTTAGTGTTTAAATAGTAAACAAATTTTATTGCAATTTCAAACCAATATAATTTTAACAAAGTTTTGTTTTAAACAGTAAGGTGTAGGGTACAGTGTAACTGAGTACAGAATAAATGAGAAACTTACCAGATTGGGATAATTTCTGAACAGCAGAAAATTTGAATAAAGAAACAATATTAATGTATGTCACGGCATGTCCTAAACTAGCAGCTATCGATTTGGCACGTTTTTCCTAAAATTGAAATGCATTCCATTAATTATAATTCATATCTAAATTTTTAAAAAAATTGTATTAAAAGTATTTTGTTATTAATTACCAGGTATGCAAGTTTAAAATGTCGTTTATTTCTTAAAATATATACACAGTAATTTAAAAAAAAGTATAATATATTTTATTCAAAGTACTGACCCTCGCTTTCTACACATTTTGTCCATCTCTCGGGCAATATATGGATACCATTCCAAAAGAATGCTTCATCTTTATTTAAAATCCATTCATCGAGCCATTTTCGTACGTTTTTCGAAATTGTTGAAGTGTTGCTCCGCCAATGAGTGTCCCATGGATGAGAAGAGGTGATAATCAGAAGGCGCCAGGTCAGGTGAATACGGCGGGTGGGGTAGGAGTTCCCAACCAAGCGAAGAAATCGTTTCCTTAGTCAATCTGGCTGAATGTGCAGGAGCGTTATCATGCTGAAGAATGACTTTGGCGTGCCTGTGAGCCCATTCTGGGCGTTTTTCGATCAATGCGTGACTCAAATTGATCATTTGTTGTCGGTAGCGCTCGGTATTGACTGTTTCGCCGGGTTTGAGAAGCTCGTAGTAGACTACTCCCTCCTGATCCCACCACACACACAGCATTGTGTTCTTCCCAAAACGATCCGGTCTTGCACTCGATGTGGATGGTTGTCCTGGCGTTACCCATGATTTTTTTTCGTTTGGGATTCTGAAAATAAATCCATTTTTCATCGCCAGTTACAACTCGATGCAAAAAACCCTTTCTTTCGTGGCGTAAAAGCAGCATTTCGCACACAGTTTTTCGTTTTTCCATCTGTCGTTCGTCCAATTCATGTGGAACCCATTTTCCAACCTTTTGAATCTTTCCCATAGCTCTCAGGCGAGCGGAAATGGCTTGCCTAGTGACATTCAACTGTTCTGCCATCATTTGTTGGGTTTGGGTATTGTCTTCGTCTAATAAAGATTGCAATTCGAAGTCCTCAAACTTTTTTGGTCGATTTTCTCGTTTTGATCAGTAACATCAAAATCACCACGTTTGAAACTTTGAAACCAACGTTCACATCTCCTGACGGTTGGAGCAACATCGCCATAAGTCTCAACAAGAATTCGATGACATTCAGATGCCTTTTTCTTTTGATTAAATAAGAAAATCATGACATGCCGCAAATGCTCTTTATTTGGCTTAAAATTAGACATTTTTAACACCAAAGAAAGGTATGATACGTCCACGCAAACGACTTAAAAACAACTTACTTTTGTATACAAATGACTAACAAACAAAATAGCGTTTAGAGATAAGCAAATCCTTCAATAGGCTAAGAGCGCATTCTATTGGAATTAAAACGACATTTTAAACTTGCATACCTGGTAAATATAATATTATTAGTAGACAATATATTTCTGAACAACTGAACACACTGGTTTTGTTTTAAAGCAGGACAGTTACAATCAGTGGCAAGGTAAAAATGCAATACTTTGGTGTGAAGGATGTTTCACATCTCTCTATCCCTTTGATGTGGTTGATTTATAAGGTTCTGGACCATCTTCTAGATATTTTGCAAAGTGGTTCTAACTCCACTGCCATTGGTATATTAATCCATATGTCAGAGACGTCTAAACCAACTTAATTGTCTCTTTTACAGACCAGAAAAGACAAAAAACTGCTTGTTGTTTCCGACTACTTCAACATTTACTAGACAAGCGTTCAAAGCTACCAATAAATTACAAAAGACTTATTCACATGACAGTAAGTAGAACCATTTGAACATACAGAGTTGAGCTTTGGGGCTCCAGTAAACCTTCTAATTCAGTACAACCATTCCTTACAATCCAAAATCCTTCTTAAAATCCTCAATACTTCTTATTATGTCACAAACAAACTTATCTATAAAGATCTTAATATTCCATGTGTTGTTGATTTGGCCCAAAACCAGATACCTATCCTTCCAAAGTAAACTATATACCCACTTAAGTTTACTAGTCTCCCACCTTGCCTCTCACTCAATTGCTGTTCTACTGGTGAGTACTTCTTTACATGTTATTGTAATCATTTTCCTCAAATTTACTTGTTGAATACAATGTATACCATTGTAAATATCAATAAATAGATAAACAAAAAAAAAAAAAAATCCTTCTTCTTGAGTTTCCTTTTAAAGTTAAATCTTTATTTTCTACCTAATACTTGCACTCCAACAAATGAAATATTAACCAATTCCTTTTCCAATAACAGAATTATAGATATGCCAATAGATGGAATCCACCTTTAAGATCTTTTAAATTTCAAAATCTGCTTTTTCTTATCTATTATTAATCACAGTGGCAAAAAAGTAAAATGTACTACAATTCATAAGTTATTGTATAGAGAAAACGTAAACGTAAAATAATGTTTGTTAAATAAACAAAACCAGAGTAATTACTGAAGATAGTAACCAACAATATTTTGTCAATAACAATGGATAAAAAAAAAAAAAAAAAAAAAAAATACAAAATGAATATGTTATAAAACAGGCTATTACTTATTTAAAATTATGTTAATATTTGTAAAAATCATCCTCTATCATTTTGATATTTTTCAACACCTTTACAATACATCTCTAGATAAATGTTTTTTATTGTTTAATATATTTTTGTTTAATTTAAAATTTAGACAAACAATCAAAGCTTCCAATAAATTACAAAAGACTCATTTACATGACAGTTATTAAACCTATATGGAAATAGGAGTTGAGCTTTGGGGCTCTACTAAACCATCCAATTCATCTCGAATCCAATCCTTACAATCCAAAATCCTTTGAAAAATTCTTAATGCTTCTTACTTTGTCACAAATAAACTTATCCATAATGACCTAAATGTTCCATATGTTGCTGATTTAGCACAAACCAGATACCAATCCTTTCATAGTAAACTGCACTCCCACACGAATCCATTAGTCTCCCAACTTGTTTCTCATTCAATACCTGATAACCAACTGAGGTGTTTGAAAAGAAGATGGCCAAGAGACCTTCTAGTTTAGAAGTTTTTTTGTCCTGCTACTAGTGAGTAGTTCTTCACAATTGATTTACATGTCATTATAATCATTTCCTCAAATTTACTTGATGTATATTGATGTACAGTTGTAAATATCAATAAATAGTTTTAAAAAAATTTAAATTTCATAAACAGAAATATTTAAATATTTTTTCATAGCATTCTCCATTTGTTTAATTAATTTTTAGATTAGAATATTATTTAATAACCGCAATCATAATTATAATTTTTAATGATTCATTTATACTATTTCGATATATAATTGTTGTCTTTGAGGATGTCGTATTATCATGTGGTACCTATGATCAGGGCCTACATAATCTCGGCCGAAACAATGAAAATAATATTATTCAACAGATGGTATTCAGACATCTTCCAATCATAAACCAATAATTTTGTATGTAAGTATTTATTAATTTCTGTAACTTCAGTAAATGGCTTTAAATACTTACAAAGCAAAAAAAAAAACTCAAACAGTAAGGATTTATAATTGAATCCAGTGAATATGAATGTATAATTAAATGTATTAGTTCTGTTTGATTTGATTTTTATCTAGGTGTCAAGGTTATTTTATTTAATAATTTAGAATTTTAAAAAACAGAACCTTGAAATGTTCACGTTTATGTTAATTAACTTTTAAATTATTAAATAACTGAGTTGAACTAAATTGAGAGTAGTTACGAAACGCAGCATTAATTGAATGTCAAAGGAAATTACATTACAGGAATTAATAG
The DNA here is from genome assembly GCA_003667255.2 of Euschistus heros. Taxonomy (NCBI): domain Eukaryota; kingdom Metazoa; phylum Arthropoda; class Insecta; order Hemiptera; family Pentatomidae; genus Euschistus; species Euschistus heros. Next base: position 362,636 of record RCWM02000452.1, on the reverse strand, counting down.
GCAGCTCTGACAGCATCGTCGCTCATCGAGCAACTCCGCTACGTTGTACCAATAAAAACATCTTTCAAAGTAAAAAATTAAAATAAATGTTTCATTAATTTAATAATACAGTGGAATCCCGATATAATTTATATCCCTATAAAACGTATTAAAGTGCTGGTCTTTCAGAAAAATCACATAATTTTATCATTGAATTGAAGTTATTGAATTAGAATTGGGTTTTCTAGGATTTCGTTTGTTTACACTAAATATTACAAAGTCATGGTGAGAATTGTTGGATTCACTCCTTATCATAGCCTCTAAAATAAAACATCTATCTGTTACAATAAAAAAATATAAAATATATTATATCAGCACTAGAAAGTGATAAAAAAAAAAATTATGTTCAAAATTCATACTTCTTTATTTAAATACATTGTTGTTCATTTAAACAATTTAATATATTGACAGCCCCTTTTTTGCCTTCTAAAATCCGACATAATTTTAAAGGTAAAAAAAAAAAAAAATATTTTTGAATTCGACAAAATTAAGTTTCTACGTGTTTTTTGAGATGAGGAATCTGGAAATAATATCAGTTTTTAGTTTAAAAATTTTCCTCACCTACATTATATAAATAAGACGTTTTAAAATGATCTATTTCTATTATTATTTTAGTTTTTACACAATAAATTTCAAATAAGACCATTTAAAAAAAATATACACATTTTTTAACCAAAACCTGATATTAATTTTAGATTATTCATCAATCTTAGGATTTCTATGCACTTTGAAATAAAAATAAATCATTTTAAAACGTCTTATTTATATAATATAGGTGAGGAAAATTTTTAAACTAAAAACTGATATTATTTCCAGATTCCTCATCTCAAAAAACACGTAGAAATTTAATTTTGTCGAAATCAAAAATAATTTTTTTTTTTTACCTTTAAAATTATGTAGGATTTTAGAAGGCAAATAAGGGGCTGTCAATTTCTGAAAAGATGTAAATAATTTGCGCTATCTCACATATTTCGCAACCGATTAAGACAATATTTTAAGTCATCTAGAAGTCTTAAAACTGCATAGTTTAGCTCGAATCCGGAGGTCGCAGGATTTCCTCTTATTGAAATATCTCAAGTTATAGCTGACCTTGGATTTTTTCATTCACATCAATTTTTGTCCACTTAAATCGGGAGTAAATCCAATGTTATAAGCATGGATAAAAAGCAGAATGTATGCTTATTCTAGTGATGCTATTACTGTTGTAATCGGTTGAACACAGCAGTTGTTATGGCCGGTAGAAAATGTTGATGAAATCTCAACTTAGAAATTTTAACCTCCTCGAAAGGGGTAAAAAATCAATATTTTTTGATTTTGATAAAATTTCACATATAAGGGTTTTATGGTGCGTTAACTCGAGATTTGAGGTCAGTTGTTCATGAAAAAAAGTTTCCACTGATTTACAGCGGATTTCCTTGGAATTTTGTCATTTTTTTAGTTTTTGAGCACCCTAAAGTCGGATAGTGTCTTGAGCATAACAAAAGTATTTTTATATATAATAGCATACATAACTGCAATTAAACGTGAAAGAATCATTTCTCTATCTTGACTGAGAGTTGATGGATATGTCTTTTGGCTGGGAGGTCAATACTGTTTTGGGTAACGGTCGGGTTAAGAGGAGGCACCAAACTGGCCTCACCCGCGCTACACCCACTAGTTCGATCCTTACGCTTCACTTCGAGTTTACATTTATCGATAGCTCTTTCCTATAACCTCACATGTAAACAATCACTTCTACAGTTTCAACTTGGATTGTGTTGTTTAGTGTGTTATATTGATATTTAGTCTTCTTAAATGAAAATAAGTGAAACAGAAGTTAACAAAATGAATTTCATAAAGGATTAAGTGTTTTATCAATTCATGTTTTCTTATTCCCTCTTATCTAATGTGTAAAAGTGTTACAAAACTTAAGAACATTAATTTGTACATGGATTTGGTGTTTTATATATTTTTATTTGTTGTATCAATTGGACTGATAAAATTTCGGTATGCATATTTTGTGAATGGGGTCTTTGTCAATAAATGTGAGAAAGTATATCATAGGTTTCATATTTTCTTATTTCCACTTCCCTTGAGAAAATATAGCAGAAATTAACATCATAACTTTCAATAAGTATTCTTTCTTATATTATATCCCTTATAACATGGAGAATGGACAAAGTGTAAATAATCACTGATTAAGAGGTAAATGGCATTATATAATTGTAAAACTATTGGTGTAATGTTATAGATTAATGTATTTTTAAACATTTTTAGAAGCCTGATGGTGGAGCATTGTCTCCGAAACATGTAGCTACAAATGTTAAATAAATAGGAGTTATGTGAAATAAATACTTTAGGATTCTGTCTTTTAAACATTTATAATTTGTTATTTACACTTCCCTCACATCACAAAGTTTATCAGGAGTTAACATTACTGGTGGTTTAGCATTATATTAATTTTCATTTAATATAAAATTAATTCAAAATTAATTTAGTGTCTTATATTTTGACATTTTCTTATTTCTCATTTTAATATCATAAGGTAAACAGAAGTTAATATTACTTTGAACAGGGATTTAAAGTTTCTCCGTAAATAAATGAGAATAACCTTTCCCCTCGAAAAGTAGCGACTAAAACACCGAAATAAATCGGAAGAAGGTAAGAATCGATAAAAGGTATTCTCGGCGGGCGTAGGAGCTGCCTCCTCTTAACCCGACCGTTACCCCTTTTTTGGTGTAACGTTTTTTTCACATTTAAAAATAGAACATTTTGACACGTTTTAGCTCTTTTGGCGTAGCTCTGATCAAAAATTTGAACACAATTTCCTAGTTAGAAACTTAGCGGAGAATACTTTCTGTATATAACATTTGTAGCTAGGACCTAACATTTAAGAGATATATTGATTCGAATGAAAAAAAAAGACATGTAAAGTTTTTTTCACCATCAAATATGTAACATTTTGATACGCTCTAGCTCTGTTGGTGTTGCTCGGATCGAAAAATAATCTGTAGCTTTCAGGTCAGAAATTAAATGGGCAATATTTTTTGTTACATAACATTCGTCACTTGGACCAATAGTCCAGTCAATAAACATATTGTAGAGTGCATGGAATATGCGATAATTTCCTGTCTAGGAAACTGTTCAAGCATCATCGAGCAAAGGTCAAATAAGAACTAAAAATAAATTAGGACTTCATGATAGATGTAAAAAAACTTTATATTAAAATAACTCTACATTCACTTTTCTACAATTATTTATTGTTATGTTTGATTGTTAAAGTATTTCTTTATATGTACATAATATATCATTTTCTTTTTTTCTTACTTTTCATTGTAGCAATGAAAGATAGTTTTAGTTATTTGAACATATTTTTTTCCTTTGCTCTTTGGGCATAATTCCCTTACCCCTCCAACCTGTTTTGACCACTTTTGCTAATATGTTTTCCAAGTAATCAGTCTATTATTATTGCAGATTATGTATTATATTGATCAGTACTAAATCAGCTGCCATGAGTTAGCATATTAAGCAAAGTTTCAGCTCATCAGATTCAGTAGGTCTGTAATAACCCCTAAATCCCGGACTTCGAAAAAACAATAGATCTTGGAAATAGGTAGTATGGTCCATAATCTTCCGTCCTGCCCTGCTTCCCCTCCTTCAAACGTGCTGGGACCTGCACGCTTATGCCTGCTCACTCCATACCCATCGCCCACACTTCCTCAGTCCTGTCATTCAGTGTCCAGCCTTGAAGAAAACTCCCCATTTTTACAATGTTCAAACTCGACTACCATACTGTTATTAAATTTTTTTTGTAAAGAGGGTCTTACTCCTGCGCAAATTAAAGAGCGCTTGGATTCTGTATGCGGGCAGTCCTCTCCCTCGTATTCCACAGTGAAAGAATGGGCAAAATGATTTAAGTTATGGAAAGAACTTCTAAAAGATGACCTGCGTCCCGGTTGCCCATTGGAAGCTGTCACTTCTGAAACAATCCAACTTGTGGAATCTGAATTGCTGTCTGACTACTGCGACTGAAAACCAAGGAAATAGTGAGGTTGGGGCTTTCAAAAACAAGTGTTTTGAGGATCATCAAAGAACATTTGCATATGAACAAGGTTAGTGCAAGATAAGTTCCAAAAATTCTTTCAGTTCCTCAAAAACAGGAGCGAGTTCACTGCTGCAATGAATTTTTACGTGTTTTTTTCCAAGCAGCAGTGGAAGAACATTTTTTTAACAAAGAAGAAATTTTTTTTTTCATGGTATAGAAACGTTGCCAAAGCTTAGTTGTATTGTTGTATTAAGTGTGTTGTACTTGGAGGAGAATATATTGAAAAACAGTTAGACCAATTTTTTTCTTTCACCTTTCCTTCTATCCCAGGCTAGAAACTTATGGACCTTACTACGTATCTATCTATAATCTACTGCTTTTCCCAATTTACATTTTATTATGAAAACAATCAGATTACTTAAATTAATATTTTAATGAAATTAACAATCGATGATTATTCGAAGAAAAAAAAAAAAAATATCATGAGAAAACAGCTGTTACAAATGCGAATTTTATCATTAAAATCAATATAGTTTCTAAACGGTAGGTCCTAGCGACAAGTGTTTGGCAAGGCGCTATTTGCAGAGCGCGGCGCGACATGACACGACGCGATCGCGCCACTCGCGTAGTGTTGGGAAGCTTATATTGCCACCTGCCTCTCGCCCAGTGGTCAAGTGTTTTTGTTTAAAAATTGTTTTTATTAGTAAGTTTAGAATGAATGAAGCAAGAACAAAACTATATTAATTAGATTTAAGCTCAGAATCTGATCCAGATTATTTATACTGATGAAGTTTTAATGCATTCATTTACAGCCAAGAAACCGAAATTTTCTAATTACTTTTATCTTTCTAAAAGTAAGACCCATGGGCAATTTAAAATGACTTCAGAACCACCCGATTCACAACTGTTCACGAAAAACTAGTTGCACTAGGGTAGTAGACGTGTGAGACGACTTTGTGCGAGAAACTGTGTCTGGGGCCCTATGTCACTCATTTTTCGTGTCATGCGCTGCGTAGCGTCGTGCCGTCAATATGCGGGTTACCTTATACAACAAAAAATATTCACTATTTAATTTCTGACTAGGAAACTGTCGTAAAATTGTAGATCTCAACAACGCCAGAAGAACTAGAGTGTCTAATAATGCCTCAAATCTTAACAAATGTTGGAAAAACCTGACTTTTTTCATTCAAACCAATATAGCTCATAAATGATAGTAGTCCAGTCAATGAGTGCTGAAATATGCGATAATTTTTGACTTCATAGCTTCGTTAGGAATAGTTAGAAGGTAAACATACTAAAAGTCCCCGCCCCTGACGGGTGAGCTAACTGTTGGGGGGGGAGGGGAGAAGTTAATTTTTTTTTTTTTTGCTTTTTCGATATCTCGAAAACAGTTGACTCTAGAAAAATATGTTTCAAATAAACATAAAAGCTAATTAAATTTCCTATAAAATTGATAATAAATAAATTTGTCGTAATTCTAATCGTTTACGTGATATTCGTTATTGAAAATCGGTGATTTTCGGAAAAAAAAAAAAAAATGTCACCTCACTTTTTGTCAAAATTTTGTTTCTAGTACCTTCCGCAATCGTTTCTCAGAAAAAATATCAGAATCAAAATTTTAGAGTATTAAATTTACGTTAGTTTCATATATACGTTTCTGGTATTTGAAGCAAGTGTTTAACAAAAAGTGAGGTAAACATTTTGTTTATTTCTAAAATTATCGATTTTTAATAACGTATATCTCGAAAACCGTTGGAATTTCTACGAATACGTATATAATTAATTTTATAGAAAATATACTGAGCTTTAATTTTGATTTGTAGCATATTTTTCTAGAGTCCACCGTTTTCGAAATATTATCGAAAAACAAAATTGGGACGTTCTCTCCTCCCCCCACCCTTAGCTCACCCCACCCCCCCCCCCCCCCCCCCCCCCCCCCGGCGGGGACTTTTAATATGTGTACCTTCTAACTATTCCTAACACAGATGTGAAGTCAAAAATTATCGCATATGTCATGCACTCTACACCCCTCATTTCAGCACTCTTTAACTGGGGTTGCACTTCTCTCAGAAAACACGTTTGTTGGTACTCACTCCGAAACTAATTGTTCGATCCAAAATTTCTATTTTTTATTTCAATGCTCCTTAAATTTACTATCACTCCCTACATATGAAATTTTGATTATATCACGTTATACACTCAATTTGTCGATACTATCATACTTTGCCAAAACGTACATATTTAACGTTCGGGTTGGGGTGTATTACGTGACATAATCAAAAGTACATAGGACCTGATAGTAAATTTCATCAGATTTTGGTTTAAAAAAATAAATTTCAGATCTGACAAATAGTTTTGTAGTTATGTTGAAAACTATGCAAAAAAAACTTGGATTTCAAAATAGTAAGTGGTTTTAAACGTGCTGGTATGGGTCAGGTGACATTTGTTTTTTCCCAAAATTCACCGATTTTCAATAACGAATATCACGTAAACGATTAGAATTACGACAAATTTATGTATTATCAATTTTATAGGAAATTTAATTAGCTTTTATGTTTATTTGAAACATATTTTTCTAGAGTCAACCGTTTTCGAGATATTATCGAAAAAAAAAAAAAAAAAATTGAACTTCTCCCCTCCCCCCCCCCCACCTTAAGCTCACCCTCCAGGGGTGGGGACTTTTAGTATGTTTACCTTCTAACTACTCCTAACGAAGCTATGAAGTCAAAAATGATCGCATATTCCATGGACTCTACGTCCCTCATTTCAGCACTCATTGACTGGACTACTATCATTTATGAGCTATATTGGTTTGAATGAAAAAAGTCAGGTTTTTCCAACATTTGTTAAGATTTGAGGCATTATTAGACACACTCTAGTTCTCCTGGCGGCGTTGTTGAGATCTACAATTTTACGACAGTTTCCTAGTCAGAAATTAAATAGTGAATATTTTTTGTTGTATAAGGTAACCCGCATATTGACGGCACGACGCTACGCAGCGCATGACACGAAAAATGAGTGACATAGGGCCCCAGACACAGTTTCTCGTACTAAGTCACGTCTCACGCGTCTACTACCCTAGTGCAACTAGTTTTTCGTGAACAGTTGTGAATCGGGTGGTTCTGAAGTCATTTTAAATTGCCCATAGTCTTACTTTTAGAAAGATAAAAGTAATTAGAAAATTTCGGTTTCTTGGCTGTAAATGAATGCATTAAAACTTCATCAGTATAAATAATCTGGATCAGATTCTGGGCTTAAATCTAATTAACCCTTTAACGGGCAAGCCGGGAATTTTTGAATTTATTTCCTTTTTTTTCCCACCTTTGAATGGCGATAGCCACGCTAAACCCCACACATGTATCATGAAATTCAAGGTTAAATAAAGGATATTAGCCGATAATGAGAAGAATAATGCGTCGGATATTACGACATTTATTGAGAAAAAGGCGTTAAAAATGTGTATCCTCCAGGATACATTGCCTGTTAAAGGGTTAATATAGTTTTGTTCTTGCTTCATTCATTCTAAACTTTCTATTAAAAACAATTTTTCAACAAAAACACTTGTCCACTGGGCGAGAGGCAGGTGGCAATATGCACTCCCCAACACTAGGCGAGTGGGATCGCGTCGTGTCATGTCGCGCCGCGCTCTGCGAATCGCGCCTTGCCAAACACTTGTCGCTAGGACCTACCGTTTAGAAACTATATTGATTTGAATGATAAAATTCGCATTTGTAACAGCTGTTTTCTCATGATATTTTTTTTTTTTCTTCGAATAATCATCGATTGTTAATTTCATTAAAATATTAATTTAAGTAATCTGATTGTTTTAATAATAAAATGTAAATTGGGAAAAGCAGTAGATTATAGATAGATACGTAGTAAGGTCCATAAGTCCATAAGTAAGGTCCATAAGTCTAGCCTGGGATAGAAGGAAAGGTGAAAGAAAAAAATTGGTCTAACTGTTTTTCAATATATTCTCCTCCAAGTACAACACACTTAGTACAACAATACAACTAAGCTTTGGCAACGTTTCTATACCATGAAAAAAAAAATTTCTTCTTTGTTAAAAAAATGTTCTTCCACTGCTGCTTGGAAAAAAAACACGTAAAAATTCATTGCAGCAGTGAACTCGCTCCTGTTTTTGAGGAACTGAAAGAATTTTTGGAACTCATCTTGCACTAACCTTGTCCATATGCAAATGTTCTTTGATGATCCTCAAAACACTTGTTTTTGAAAGCCCCAACCTCACTATTTCCTTGGTTTTCAGTCGCAGTAGTCAGACAGCAATTCAGATTCCACAAGTTGGATTGTTTCAGAAGTGACAGCTTCCAATGGGCAACCGGGACGCAGGTCATCTTTTAGAAGTTCTTTCCATTACTTAAATCATTTTGCCCATTCTTTCATTGTGGAATACGAGGGAGAGGACTGCCCGCATACAGAATCCAAGCGCTCTTTAATTTGCGTAAGAGTAAGACCCTCTTTACAAAAAAAATTTAATAACAGTAGGTAGTCGAGTTTGAACATTGTAAAAATGGGGAGTTTTCTTCAAGGCTGGACACTGAATGACAGGACTGAGGAAGTGTGGGCGATGGGTATGGAGTGAGCAGGCATAAGCGTGCAAGTCCCAGCACGTTTGAAGGAGGGGAAGCAGGGCAGGACGGAAGATTATGGACCATACTACCTATTTCCAAGATCTATTGTTTTTTCGAAGTCCGGGATTTAGGGGTTATTACAGACCTACTGAATCTGATGATCTGAAACTTTGCTTAATATGCTATCTCATGGCAGCTGATAGTACTGTTAATTATAATACATAATCTGCAATAATAATAGACTGATTACTTGGAAAACACATAAGCAAAAGTGGTCAAAACAGGTTGGAGGGGTGAGGGAATTATGCCCCAAGAGCAAAGGAAAAAAAAAATTCAAATAACTAAAACTATCTTTCATTGCTAAAATGAAAAATAAGAAAAAAAGAAAATAATATATTATGTACATATAAAGAAATACTTTAACAATCGAACGTAACAATAAATAATTGTAGAAAAGTGAATGTAGAGTTATTTTAATATAAAGTTTTTTTTTTACAGCTATCATGAAGTCCTAATTTATTTTTAGTTCTTATTTGACCTTTGCTCAATGATGTTTGAACAGTTTCCGAGACAGAATTCAACCAGTGTGTCTATGGCCAACTCAAGACACGGTTTTTTTTTGCCAATTTCAGCCAATGGTGAATGGGACAGAAAGAGGATTGAAAACACTTGACCAATAACTCAATTTTTTTTTTTTTTATAGCACTTTGAATATTATTGTATTTATTTACTTTTTTTTTTTTTTTTTTTTTTTTTTTTTTTTAATTTGATTTACAGTCTTTCACTATGTTTTATAATTTACATAATATGCAGCAATAACACATTGCCTTTGACTAGACTGACATGCAGGAATGGAATATCTTTTGTTGCTAATCAGCAGTTAGGAATAAATATTTAAATCGAAAGCTTCCAATCTCAAATATGATCAGATAATATAACTTACCGAAAATAGCTACGCATTAATAGATTAAGATGGTTTAAATAAATTCTTTAAAAAATTATACCGGTAAAGTCAATAAAGAATTCCTTAATTGGATTTTGATAAAGATGGCATAAAATTTTAATTAATTAGAAACAATTTGTTAAAAAAAAAAATTGAATTACCTCATTCAAAATAGAATAGAAAGTAATATTCTTATTCCAAGGATATTGAAAAAGATAAGAAGTATTTAGCATATCAGCAAACTTTAAATAATGGAAAAGATAAAACCTTAAGATAAAATATTTCAAAACACTATACAGCTAATTTTGAAAAAGAATTTAAAAAAGCAAAAAAAAAAAAAAAAAAAAAAAAGCAATACAAATAGAAAAATAGTTGAGAATAAAAAAACAATAATAGAATTCAAATAGAATAATTAATAAAGAAATATTAAAACCAGCAAAATTGATTATCTACAAATATAAACATCTTTCCTAAAACCAAAATAAAAAACTTTTGAGATTTTTAATTAAAAAATCAATTTAAATCCGATAAATCAAATGACATTCCAAATATTGAGTCAAAGCAAATAAACACTCTACGGAATGATAACAATGATAATTGAATAGCTGATTAGTTACATCAGTGACAATATAACAGGCTATTGACTGGCAGTCTGATATAATTTGATAATTTAAAAAAATAAAATTAAAATTAAATTTATAAACAAATTGTGACAGATAAAAACACAAAAATCCAATATCAATACTTACAATCTCTAGTTACAAATTAAACATGTCAAAAAATCTTGTAACTCTCTCTATATGTTAAGATATTATTAGACTTCAATATAAAAATAAATTCTTGATAAAAGTATTATTTTAAACTACATCATGCAAGTGTTTTGGAGAGGATCAAAATAACTGATACATGTATTAAAAAAAAAAATTGAATTATAATTTAAAAGAAAAGAAAATTACCTTCGGAAGTGTTTCCTCATAGAAAAAGAAAATGAATATAACATCCACGACAGACAGAAAGAGGGCAAATAAAGCTGGTAAGACGAACCAATGCATATCACCACTATGTATGGCCCATTTAGCTATAAAGGCACCAATTAATGGTCCAATGATAAAACCCATCGAAAAAGCAATCCCAACTAAAGCCTGGAAAAAATAAGAGATATATAAATTCTATATAAAAATAGTGTCACACAATGTAATGGAGATTATATTTTAAGTAAAACATATAATTCATCATAATTTCATGATCCATTAATTAGCATAAACAAATAAAAATTAATGATCTTGAAATGCTACTTACCATGCCAGCAGCTCTTGTTGATGAGGTGGAAACATCTGTGATTATTGCCATGGTAATGCTGACATTGCCTTTGCTTAAGCCTCCAATGATTCTGGCAATTACGAAAAATGCAAAATTGTAAGATAAAGCCCACAAAGCATAAGAAAAAGCAATACCTATCTAGAGATAAAGGTGAATTAAAACAAAGTATTACTAATGAATTCATAAGATGAACAAATATACATACCAAACATGTGAGGAGGACAGGTTTTCTCCCATATCTGTCAGATAATCCACCAGCTAACGGAGAAACAACATATTGCAAAAAAGAAAACATGGACCCCAGAAAACCTTAAATATATAATAAAAGGTAATTTAAAATATAAAAGAATAACTGTAAAAAATTTAATTCATCAATAAGTACCTCCAAACAAAACTGAATTAGCAGCTTCAGGGGCTCCCACTTGCACTTGAAACTTATTAATAATATTAGAAAAATATCGGTACAAGCCATCTGAGGGATCGGTTTTTTGATAATGGTCCATTAATGCTGGCATCAAAGGTAGAATCATAGTGAAAGCCATAAGATCAATCAGCAATGATAAAAATATAACATAAGTCATTTTTGACTGATTCTTTTTACTTATCATTTTTTCTCCACCCGCATTAATAGCTTTTGTCATTGTGCTGTTCAGTTATTGGCAAATTAAGAAACATTCAAGTCAAAGAAACAGGGGAAAGTGATTATCTAACGCACTTTCACCACTTAATTTCCAACTTAACATTTGATGGATGAAATTGGTCACTCCGTAAAAATATATACTTTTTTTAGGAATAAGCTAAAGTTCAAATAATCTATAATAAAAAATATTTCTTCATAAAAATACAACAGGGCGGTATTACCGCAAGTTTAATTTGAGCGGTTGTCAAGAAGTTTAATGTTCGTTTAACGCTAGCTTACTATCACCGAAAGTCGGATTGTTAGAATCGACTTCATAAAGAAGTATCGATAGTGATATCTAGCAACTTTAGAACATAAATTGTTGCTTTTGTGACTTACTTATCGTCGATACGAATCTAAAGTATTGAATGTGAAGACTTTCCAGGAGAGTGGAAAAACGGGTCTTTTGCACTTATTCCTCGCATTTCATTTTGAGTTTATTATCACATTACGAGTAACCTTCCAAAAAGTAATAACAGGTCAACGAGAGAGCGTTTGATAGTTCCTGTTCTTAAATAATTAAATAAAAAACAAAAATGTTACAATGAGAGAAAAACAAAAAAACGTTATGTTATTAAGAGGGTGGCAAGAAGGAAATAATTTCGGAAAATATATGTTCAAATAAGTTTATGAATTAAGTTCATTTGCCCAAAACTTTGTTGTTGTATATTGCCTACACCAAGAATAAATAAAAAATATCACTATGTCCTAGGGCACTTTACTGTTTTCCAACCACGTTTCCTTCTTTAAACCAATATTAGAATGGCAATTCGACTTCGAAGGGACAGCGGGTAACGAGCAAGCAGACCAAGAAAAATAGAAATAAAAAGGTGCGGAACTCCCACTTTTATGGCAAGAACCTTCTTTAAGTATCTCAAAAAAACTTTAAAGGAAAGATGTGATGGATTAGATTTGGAAAAGAGCATCAAAGGAATGGAGGGACGTTGTCGGTCTTAGGCAGGCTCAGCAGCGCTAATCAAGAGACATTACGGATTAGGATAAGTGTAGAAATCCATACGGTACAACTGATGGATTCATCAAATGCAGAATTCGGATGGAGAAGGATATAGATATCGTACCGATAGGTGGCGAGCGCCATTCTGCAAGGGAGGTTATAACGATTATGAGTTATCTAGAGCTTGATATTGTTAATCAAATTTACTTGTTTTCAGTTAAATTGATATTAAGAAGAAATAATTAGATGGTGCTACATGTAGATCTCGGTAAAGTTTTAAAATCGACAGATATATCGCTAATAATATCCAGTTGACACAGCTTTATGTGATCGCTGCGGGACTCGCACAAGGTGATCACAATAACCGATTGATAACATTAAGCTAAAGAACCCAACAGGGAATTAAAAGAAAATGTTTTATGGACAATTTGTATTACGTTCATAAAAAATATACTTCTTTTCAATTTTTTCCCTACTCTGTTTCTTTTCCTATTTTGATTCTCATTTTGCAGAATTGAGCTCTCGATATTCATCCGCTGTTTTAATAGTTTATTCAGCAATGGCTAAGAAATATTCACAGTTATAGTGGCTTTACGCTGACAAATTCTGGTAAGGAATTTGTCGTAAAACGACAGGCGGTCGTACGATTTTAAGATATCTATCTTTTCAGATAAACCCAGGTCCCATCGTTTTGATGGTCCCGCGCTCATTTAAAAAAAACAAAACAAAAAAAAACTGAAAATCATTTAAAAAACAAAAAAGATGGTCCGAACACTTCTGAGGACGAAATCATACTGAGCTGAGCTAGTAAAGTTATTTTCATAGAAGTAGAGACAAGGAGATGTTATATTGTTTTTTTTTGTTTATTACGTTTAACGTCACTTTATGCTGCTATCGCTAATCGGACGATGGTACGGTGGAAGTCCTAAATTTTGCCTATCCTGGTATAATTAGGATAGGGATCTTTAAAGAGTACCTGACATCGCACAGGGTCGGGACCCCCATTTTACGTCCCTTCCGAAGGACGGTATAGCCAAGGATTTTTTACTCCCTTTAAAAAATCCTAAGATCATCTGCCGGGCTGCGAACCCGCAATCTTGGGTTTAGTAAGTTGCTATGCAAACCACTACACCACAGGTGACCTTATGTTATATTGTACATTCTTAGTAAAAGTGTTTTTCTTGGAAAGAATTATGCCAACTCTGGCCGCCCCGCTTCCGACAAAAAAGCACAAATTCCGAAATTCCAAGATTTTGAGAATGATCACAATAAACGGGATTTTGGTAACAATAAACGGGAAAATGGTAATGTTTGGACCCGTTCCAAGCCATTCATTAAAATTAAACACTGGATTTCCAATCATGTTTTAAGGCGATCTTCAATCACTTTATCAGTTCAATGATGCCAGATTAAAAATTACAACTATTGGTGGAGATATCATTGCGGCCATAATTCTCACTGGAGAAATCGCTGCATTACTAGAATCCCAATGATTTCTACTAATCTACGATTTCAATTCAAATAATTAAAATTTCAAATTAAAGTTTTGCTATTACAATTAACGAATCGCAAGGCCACACTTACAAAATGTTGTAGTGGATCTTCGGACTCACGTTTTTTCCATTGGTTATAGTATGTAGTGCTTTTGCAGAACTGGGAAACCTAAACACTGGTGATATGTTCTCGAAACATCGGGGATAAAACTCAAAATTTAGTTTATTCAGTAGTTGTGTGTGTGTGTGCATTTATAAATACGGTATGAATGAATACATTTATCTCTGTACCTATTGCCCTTTACTGAGGCAGATTGTACACTTATTTCAATAAAATATATTAGAAGTTTATTCGGATGTCTTATGATTTTTTTTTTTTTTTTCATGCTTTCTACAATACGAGATTTTTATTGACAAATAAATAAAACTTTGTTAATAATTAAAGTCGCCTGTTGCCTGGATATCATATAATGCATAGACATACATTTAAAAAATATTTTTTTAATTTTATTAAGTTATAAAGTACTTGGAAGGGTGGTTACTTGTTCAAAGTATTTAAAAAAAAAGAAAAAGAGCCAACGTTCGATGCCATGGATATAGTTAGAAGAGAGGATTTGAAGATAACTTTGAGGTAACCTTGCCCTCCAAAATATTGATAATACATTATTTGATAATTCATGATAATTCAACTCATACTCGATTTAAATTTTCAATAAATTAATTAAAGTATGATATTGCAACGAGATTAACCAGAAAGATATTTATTTGCAAACAGATTTCTGGTGACAAGCTGGATTAACAATTCAAACAGGAAATTAGTTTTGTTTACTTAATAGTATTTATCATTAGCTGTTAAACACCTGTCTGATAAAAAAAAAAAAAGTGACGATCAAGAGTCGTCTTCAGGTTCAAATTTCCTGGTTTCGTTTTCCCATATATACGTATAAATAGTTATTAAAAGAGTTGGAAAATTAATTCTTAAAACTGTATTTAATGTAGGTTTTTGAGAGGGATCAGTAAATGGTATTAAAAAAAAAAAAAAAAAAAAAAAAAAAAAGTATAGTTGAAATTAACAAAACATATTTTTATTTTAGATTTATTTAAAGAAATTTGTTTATTTCGTTTAACGTCACTTTATGCTGCTATGGCTAATCGGACGATGCTACGGTGGGAGTCCTAAATTTTGCCTATCCAGGTATAATTAGGATAGGGATCTTTAACGAGTGCCTGACATCGCAGTAAGCATTTTTTACTCCCTTTAAACAATCCTAAAGGTCATCTGCCGGGCTGCGAACCCGCGATCTTGGGTTTAGTAGGTTGCTATGCTAACCACTACACCACAGGTGATCCCTTATTTAAAGAAATAAATGAAAAGTAAGTTGAGCAGAAAACACAGTTTATGAAGATTTTATATTTACGTTTCATTTATTATATTTACGTTTTCATTTATTTTTTCCCAAACTGGATTTACAGTAAATGTTCCTTGCCAAAACGTGCAGCCCTGTAAAGTTGCGATTTTATACTTATTCCCTCTGACCACCGAATCATCTGTAATAGTTTATCTATTTCTGTTCATGAACTACATTGCTTTGAATATTTTATATATTTATAAAATTATATTATATTATATATATTTCATATATTGCAATGTATTATGGGTACTTGATTTAATGTTTTATTAATAATTAATAATAAGACGGCGAGAAGAAAAAGGGCCGGCACTCCTTTGAAGTTTGGAATATGATTGTTAAGCCATAAAACCCTTCAAAGGAGATCTGGGCCAGACAAAGCTAGGTAAAACCTTCGTAATGACCGCCGCTATAGACCTGAAATATTTTGTCTACAAAAGTTTATAGGAGACAAAGAACATTGTGACAAAGAATTGAAAACTTATAAAAAAAGGAATCTAAAAGAAAAGTGGAAGGGATACGAGTGTATATATTTATGGCCCTGGAAACGAAGAGGGAGAGTTTTGGTTGGATAGTTTGATCGACGGAGAGTGGACGAAGAGATCAGAGACGGTTGGAAGTGATATGGCTGAGGGGAGATGCTGGAGGTCCTCAGCGATGATCTCTTGGATGGCCAACCCAGAGAGACAGGAAGGAAGCCCTGATTATGACCGGACTCAATACGCCGACTGAAGACCCATACTCGATTTTGATAAGTACCAAATATTTGTAATAGTCTGTAGTAAGTTTATAAATGGTAAATTGTGTGCTGACCTTATAATATAGTAATTGTATACTCTTTCTATAGTTCCATATATATATATATATATATATATATATATATATATATATATATTATTTATTTTTTTTTTTTTTTTTTTTTTTTTTTTTTTTTTTTTTTTTTTTTTTTTTTTTTTTTTTTTTTTTTTTTTTTTTTTTTTTTTATTCATCATATGCATTCTTAATTCTTATATAATTTTCTCTTTAGTTTTAATTGCGAGACAGTAAGCAGGATGAAATCTAATGGGTAAAATAAAAAATAAAGATGAAACATCATACATATCTCATCCTTTATAGATGTGATATGTTGGTGAGGGATTCTTATACTTCGGTGAAGACTTAGTAAATCCCAGCGGCTTTGAGAATACAGATCTAGAAACAATCCTAAAATTTATCTAAGCACTGGGTCTGCACTAGCAAGAACTACAGAAAACACAATGAGCCTTAAAAGGCTTAAGCGTATTTGAGACGCGAAAAAAAAAAAAATTTAGATTTTTGTTGTATCTTTTTCTTTTAGGATTAATGAATTAATTGCCATTTCTATTGGAATTATTTTATTTAAAAACTAGTTTCGAAGTTAAACTTTTAACATCAGATCTAAAAAATAAAAAAATTCCATAACATCAGCACTTTGTTATATATTGGGTTGTCACATATGACCGTTTTTAGAACCAGGAAGAAAATAAAAATTTGAGATCAAATCTAACATATTTTTTATTCGAAGTATTTTCCATAATTTTCGATATACTTCCTTCTGCCAACGGCTTACCAAGTTTTCTATCCCAGATTTGATAAACGTTGAGTCACATGATGAAAGGAATTCAGAAAATGCATTTTTAATGTCTAAATCATTGGTTAGCAATTTTGTCCAAACTCCAAAAAAAGTGGTAATCTGCAGGGGATAAATCAGAGGGATATGGGGGATGTGGTATGACTTCATAGCCCAACCCCTTTAATTTATTCACTGTCTGTATTGAAACATTCCAGCGTTATCATGAAAAAGGATAGGTCATTTCCTGTTTATCAGTACCGGCTGTTGCTTGATCAAATTTTGATGCATTTGGTCAATTTCTTGGCAGTATGATGCTGAATCAATTGTTTTTCCCGCCCACTGGAAAGATTTTCTAATGTCGTATCTCCTGAGGAAAATTTTTGTAAACCAACGATGGATGGTTCTTTCACTAGCACTTCCTTCACCAAACGCATGATTAATATTTCTTGCTGCCTGGGCAGCGGAATGACCGAGTTTGTACTCTTTTGTAACTTTTGACTCGGAGAAGCTACTAAGTTCGTTTAAGTTTTAATCGTCAGCTGTCGTCAAAATCTATCGATTGTATATATACATTAGTTTAAAGTAGTGACAGTAAATATAATAAGGTGTTAGAATAAAAAAAATATTATCAAAAATATATAAAGTCGGCCTATACGCGTCAAAAAACCAAAACTAAATGCAGATATCGTATACGGTTGGAAAGGGCTTCTTAAGGACAATTGAATGGTAATAATAAAACACCATATGACCGAGTTAACCAGTGCCGGGAACGTAAAAGTTCCTGATCAGCATTGTTTTGTAATTATTACCACCATTAACGCACAAAAATTGGCCATGCACTCAGAAGACATCTCTACTGATACTATCATCAACCGATCTGATTATTTGGCTATCAGCGAACCTGGATGGAAAAATCCATGCCAGTGAAAGTGCCTAGCTTTGATCTGAGATCATATTGTAATACCGCTAAGAAGTGACAAATTGCAACTACATCATCGGTAGCGGTATTATCATCAAGTCGCAAAGCCGGTGGAGTCGCCATATATCGCAACATCAATAGCTTTACTGATTGTAATAGAGTTAACATTGACATTTCGGAAATTTAATTGGAAATGAAAGAGGCAAAACCTGGTGATGTCTGTCGTGTACACGTGAAGGCCAATGGCATCTTTAAATTCGTACTCGGGCGTGTATATTCACCCGGGCAAAGATTAGCAGAAATTAAACTCTTTATGTTACGATCGTTGTTAAAATATTCTAAAAACATCGCTAAAATTATACCCGATTACGAGACTGATCTTTACTACACCAGTTATGATAGTTGGAGACTTTAATGTTGATGTCTCACAAACTGCATGCTCAGCTAGTTCAATTTGTCATATATTGAAACTTCTCTAACGTTAGGTAATACCTGTATTGATTTAACGTTTATCAGAAATCTGGATGTATCTTGTATGCCATTTGTGTCGTACTTTTCTTATCAGACCTATAATTAATAAGGTTTTATTATAACACAATAATTACTCGTTTCCTTGCTTTCATCCTGAATACATATTTTTTAGTGATTTTAATCGATAGGTTATTGCTGGCTATAGTGTATATGGTTAGAATTTCTTCATAATAAGTTTGTTCACTTAGCAGTATATTTAAAAGGCAGTAAATCATACTATCATTAGAGTTTATGTAGTGGTTTCCAGGCATTATTGTATATAGCTATTTTTGTTTTTTTTCTATGATGAAGGCTTGCATCATAAGCCGAAACTAGTCAGTAGATTAATGCAATTTAGAGCTCAGTGAAAAGGATAAAAAGAAAATGGAAAAGACAAAATAAATTAAATTTTAAATTTACTTTAATTATACAAAAAAAATTCTGAATTTTCAATTAAATATATGATATAAATAATAAAAAATTAACCCTTTGCACTCAGAAGCATGTTTAGTTCCAGAAAAATAAAAATGCTATTCCGGTCAGATCATTTGGGACATTTGACACACAAGCCAGGTATGAACGGGCATTACGTATTTTTTTTATCCAATCATATAATATGGGATATTTTATAATTATTCAAGCAATATACGTTACAACTTAAAATAAAAAAAAAAATAAGATGTCATAAAAAGTATTACCGGCTCATCCCTGGCATAAGAGTTGTACCTATATTGGGTCCTTTAGCTTCTCAGTGCAAAGGGTTAAAATAAACAATTTAGTCATCAATTTAATCGCTATCCTTACTATACTATTTGAATTTTCAACAAAACTTCCTGTTATAATTTATTATATTTGGGTGCAAAAACTTACTAATGAAACGAATACAAAACTTGTATATACAGTTATTAAACTAAGTTCGATATACAGTAAAAATCAAGTTTTGAATTTACAACGGGAGAGGAAACCAAAATTAAAAAAAAATAAAAATAATAATTAGTGGAAAGGTATCACAATGATTGGGTTTATAGGAAACTAATTTGAAGTTATTACTAATGATAAAAAGTTTTATATTTATTAAAGCTCAAAAACAAGTCTTGAATTTACTAAAAAAAAAAAAAAAAAAAAAAACAAAAAAACTTACATTGCAGCTAAAATAAATATTTAAATAATATATTTTTTTTACAATGATACAGGTCAATCATTAAAACATAATTCACGACGATGTAGATATTAGAAAAAATATTTGCCAACAAAAATTAAATATAGCCAAGAGATAATCTATTCTTGCGGTCAAAATGTAGAAAAAAAAAATTAACAAAGATAAGATTGCATCAAAGCTATTTTAGCCGTTTGAAAAACTATTTAACCATTATAACCCCCCTCCCTCTTCCTATCTCATCCTATAGGTACAGGAATGTAAAAAAAAAAATTATAATAGTAAAAAAAAATAATAATACATTTCAATAATACAGTTTCAAATATACTTTTGTTCATCTACTAAAGTTTCAAAAACAAAACAAAATAATTGTACAGAATTAAAGTCACAGATAAGAGTCTAAAAACAATATAAATTCTATTCTGCTACAGCAGACATGTATGTATATAATACATAAGCATGTATGCTCAATGATACAAACATAAAATATCACTTCCATGAATTTCTTTAAACTATATATATAAATTAATTAAAAAGTTCATTTTATAAAACTGAAGAGTGATATTTTACTGGATCGCAGCAGACGGCGGCGGAGGGGGCAACTGTTGCTGGGGTACAGGCGACGCTGGCATCGCTTGCTGCTCTGCAGCTAACCTCCTAACTGCTTCTTGCCTCGCCCTGAATTCGGCTGCTTTTAATTGTTCCAAATGGAACTGCTGTTTTTCAGCTATTAACTGCTGTCGTTGATATTCGAGACCTTCTCTTTCTTTTTCCATTGTCGTTTCCAGCTCTTCAAAATGCCTCAATTTGATTTCGAGTTTTTTCATTTGAGTTTCGACTAGGAGGGCAACAAGAGATTTGATTTTCCTTTCTTCCACGGCAGCCAAATGCTTGGCTTTGACTGCAGCGGCGGCTAGTGCAGCAGCTGCAGCCGACTGAAGCTGTGCATCTTTAACTAACCTCTCCCTCTCGGTAGTTTCTTTTGACGGTGGTTGTTCGGGTTCTTTCTTTTCCGTTTCATCTTCGGGATCTGCTGTTTTGACTGTGCTTTCGTCTGATTTGCTGTCAGATTCAGCTCCTTTAGATATAGTTTCATTTCCGGATTCACCATCACTTTCTTTCTTTTCTTTGTCAGCTTCATCGTCTTTCTCAGGGGCTGTGCCGGCTATTCCACTCTGTAAATGACAAGTGAAATTAATTATAAATTGATATATAAAATAATTAATAATACAATTATATACTAAACATTCGAAAAAAGGAATAACAGGTTCATTCGCCAGACTAGTTCTCACAAGAAGTACATCCATATAAAAATATAAATATACTTGAAAAATTTACTATACCACACTAGAATGCAGAAATCAGATGAGGGTTGGGCATATCAAAAATTAAAGAAAAACAGATTGACATAAATCAACTATCTAAACTGAGAATTCTTATAATACTTGCTATATACCAAACTTTAAGATTTAAATTAACAAATGGAATATTGCTTCACAGCCCTTGGCAGGAGATCTAAGAATTAACCCTTCTCAGAGATAGAGACACAGCTGGGCTATTACTTCATAGAATTGGGGTAAACATTATATCCAAATTCAATTTCCTGTTTCTAACTACTAAGGAATCAGTGAGTAGGTGAGACCTAGGGCTGGGGACGATACTTTGATAAGGGCTGATTTTTTTTATTTTGAGGTCTGTCTGTTTGCACTGTTCAAGTTTCAACCGTGCCGAACCGGGATCATGACATCCCACAGATGACGCCTAAACAACATCATAGCAAATCCCTCTTATTAAGATAAGTCTAGGTTAAGTTGTTTTGTTACCCTTTAAGTGTTTAAAATTTAGATATGATCTATATTTCTTATTGTTATTTTATATGTCAACACTTAGTAAATATATACAGTGCTTTTAATATTAACTGCTTTAACGTTCTTCAGTCTTTCTTGGTCCCAATATTTTCCTTAATATTTTTCTCTCGTCTTTTCCATATTTTTAATTTCTCATTGAATTAGTCATTATTGATAGATGTTTATTAATTTAATCCTCTTAAGTGTGATACAGTCCATGCCGCATAATGTGATCACAGTTAATGTTATCAACCGCTTTGTGTGGTCAAAATGGCTTGAAACGGGCCCAAACATTACCATTTTTCATAATCATAAGGTATAGTTGACTGTGATGTATATAGGAGATGTAGATAATTAGGGTAGGCAGTCAAAGATATTCAGCAGATCGAAATAAAATGTTTATTTTATTTTGATCTGCTGAATATCTTTGACTGCCTACCCTAATTATCTACATCTCCTATTACCATTTTTCCGTTTATTGTTATCAAAATTCTGTTTATTGTGATCGTTCTCAAAATCTCGGAATTTTAGCATTTTTGTTTTTTTGTAGGAAGTGGGATGGCTATAATCCTTTCCAAGAAGAACACTTTTTCTAAAAATGTACAATATAATCATCCCCTTCTCTTTACTTCTATGAAAATAACTTTATAAGCTCAGCTCAGTACGATTTCGTCCTCAGAAGTGTTCGGACCACCTTTTTTGTTTTTAGAATAATTTTTCAGTTTTTTTTTTAAATGAGGACGGGACCTGAGTTTATCTGAAAAAATGGAGATCTTAAAATCGTACGATCGCCTGTCAACCAGAATAAGTCAGTTTATAACTTGTTTATAAGTCAGTTTATTTCAGCCATTGCTGAATAAACTATTAAACAGTGGAAGAATATCGAAAGCTCATTTCTGCAAAATAAGAAAGAAACTGAGTAGGAAAAGAATTTAAAGGATTGTATTTCTTTACGCACGTAATAAACATTGTCCATAAAAAATTTTCTTTTGATTCCCTGTTGGTGTCTTTTGCTTAATGTTATCAGTCATTTAGTGTGATCACCTTGTGCAAGTTTCACAGCGATCACATAAAGCGCCATCTACTGTATTTCATGTAATTTAACCGAATAAAGAAGTATTTGATTTGTAACTTAAGATCATTTGTAAATAAAAATTACACCATGTACTATAAGTTACTCTTAACAGCTGATTTTAATATATATTCATTATCTTATTTTAATTTAAATGAATGATAATATTTTCGACAAAAGTGTTTTGTTTTTTTTGTAGCTTTGCCTTACATACAAAGTAAAGGGGGTACAACATTATAGTCACTATGATATAAAATATAATATATACAATTGTGATCGATTAATAAGAAATATAAACTTCAGGGACTTATAATTGAATATTTTATTATCTCAGCAAGAAATAAAAAGATTTTGATTTCCCATTATTTGAACCATTAATTAAATTTTATTTTATAGGGTCTACAACTTTGCTCCCGCCGTTTTTTTTTTTAATTCTTAGAAATTATATTAAAAAAAAGTGGTATCTTATTTATGTTTCAAAGTATTGTCCGTCACTTTCCACTACTTTGGCCCATCTTTCAGGCAACAAACGAATCCCGCGTCGGAAAAAAAAAATTCTTCATCCTTTGATAAGATCCAAGAATCGATCCATTCTTGCACTTTTTCAAAAGAATCGAAGCACTGGCCCGCCAGGCCGTGTGCCATCGACCTAAATAAATGGTAATCAGATGGAGCAACATCTGGAGAGTATGGCGGGTGAGGTAGAATTTCCCATTTCAGTGTTTCGAGGTACGTCTTGACTACTTTCGCCACGTGAGGTCGAGCATTGTCGTGTTGCAAAATTACTTTTTCGTGTCTCTCTGCGTACTGCGGCCGTTTTGCTTTTAATGCCCGACTCAAACGCATTAGTTGCGTTCGATAAAGTGCACCAGTAATTGTTTCAGAAGGTTTTAGCAGCTCATAATAAATTACGCCAAGCTGATCCCACCAAATACACAACATGACCTTGGATCCATGAATATTCTGTCGAGGTGTCGCCGTAGGAGTGTGGCCGGGCAATCCCCATGATGTGCGTGGCTTAGGGTTGTCGTAGTGCACCCATTTTTCGTCCCCAGTAACAATACGATGAAGAAATCCTTTTCGTTTTTGTCTTTCTAGCAGCTGTTCACAAGCAAATAAACGTCGCTCAACATCTCTTGGTTTCAACTGATACGGTACCCAGTATCCTTGTTTTTGGATCATCCCCAGCTGTTCCAGGCGTTTTGATACTGCTTGCTGAGTTACTCCCAATGATTTTGCGAGCTGTTGTTGAGTTTGACACGAGTCTTCATTAAGTAAAGCCTCCAGTTCATCATCTTCAAAAGTTTTTTTCTCTGCCACCGCTATGCCGATCTTCAACAAAAAAATCAACGCTTTTAAAGCGCTGGAACCACTCGCGACACGTTCTTTCACTAATAGTATCATCACCATAAGTACTTGAAATAACCCGATGAGCCTCAGCGGCCGATTTTTTCATGTTGAAATGAAAAAGTAAAATCTCCCGCAAATGACGTGAATTCGGTTTATAAGTTGACATATTTAATTAAGTGTAACTATATGACGCAAACAAACATTAACTAATATCGATGTAAGGTTATGTTTATAGATGTCACAACTGATGGAAAACAACTGTGATTTATTTATTTGAACTACTACTGGCTACTAGCGCCATCTTTTGGAAAACGGCGGGAGCAAAGTTGTAGACCCTATATTTAATCTTGATGTGACTTAATTGTAACTTACGGGAAAAAAAAATTATGAATATAATTAGGTACCTGGAGTAATCCTGCTGCAGGATCATATTTTCCATCAGCAGTAGAAGCTTCGACATTCTTAATGTGTTGATCTAAAAGTGCTGCAGGAACTTCATCCTTAAACAGAAAAAAGAGAAATAAACAGTAAGAGAGAATTATAAATATACATAATGATGATTCTATTGTTGACTGAGATATAATTTAAGTGAAGAAATGGTCAGGGGTGCAGTCAGGTAAATAAAAACGTCCAAGTTTTTTTAAATAAAAAACTTTATATTTAGCGTGCCAACGTTTCGACCTGCCTTGCAGGTCTTCATCAGGGCTAAATTAACAAAAAATTGGAAGTGACCAAGATGATACAAACATTTAAAAAAATATAATAATAAATTAATAAAAATAATTTAAAAATGAAAAAGAAAAAAATAATAATAATACAAAGTAAATTAGTCAACGAAAGAATTAATAGCTGTTTACATAATATAGTTTTTTTAAATAAAAAACTTTATATTTAGCGTGCCAACGTTTCGACCTGCCTTGCAGGTCTTCATCAGGGCTAAATTAACAAAAAATTGGAAGTGACCAAGATGATACAAATATTTAAAAAAATATAATAATAAATTAATAAAAATAATTTAAAAATGAAAAAGAAAAAAATAATAATACAAAGTAAATTAGTCAACGAAAGAATTAATAGCTGTTTACATAATATAAGAATATCTGAAGTTAATTAAGTTATATATATATATATATTTTTTTTTAATGTTTGTATTATCTTGGTTACATCCAATTTTCATTAGTTCAGCCCTGATGAAGATCTGCAAGGCAGATCAAAACGTCGGCACACCAAATATAAAGTTTTTTATTTAAAAATTTGGACGTGTTTATTTACCTGACAGCACCCCTGACCATTTCTTCACTTAAATAAATATACATAGAATGCAACAGTTTATCAATAATTTTGTTCCTATTTACGGTGTGTTATAAATTAACTAATAAGGTAAAATTAAAAGAGATGTCATTTTAACATTATAGGAATATTTAAAACGGTTTTTTGTAGAAACAAAAAAAAAATCACAAATTTTTTTTTTAAACAGCATTTAACAAAATAAATAAATAATGAAATTATAAAAAGTACCTTTATGTTGGCAAACTCAATCATAGCTGCTTTTGCAGCTGAAGATGCGACTCTCGGATCAACTACCGATGCAAGGAATGCGACAGTGGACATAATTGGATTTCCAGCCTTTGAGAAGGGTATCGGTTGATATGTCAAAGGACCTAATGCACCTCCTGTATAAACAAAAATAGTTTTGAATAAATGAAATTTAATCAATGTATGTCATCAGGACAATGAGAGCAATAGTAGTGAGACAACCTATATAGAATAATAATAAAAAGAAGAATTTACCAGCTTCGTGATCCTCAAGATAAGGATCTTCGATAGGGAGCCTCAAGAAATGCAGGATACATTCATCTTGAGTTCTTGAACCGACATGCTCGCACACCTTGTTCCAATCATCCTTGTAAAGTTCCAACGCCTCGAGCAATAACAAGGTCTCTTGTTCGGTCCAATCCCTTGTTACACTTGCAGCCTGCTTGTTCTTCAGAACAGCTGGTTTCTTGGCATACCTAAAAAGAAAGAATCGATACAAAATTTCAGCTTCAGTCAACGATAAATAAAATAAAAATAATACTCATTAAATATTCAGAATTACGCACTCTTATATACTGTGAAACCTATCATAACCTACATCTACCCCAAAGTAGCGATACAAGGTGTTACTTTTCCCCACTTTTGGAGCATTTTTGGTATTACAGAGGAAAAGGGAAATCCAAAGAAGAATTGGGGAATTTTTAAAAATCAGTGTGAAAAAAAAATTGTAATAAAATTTTTAATTATTTACAATGATGGGTAATTTGGTTAATTTTGTATTTATTTTTTTTAAACTGATATTTTATTCTGTCGGATGGAGGAAGAAAGAGAACTGTGGAAGGTAATGGAAGCTCAATCCATTGGAAGGCAACCGTGAGGACACCCTAGGATTTTTTACATGGAATACATACAGAGAATTAGAAGGAGGAGATTACTTTTTTAACAAAAAAATAAATAAATAAAAAAGCAAATTCCCTTAAGAAATGAGATAGCTTAGAAGGGACTGAGAGGCATGGTTATGTTAGATTTAGGTTCCTCGATACTAAAAATGATTCTCATAAAGTTATTCTTTTCATACATTTTTTATACTATCTGCAATTTTGTCATATCATTTAGTTTGTTTTATTTTATTCCAGCCCTGATGAAGACTTGCAATGCAAGTTATTCTTTTCATACATTTTTTATACTATCTGCAATTTTGTCAATCATTTAGTTTTTTTTTTTAACCCTGATGAAGACTTGCAATGCAAATCGAAACGTCATTATTATAAATTAAAAATTTTTTTTAACAGGTTTGTTCTTGACTGCATACCTCAACAACCTACATATGTCATTTATAATTTGTTTTATTAAAGTTGACTTCCATTTTACTTAAAGAAATAAACATCATGTTCTATATTCAGACAAAAAGTACACAATTTAATGTTTGACCACTAATGTATAATATATTGATGGTTTGATCATTAGATGTCTCAAAGAGCGTTAGGCTGTCAGCTAACGGAAGTAGCTTTAACCGACGTAACTCCTGCCAAATGTTTAAGCTAATTTTGTATTTATTTTATTTAACTGATATTTTATTCTGTTGGATGGAGGAAGAAAGAAAGAGAACTGTGGAAGGTAATGGAAGCTCAATCCATTGGAAGGCAACCGTGAGGTCACCCTAGAATTTCCTACATGGAATACATACAGAGAATTAGAAGGAGGAGATTCCTTTTTTAACAAAAGAAAATAAATAAAAAAAGCAAAATCCCTTAAGAAATGAGACAGCTTAGCAGAGACCGAGAGGCAGGGTTATGTAGGATCCTCGACACTAAAAAGGGCACGAGAAGATGACAAAAAAGAAGAAGAATATTTTGATATACAATTAAGATTAATAAAAGAAATATATTCAATAATTTTTTTATACTACCATTTACTCCCCAAAAAAAACTACGGTACAAAAAAATGCAGAGATTTACTTTGTAATATTGCTCTTTTTAAGAAGACATTTTTTGTAAATAAAAAAAATAATAATATAAGATAAGGTAAATATAATATTTTTTTTTTTTAAATATTGAAAAGATAAAAAAATGTAACTTACTGATCCAGTTTCAAACCAAAGTTTCCACCCAGATCAGGTTCAGACTTGACTGTCGCCTTAGCTTGACCCATATCAAGAAGTGTTTTGGCAGCTGAACCTTGCTGTGTCTTAGGGGGATTGACAGGCATTAGGCCCGATGGCGTATCGGCAAGAACGTGGAAATGTGAAGTTGGCGGTGGTCCCATAGGAGTTGGCCTGCTGTCTGCATCTACCTGAAAAATATTAATCATACGTTATCTAAACATGTTTAATAATTTATATTCACAGTTAACCTATTAGAAGCAATATTTACATTTGACGATATATGTAGCACATAAGTAAAAACTGGAATAAGTGACAAAAATCTATAATTTATTATTTATTTTAGTGCTTAAAAGTGTGCTATGTGCCAAGCCCAATGCTGTATAAAGTGGACTAACTCCACAACTACTCAGAAGTAGTTCTAAAGAATACCACAAGATGAATTTACAAGAAAAACAAGAAGAAGAAGATTGACAATGTTTTTTTTTTAGTTTTCACAAAACTAACATTTTGGCACTTAGCCCGGTTTTTACTTATGTGCTATATATATAAATATTAAAAGAAAAAACGATATTACGAAAACATTCAATCTTCTAAAGGATAACAATGGGCAAGTATCTTTAGGCTGTCTAAAATCCTTAGATCCTGACAGATCCGAAAATAGTATCCTTCAGTGTCCTAGAAAAAGGATTTAACATGAAGAAAGTGTCCTTAAAAAAATTCGAAAAAGATTTAATCAATTTTCAAACAATGGCAAAATAACCTTCTGCCGTCGAAAATTGTTAGGTCCTAGCAGATTTCAAAATAGTATCCTTTAGTGTCTAGTGAAAAAGATTAAACGGGAAGAAAGTTTCTTTTTTTAACAAAAAAAAAAAATTAAAATGATTTTCAATTTTGATTTTATGAAATTTTTAAAACGGAGCGTCAAACTGGAAAAGAAAGAAAGGAAAATTCTGCGAAAAACTCCCGATGGGACTAGGAAGAATAGGAAAAATTAGGAACTCGACGAGTACGCTAACAAAATCATGGACATTGTGAGGAAGCGGGGAGGTTGACGTTCAACGGACACCTCCTAAGGATGGATGAAGACAGACTAACCAAAATAATAGGGTAATAAAATAGTGTTAGAATCCACTTATAATGGGTGGGTGAGATGAGGAGGGATGCGGAGGCGGTGGGAATTACTCCATTAATCGGTCCATAGTTGGTCAAATTCGGGTATAAAAAAAATTCAAAAGGACGAAAAATAATTTGTTAGGAAGGAGTGGTTCAAGGATATCCTTCGATTATCGAAATTTGTTGGATCCTGACAGATCTGAGTATCCTTCAGAGGTTTTAGATAATTAGTACTTACAATAATCATGTGCCCATTTCTTTTTTAATTTAACTTTGAGAAACCTCACATTAACTTGAATTGTTGTAAATATCAATGAATAGAAAAAAAAAAAAAAAAAAAAAAAAAAAAACTTAAAAAAAGTTTTTCCTTAGTGTTTTTCCTCCATATTGTAGTAATCACCTTATCTTTTATTCACCTGCAGTATCCATTATCTTTTGAGGGTACATATGCTTAATTGGGCTACTCTTCCTATTATTTTTTTAATTTTTTCGTTTCGGCCTGCTGTGGACCATGTTATTTCAACTGCTTGCGTCCTTGAGCTTTAATTCTACCTCAGTACTCTTGCATTCTCATCCTGTGAGCCTCCTTTCTTTCATCAGTCCACTTCTTGCTTCTTTTCAGCTCTGGTCTTTCTTGGAAGCACTTGTACTCTCGAAGTTTTTTCTGGAGAGGAGCTCGTTCCTGGATATCTTCAAGTGTGATTCCTATTCCTTGAAGGTATTTTTCAACTTCAGTGATCCTTGGTTTTCTTGTCAAGAAAGTAGGAAAAGATCTTGTTGGTCTGCCTCTGTGAGTTCATGCGTGTTACAAGGCCATAAAAATTAATCCTCCTTTTCCGAATGGCGTCTGTAATCCTCTCCATGTGCTGGTACAGTTCGCTGTTGTGTCGTCTCCTGTATTCACCATTTTCTCTGATGGGACCAAAAATCGTTCTCAGTATTTTTCTTTCCTTCGCTTCTAGCTTTTCCATAAGACCTTTTCTGTTGATTGCAAGGCATTCTGCTTTGTATAATGCTTCTGGACATACGACAATAATGTCTAAGGTTTGCATTGATGAAGACACTGATCTTTTGTTGTGGACATTCCTAGTTAGCTGATATGCCACTTCCATCTTGTTGATCCTGCACTACTGCACTCTTCCCATTATTGTTATAATACACAACAGTAGTTTAAGTAATTTTGCACTTTATCAATAACTGTTCGGAATAGACCTTATATATTGCATCCACTAATACTAATACTGCACCAGCAAAATATTGTTGATCACTTCATCTATAATATTAGTGGGTGCAATATTGTCTGGATGAAATAAGACACCAATAAGACACCAGAACACCCCATTACATCATATTGAATACTAATAATAAAAATTTAAAAAAATTGATATTGAGACAATAAACTGACAAGGCATATAAGGTTCCTCCATGAGAGTTCAGCATTAAACAATAAAAGCCAATAGTCATCATTCCAGATTTCCAAACAATTTGGCCTCAACTGATGCAACCTAAATCCACCTCAGCAAAGAAAATTATCCAAAAAATTGGCAAACGCTTGAGGGAAATAACAAGTCATTGATTACCTCCCCAGTTCTGATTTCAAGAACGATTGAATGATTGCTAAGTGCTGTTAATACATTAGTTATGTAATTAAAATGATTTAAAAGCTGGACATATTTTATTCAAAACAAAAAGAGTAAAAATATACCTGGTAATTGATGAGACCCCATTGTTCCAAAAATGCATGAACACGCATTATTGCGCAAACATCGCCAGCTAGATTCCTTCTGCTCGCAGTAGAGGTAAGGTATTCTGTCGGATTCAGCCGATAGGTATCAATCATAAAATTCCTATAAGCTAGGTAGATTTCGGGCGTTTTAGATTTATTTTTTCCATTGAAGAATTCAGGAAGAGCCCGTTTTTCAATAGTATGAACTGAATTATAATCGAACCAAGCAGAATACGACGGAACAATGATATGATGAGTCTGTTCAGTGACGTTGTCTTCCTGACCGTCTTCTTTTTGAATAGTTTCCTGTAATCATATATATAAATCACTATAAAAATAAATAAAAACTTAAACTTTATAAAAATAATGAATAGTATAACTATAATCACTATAAAAATAAATAAAAACTATAATCACTATAAAAATAAATAAAAACTTAAACTTTATAAAAATAATGAATAGTATAACTATAATTAATAAATCAATATGACACAAATTTTTTCATATAGAAGCTTTAAATATGAAGGAAATGGGTTATAAAATTGTGTAGGCTATGAGATACAAATAAAGAGACTAAATTACTAGAGAGACCTCTAAGTTTATAACCTTCCAACACTCCTGTGCCTATTTGGTCATGAAAAGCTGGCTGCACTGAGTACAATTGTACTCCAATGCTCATGTATTTTGATTTGTTAACACAAAATGATAACTAGCTTTAATTTATAAAATATTGTTTTTATAAAGGATTACAAAAAAATAAATAAATAAAATAAACTATAATTTATTTTATGAAAAATAAAATTTTATCACAAAATAATTATTCTTCTGTTAAGCTTAGTTCTTGAAACTCAGACTCGCAAAACTTCAGCCACTTTTGATCACTCTAATCAGAAATATGAATTTTCAAAAGTGTCTGATTTACAATCGTATGCCGAATGGAATGAAATAATGAAAACTAACCTGTGGAGTGGAGTCAGTTGTTTTACCAGTTTGACTATCTTCTCCGCGGTCGGTTTCTTCATCCAAATCCATCACAATTCCACTTTTGACAGGGAGACATTCACTATCCTTTTTGTTACTTGATAATCCTAAAATAAATAAAAAAATATTTTATACCACAATAAAAAATGCTATATTGTATCGTCCTAATCTAGAGTTCCACAATGCAATCTATCATCAATCTATGCAATCTATCATCTATTAGACGAAGGGATGTTAAAGAAGTATAAAGCTATTGCGTAATAGATCATGCCTAACATATCCTTAAATAGGAAGAATAAAGAAATATACCTGGAGGTTTGGGCATCGGGACTTCTTGGATGTTGGGCTCTGGAGTGGGATCATCCATATCTCTCGTCAAATCACTTTCTTCCTCTTCACTCTTAATCTTTTTCGGACCAACAGATGACCCTCGACCGCTAAAAAATGTTAATGACTATGAATAATTTATACAATATTTTTTTAAAATATAACATAAATTAATTAAAAATTTCATACATCATATACAAATACAGCTTAGTGTCTATATATCAAACTTGAAGGTTTCTAGAAAATGCTGTTATGCCGGATTTGTAGATAAATATGCAATTATGGTTCAAAATATATATTGGGTTAGCAGATAGGTCCATTCGGTTTTTGAGGGTGAAATAAAACTCTAGACATAGACATAAAATTTATTTTAACCTACAATATTTCACCATTATTTAGTTCAACTTGTTCCCATCTTTCAACCAATTGCATGCCATATTCATAGAATGTCTGGGGTTTATTGTCAAAAAACTGATCCAAGTGGTATTTAATATCCGTTCATTTTGGAATTAATTTCCATTCATCGAGTTCTGAAGGGACCGGAATAAGTGGTAGTCACTTAGAGCTAGGTCCGATGAATATGGAGGATGGATCAAAAGGTCCGATCCAAAGCTTAATAATTTATTGCTAGTGACCAACAAGGTGTGGGGCCTTGCGTGGTCTTGGTAGAAAACAACACCCTTTTGATTTGCCAGTTCTGGGTGCTTTTTTTTAATTGATTGATCCAACTTTGTTAATTGCAAGCAGTGTAGAGTTGAATCAATTGTTTGTCCAGATGGCAATACCTCGTTTCAATTTCTTGTTGGCGTGGATTGATTTCAAAATTTCCATAACGGGATTAGGTGAACCAATTTTGACAGGTGCGTTCGATTAAGGAACCATACCCATAAACACTGTAAATTTTTTACTTCAGCAAAAATGTGCAGATAATGAATGAATGATATTTTTTAACATGTTCACAGTGCAATAGCAATCACAATACTAAGCTAATGTAAACAAGAATTTGCAGCAGAAACGTATGTTGACATATTAGAAACAGAGTAAAAAATCCACATTATGGATTGACTCATCAGATAAGAAATGGACCGCAATGATATAGAAAATAAACAGAAAAACCTTGAACATTGAACTTTTAAGGATAATTTTTTACATAAAATCGATTAAGGAGGAGTACATAATAATTTACCTTTTCCTTTTTCCTGGTTTTAGAACTGGAGAAGGAGAGCGTTTTCTTTTAGGTTTTTTCTTTGTCGTAGCATCGGACTGACCCATTAAATCATCGACTGATAAACGTAGCTGTAAAGAAAATCATTTAAATGTCGCTATAATAAATAAATGAGCCAGATAAACATCTCCATGGTCTCTAAGCCAAGTGATAAATAATAATAAAAATAAAAATAAATAAACAATCCCAAAGTAAGTTTTGAGAAATTTAAGATAACCAATGATATATCAATATGGGATATAAGAAAAGAACGCTTTCAAAATAACTATAAATATGGGGGGGGATGCGATGTTTAGTCAAAATAATGATTCAACATTCAATAATATAAACATCCATCTTTGATTTTCAGTTTAAAGAGGAAAATAAAGGTGCCATTTCAAAGTCAGAAAGTGTTTAAGATTACTTTTGGACCACACCTATTCTTTGTTCTGAGATCCACGATAGACTGTTCCCTAATAATAATACCAATGCACAGAGAAATGTTAATATTGTCAGGCTGTGTTCTATTCCAGACAAAATAAAATAAAATAAATAGACAAAATTATAGAAAAAGATTTTTGTGTTTAACTAACTATTAGAGATGGATCGACTAACCGGCTGCAGCTTCAGCAGTTGGAAATCAGTCAACAAAAACCACCGACTAGTCAGCCTTTTTCATTAATTTAAATTAATATTACAATTAAAAATAGGTTGATTGAAATGAAAACATTGCCTTTATTGATTGTAACTAATATTTTTGATTAATCTTTACAATTTGTTATATAATCCATTAACAAGATTTTTTTTTTTAAATCAATTATCAAACTTTAAAAAAATATGACAAAAAAAAATTCGATAACTGTTACAATACTGAATAAAGAAGAACCTCAAAAGTAACCCCTATTTTTTTTTTTTTTTTTTTTTTTTTGGTCATAGTTTTGTTTTTTTGTCAATTAAAAAAGTATTAATTCTTCATTGAAATGCAATATAAAGGTAGGATCACATAAAGGATATGGCTATTTCAGCAATTTACATACATGCTGATTTATAATTACATGTAAGCTATTTTTGTGTTTTAAATATATATAGAAAGTTCTATATTATAGAAAGTCCATAAAAACGATATCTGTTTTGGCCTGATTGAATTCCAAATTTCACAAACAACTATCTAAGCTAAGTAAAGTAAATTTCTGACTTGGTTTAATAAATAAATAAAAAAGAAACCAGAGGATAAACAAAAACTTGACATGGAGGATGCCAACAACTACAGAAAGATTCTTTTTCATCGATGACATTTTTTTGGACTAAGAGAACCGCTCTACAATAAACACAGAGAACCATGCAAATAAAAACAAAATTTCAAAAAAGTGTTTGTGTTGACAAAACATTATTTCTAATGAAAACTTGAGAAAGTATAATTAAAATTAAATATACAATTATAATTTTCACATACCTTATGAACTTTCTTCTTTCCATTTTCATCCACTTCATAGTCCTCTTCGTTCATCCATTCATTGTACATATCCAATTCGATTGCCCAAGAAGCTGTAACCTGTATAATTAAATGATATCTTTCAGTATATAATAAAAAAAAAAAAAAAGTAAATCATTTACAACACTGACACCAAGATAAGACTAACGTATTAGAGAAATCAAAACTAAAAGGTTTAGTATTTCATTTTTTTTTCCCTATTGTTTAAGCTTATCTATACTATTATATAAAAGGACAAGCCATTTTTTGTTTGTGATCACTAGGGTCCAGATTTATATGTATTTATATATTGTTTTTTGAACCTTGTATATCCATCTTCGATTGTTTATTTTAGGTTCCATATAATTTAAAATGTAATTTAAAAACTTTTTTTTCACATATTTGTACGAAACTACATATTTTACTCTTTTTTTTTTTTTTTTTTTTTTTTTTTTAAATTTTTATCCATATTTAGTTAACAATGAAAATTGAAGAAGAAAAAAAAAAAAAACTCAAGAAAAACAGAAGCAAAGTTTTATAAGATTTTTTTTTTTTTTTAATGAATTCAGTGAACTGTGGAAGGTGCCTGAGCCAAAAAATTCAATTAGGTTTCAAAGAATGTATAAAAATCAATTTAAGTGCAAATAAAAATTATTATGAAATAAAAATGTCGATCCTTTGTTTTTTGATATTTTGTGTAAAAATATGATTCATGGGCCTTTTATTGTACGCACTGATAATGCAGTTCATTATATGCAAGTTTCTTAATAGACTGTCCATATAGATTAGCAAATCATACATTAAAATAAAAAAATTGGATGTCTTATTATTCTTTTACTTAACCAGGTTAAAAATTACTGCTATTCGTGATAATATCATTGAGAAAATAATGCTTATTAATTGCATGCCTATAATTCATGATTTTTATCGATAAACATATAAAACGAATTATTAGTTAAAATTATCCATGTTCGTCAATTATGAGAGTGGGTGAAGCTGTGACAGGTATACTATAGTATACTACTAGCAAAAAACTAATAGAGAAGAGGAAACCAACGAGCATGATTAATTTTAATTATGTTATTTGTAAACTGTGTTAATTTTAATTATTAATTAATTATGTACTAAAGAGGTGTAATAATCGGTCTTTTATTTACATATCTGTTGTTGTACTTCTTAAAAAGGCTTTATAGTAGCTATTAATGGTACCTTCATAGTAATTACAAAATTTTGGACAATGATCCAAAATGCCCTACTTAAAAGTGCACTTTAACATCGAATTCTTTAAGACAGCAAGAGATACATTGATTATATTCTGTTATGCCGGTCTTTCTTCATTTTTTAGTTATAATGTATATAACAACAATAAAATGTAAAATCTATCAGCTCCAACAGAAAAATATCAAATGATCGCCTGATTTTCAAGTCATGTACCAATGCCAGTGACATAAATTAGATCTTCATAAATAGATTTATTTGTTTAAGAATATTTTCAAATATTTATTATAAATCCAATAATTTGTCATTTTTATGTTGTTTTTTTTCTTAACCCAGCACTCCTCTCGTCTTTCAAAAATTAAATACATTTTTTATCAAGCTGCTAATTGATATTAATACCCATCTGATTTAATTTTAAAAAAATTCAAAACAGCTCATCAGAAAATGGTCTGAAAGTTCTATTTGAATGGGAAACGACAATAACAAGTCTAAACTAAGCAATAGTTATTAAAAATATTAATCTAAATCTACATTAAATAATCCTAAATCAAAGTAAATAATAATAAACAGTTATAATACAATATATAATACTCACCCTCCAGGGAAGTTGGTGCTGAGGGGGCGAATCTGGTGGATCTAAAGGAAGGTCCACCGAAGACCAGGAATCGTAAGAGTCAGGAAAATAATACCAATGCATCAAAGTCATCTTATCCCTCCGCAATACCGGGCGAGCGTATTCCTCATCGAGGGGGTCTACTACTGGGTATATTATGTGAGTAGCTCCTTCCTCGTTTTCTAAAAAAAATAAATAAAACACACTTCAACATTAAAAGAAATTCTAAAGAAGAATGAAAAATATTCAATACAATTTTAAATGAACAAAAGGAAAAGCATTAGTTATAAAATTATATACCCAGGGCTCAATTAACTAAGGTCTCGATCAACTGAGCCTTCTACTTTTTTTTTTATTTCTTTTTGTTATTATTATTATTAATCACTAAACATTCAATCGTAAAACGAGAAATCGGGCAATCTTTCTATGAGCATTACTGCGGAAAGGCTGGAGGATGAAGAGGACGGTCAACTGGGGAACGATCATTAACAATTTCCCATGGAAAAGGATTTGCTGGGTTTAGTAAGGCACTTCAATATCTTGAAGGCAGAACAAAATCGTTCAATTTGATCTTTTATAGACATTGGAAGGATTGTGAGGTGGCAGATGGAACTTATACAAATTAGACCGTAACTAGTCGATACTTGAGCAAAAGAAAATTTGTGATTTGTTGAAGCCATAAACATTTTGATTTGCAATAAGTAATAATGTTACTTACCAAATTATATTGTTTGTTTATTTCGTTTAACGTCACTTTATGCATACGATGCACAGTGGGATCCTATTTGCCTTTCCAGGTATAATTAGGATAGGGATCTTTAACGAGTACCTGACATCGCACAGGCTCGGGACCCCCATTTTACGTCCCTTCCGAAGGACGGCATAGCTAAGGATTTTTTACTCCCTTTAAAAAATCATCATTTTCTTGGGTTTAGTAGGTTGCTATGCTAACCACTATACCTGATTATATTAATTTTGCTTTTATGTTGAATGCTGGGTATTTCCCTTATTCTTTTAAAAAAAAAAAATAAATAAAAAAAAAAAAAATTGAAGGCTCGGTTGATCAAGACTCTGTTAATCAAGTCTCGAATGATGTGTTGAACTTCTTCCATACCCTCTAAACAGCTCGAATGAGCTTGATACATCAGATTTTTATTTGTTTTGAACCATGGCCAATTTCTTGATTTAATACATTTTAAGAATTTGAAACACTGGTTCAGGAATTTCTTTATAGCCATCTCCCCCTCCCCCAAAGAGTACTACCTCCATGGAAACAAGAAACTGGCAGAAAGATGGGAAATGGAAGTGCACCAAAAATTAATTTTATGGTTCTTTTCAGAAATAGATCTATTAATTTTTTGTTGAAAAACGATTATTTTTTCATATACCCAATTATATCAAATAGTCCATTTTCCTTAAAATAAAATAAATAAATAAGATAAAAATAAAAAACATTACAATCTAGTTAGAAAGGTAAAGTATTCTGAAACTTATAATCATGTAACGTATAATCAAACCATTTATTCGCCCAGTAAATATTAAATGTTTATTTATTGCTGACTATTTGAATCTTGCCACTTGACCTGCCCACAATTCACAATTTTTTTAAATAATGAGTAGATTCATTTCAGAAACCCAAAAGTGTAATTGAAAAAAAAAAAATCTGCTTTAAAATAACATGAGAAATGGTGAAAATAATAAAATATAATAGCCTTTTGGAAATAAAAATGACATTTGTTCAAGTTAAATAAATTAGAAAATTTGAAATTCAACTGCAAAAAAAAAGGTTCCTAAAAATAAACAATTAAGCTATTCCTCTTTTTTGTGGTATTGAAATAAAAAAAAAAAAAGTATAGAATGAACCTTGATATAACTATCAGGTTCATCTCAAAATCAAGGGATATTGAATTATAAAAACTTAAATAAAGGGAAATTTATGAAGTTCATTGCAGTTTTTAGACAGTTCTTATTATTAATAAATGATGATGGAATTGTTAGGAAATAAAATTTTACAATTATATATTAAAAAAGAAAAGCGCAAATAATATGTTCTAATAAAAACTTTTATCTTTCTTTTTTTGGGGCAACGTTTCATGGCTAAGCCATAATTCCAAGCCCTGGAATCAATTATAATAATTTATAACAAAAAATTAAAGTTTTCATAAAGAGATACAATTTGTTTTTTTTTTTCTTTTCAATAACATTACCTGTTACGGAACCTTGGTGCCTCTTGATAATATCCTTCACTTTTGCCGCAATACTCTTATCGACTTCTGACCTGACGTAGACGCAGGGGAGAGAAAGGCACTTAGCCTGTATGAGTGCCTTTTCCACCGACATAAACATCTCGACATTCCGATCCATGCGAGAGGGACTCTGAAACAATTTTTAAGTACTCACAACACATCTTTATTCAAGCATTAACTCATTTGTTTAAGTAAGATCCTACGATAGAATGAAATGTCCCGTATTATAATCATCACGTGCAAATAATTAACTAAAAGTTGAATTGAAGAAATAGCCAATAAGTTCTACATATAACCAGTACAAACAATCTAGAAGAGAAGATTTATATAATTTGCCTTCCCTAAAACCACTAATACTAAATATTATGATTTACTTAATTTTAATTATTTTAAAATTTCTGAAAAATAACAATAAATTTTGATGAAAATTTATTATATTATTACAAAAATTTTTATGGAAAATTCAAAAAGTCTCATTTTAATAATTTCTAAAACATTTATTAATTTAATATTTTATGGATGTGATGGTAGGGGGTGCAATCAAAAACTAAAAACAGACAGTGAATAACAGTTTTTAGTTCAAATGTGTAATAATGTTTTCGCCTACTTTTTAGACCTTCTACAGAACTATAAAAATAAATAAAAGATAGAAAAGTGGTACTGAAAAAAAACAAAAACATTTCTCCCTGACAGAGAAAAACAATACATCATGGATATGTCTATCTATAATCTACTGATTTTATATATACCGTGGAAACTTGTTATTTCGTCACTCGATAATTCATCTTATTCTGTAATTCGTCAGGGTTTTTTTTTTGGCAATTATAAATAACAAAATTAAATATGTATGTAATGTATTTTTCCCCTTGCTACTTATTTAATCTTAAAATCGCCTCATTTTCATTTGGTTTGTTACTAAAAAAATACGTCTGTATTTATAAATATTATAAATTATTTAATAGAAAAAAAATATATATCTGATTTTTTTTTAAGAATTGATTTATGTGTTATCAAAGAGTTCCTGTTTTTTTATTCATGATAGGTAAATATGGTATGCATGTCTGTTTTTTTTTTCTATTTTATATGTTATTATATGTACGTTTTGTATATAACTTCATTATTAAAAAATGGCTGTGTTCCAAGGTTTTTGTGTTTTTTGCCATTGTCACTCAAGTCCAATGTTTATCATGTTCATATGGTCATTTTTATATTCAATAAATTGCAAACAAATTACAATCATATATTTTCAAGTAATTTTTTGTTATTTTACCAGCAAAATTCTGTAATTCGTCATTTCCGTTATTTCGTCACCCTCCCCTCCCCCCATTCATGACGAATTATCGAGTTTTTACTGCACTGCTTCTGAAAAGGAAACTGTCGTCTAATTTTCGATCCAAGCAGCACCAACAGAGCTAGAGTTTGTCAAAAAAGATCTAACACTTAAAAAATGAAGGCCAAGCATTACTTTTTTCTTTATAGCTCCTAAACGGTAGGTCCTAGTAACAAATTTATATAACAAAAAATATCCATTAAATTTCTGCCAGGAAGGTTTATATTAATTTTCGATCCAAGCAACACCAATAGAGCTAGAGCGTGTCAAAGGGTGAAAAAAATGTTAAAATAACTATAAAAGACTCGACATCGATCAAGATCTTGAGAACTTTTAATCTAGGTGGTAAAATAAGAGAATAATATAATAGAGAAAACATTTAATATAATGAGAATCATTTTTCTATTAATTACACTTTATTTAAGATTCTAAAAAAATTACTTAATATCTGCTGGTTTCCATAGCAACGGGTATAACAAAAAAAAAATCATTAGCTGATTTTGATAACACAAAACAAAACAGTGCCTGATCACCCAGAGAGCTCCTAGTAAATAGCAAGTAGCTATTATGTCATTATGGATTACTTATACAAATTAGTTTCTTGTTCTTAAAATTTCTTTCTATAAATGACAATCAATGTAACCCACCTCTCCACTCTGACTTTAACCCTTTGGCTGCAGCATAGTCTAGGCACCCCATGTGCGGCGTACTTTTTACGCTTAGCGGTTTTGTTTTCTTTATTTATTTTACAATTTCTATTCATGTTTCCCATCCTCCTTTTCTCTCATATTTGATATTCAACTAGTTCCGGTCATTTTTCCAATAGATACTTTACCGGATTGATAAAAAAAAAAATCCTCGTCATGAACTAAAGAAGATTCTGAGAGAGATGTAGATAG
The DNA here is from genome assembly GCA_003667255.2 of Euschistus heros. Classification (NCBI taxonomy): domain Eukaryota; kingdom Metazoa; phylum Arthropoda; class Insecta; order Hemiptera; family Pentatomidae; genus Euschistus; species Euschistus heros. The sequence goes on along the minus strand of RCWM02000452.1, from coordinate 321,969 downwards.
TTAGGGTAGGCAGTCATAGATACACAGCAGATCAAAATAAAATTGTTTTTATTTTAATTATTAAAGCCAACGTTTCGACTCGCATTGCAAGCCTTCATTAGGGGTTCAGCGAGAATGGCAAACAACCTGAAAACTGGCAAGTTGAAACGTCGGCTTTAACAATTAAAGTAAAAACAATTTTATTTTAATCTGCTGAGTATCTATGACTGCCTACCCCAACTATCTACATCTCTTATACTTCACAGTCAATTATACCTTATGAATATAAACATGATTCTCTTTCGCTTGTATACGCCAGAAGTTCAAATAAATTTTCATCATAATAAATTTTTTTAGACATAACGCACTTAACTATTTAATATAAAAGTAGAAAATATAAAGAAGGATATGCAGGCAAAATTTCAGGTAAAGAGAAACGGTACACTGCTGTAAAAAAGAGTCAAAGCAGGTACAAAGAAACTTTGTGAAATTGAAGTGATATGTCGAGAGTAAAGTTGTATACCATCTATTGGCTTAAAGAGGCACTGCAGCTTCTATAAACAGTCCATAGATGGCGATGGAAAAAGAACTACGATAAGGGTTAGTAGCAGTTTGGCATAAAACCAGGCGGACTCATATAGTAGTTGGTAGTACCCAGGGCACTGCAACCACCAGACTCATATAGTAGTCAAAGGGTTAAAGACTTCTCTAGAGATCTTAACATATCTTAAAGGGTGAGAAGGTATCAAATCAACATATCAAAACATAACCTATAATGAAAATGGGATGAAGTGTAAATTCAACCCTCATATTTTGTTTCAAATCTTTTCTTTTCTTATTTTATGATTAAATTTATAACTTTGCTTACTTCAACTTCCCATCATTTCTAAGAAACATCATATCAACATTTTACAAATATTTAATATCGACTAGTTCTAACATGTCAAAGGTTATTACAACAGTAATAAAAAAAATCTACTAATCATCTGATCCTTCATTTTCACTACTGTTTTAAAAGAATTGATAAAATCTAATCGGCAAACAAATATATAAAATAACTAACTGATAAGAACAAATATATGGTTGTATCACATGAAATGATGTTTACAAAAATTAATAGATATAAATTAATGAAAATACCTTGGACTTCTTTAAACAGTGAAATCTTTTATAATACACGTCCCAACAGATAATTTTTAAATGTCCCAGAATTTTTATCCCTTGATAATTTTAATCTCTTCTAATGGAAACAGATAGCCAAAGTTCCATCACAATAGTTCAGTATAAACCACACAACTGGCACAAACTAAATATTAAAAACTTCAGAAAATCATATTAAAAGATTTGGTTTTGATATAAACCTTATATAACTTAAAATATAGTTTAAGGATAGTTGAAATTTATATGCTTAACGGATCAATACAATACAAAATTAGGATTGATGATTTATTTGCCATTTCTATTAGATATCTATTATTCTATTAGATGTTAAATATTCATTATCGGTTACAAAAACAAACAAAATATTCAAAACGAGCACTTTGTTACACAGATTATAAATATTAAAATATGTATATTTTAATTGTATTTATATTTGAATATATCTTACTATTATATAAAAGGATGAGCCATTTTTCGTTTGTGATCACTAACCGCAAAAACTACTGTACCGATCTATGCTAAATTTTAACTATATCATCTTCATAGTTGAAGGCTTGGCAATTTAAAGATTTTGAATTAGATTTTTATTTTAAAAGTGATAGATATGTGGTGTGCAGTGAAGTTTGAAAAGCGACAGATAGGTGGCGAGCTCCATTCAACAGAGGTTACAAAGGTACGGTGTTATATAGAGCATGAACTTTATAATAACATTTACTAATTTTCAATTAAATTGTTATTAAAAAAGCTATAAATATTTGGTACAACATGAGGATCTTCGTGAAGTTTATATCATCAACTTTTATATTATAAAATCAACCAACATGTGGCTAGCGCCATTCTGCAGAGTTTTCAGTGATAAAACTATTGAACCCATCTGAACCAAATTTTATCTACACCATCATCAAAGTTCAAGGAAGGTTTGGCAATGATAAAATTTACAATAGTAAAAATTTGATGTGCGATTATGCTTTTACGTAATCTTCAAACGCCTAATCAGTGCAATTTTAACCAGGTTGAAAAGTACTACTGTGCATGAAAGTGTCATTGAAGAAATAATGCTCCATTGCATTCTTCAATACAAAATTTTTATCGATAAACAAATAAAACTTCAATAAACTGAGTTCTTTACTTATGAGAGCGAGTGAAGCCGCGACAGGAGATGCTATTTAATCTATTTTGATAATGGAAAAGGGAAAAACCAACAGTGAACTTTAATAGGGAAAAAAAAATTATTTAAGTTGGAAAAATTGTTTGACCCCTAAAACTATATCATTTACTGGTTGGAATTTGAGCATCAGTTAGTTATAAACAGTAAAGCTTTTAAAAAAATAGTCCAAGAACTTAAAAGAGGAAATAAGAATGGTTGTTATGGTAACGGTTTACAAGGTTATAGTTTATATTAGAGGTTTACACGGTGATCTCTAAATGGGATGTCCATAGAATGTCCATCTTTAATTACTAACAAAGAAACAATATTATTAAATAATTAATTAACAAATGGTTATTTAAATTACTCGTCTTTTATTATTAATAACCCTAAAACTAATTTCATGTAGTACAACCAAATATTTAAATAATGTAATAACGAGAAAAAAAAAATATGAAGAAATTAAGTTACAACTGTACACAACAAACATCTAATAATCATCAATGGTTAATGTATTAATCACAAAACATAAAACACACTCATGCTTTAACAACCAAATACAAAGCTAACAATTCAAAAATAGATGAAACAAGAAGAATAAAATAAAATACAAAAAAAATAAAAATAAAATAAAGGCAAAGCAAGCGACTAATCAATGATATATTTCAGCCTAATCTACAAATACATAAAAATAAAAATGATAAAAAACTATTTACCATACATGATAAATAGGTTGTCAAATATTAAATGTCATAGATTAAGATTAAATTCTAAAATGACATAACTTCTCCTTAAGATGTGAAGACGAATTTGTTTCTACTGCGAGAGAAATAATGAAGAATTGGCTAAAGGTAAAATACCACAATAACCATAATCGGTCATCACTCATTTGTAAAATGATTTGAAAATTTTTATTATCCCTGACATAAAATGATATAATTTATTTTTTATTTCAAAATTTTCTAGGTACCTAATTAAATTAAATCCAATTAATAGTTGAAAGCTTAACTGAATAATACCTTTTATGACAACAAAAGAATAGAAAAAAAAGAAGGAAAATAAATTTATGAAATATACATGGAGTATATGCTGACTATGCTGACTGAGAAGTAATTAAAGATGTAGGTAGTTGAGGTATGCAGTCATAGATACACAAAAATTGCTGTGTATCTATGACTGCATAACCCAACCTAAATCTTTATATGAAATATATATTTAAAAAAAAAAACTATTTGAGGCATTGACTTTCAAAATGGGATAAATCCACTATTTGTAAAAAAAAAAAAAAAAAAAATCTCCTGTATCGTTTGGTTGCACCTGACTACACTAAAAATGAAATTATTGAAACTGATGAGAGTGAAGAAGGAACCGGATTCGACATTGAAGAAAATATGTTTATTTAATGGTAAAACATATGAAACTAGGATTAAATTATCATTTTAAATTTTTTTTTGAGACAAACGATCAAAGCTTCCAATTAATTACAAAAGACTCATTTACATGACTGTGATTAGACCTATTTGGACGTACGGAGTTGAGCTTTGGGGCTCTACTAAACCATCCAATTCATCTCGTATCCAATCCTTACAATCCAAAATCCTTCGAAAAATCCTCAATGCTCCTTACTTTGTGACCAATAAACTTATCCATAAAGATCTTAATGTTCCTTATGTTGCTGATATAGCCCACAGGAGATACCTATCCTTCCATAGTAAGCTCCATAACCACTCCAATCCACTAGTCTCCCAACTTGCTTCCCACTCCATTCCCGATAATCCTCCGAGGCGTCTGAAAAGAAGATGGCCTAGAGACCTTATAGTGTACCAGGTATGCAAGTTTAAAATGTCGTTTTAATTCCAATAGAATGCGCTCTTAGCCTATTGAAGGATTTGCTTATCCCTAAACGCTATTTTGTTTGTTAGTCATTTGTTTACAAAAGTCAGTTGTTTTTAAGTCGTTTACGTGGACGTATCATACCTTTCTTTGGTGTTAAAAATGTCTTATTTTAAGCCAAATAAAGAGCATTTGCGGCATGTCATGATTTTCTTATTTAATCAAAAGAAAAAGGCATCTGAATGTCATCGAATTCTTGTTGAGACTTATGGCGATGTTGCTCCAACCGTCAGGACATGTGAACGTTGGTTTCAAAGTTTCAAACGTGGTGATTTTGATGTTACTGATCAAAAACGAGAAAATCGACCAAAAAAGTTTGAGGACTTCGAATTGCAATCTTTATTAGACGAAGACAATACCCAAACCCAACAAATGATGGCAGAACAGTTGAATGTCACTAGGCAAGCCATTTCCGATCGCCTGAGAGCTATGGGAAAGATTCAAAAGGTTGGAAAATGGGTTCCACATGAATTGGACGAACGACAGATGGAAAAACGAAAAAAAACTGTGTGCGGTTTTTGCATCGAGTTGTAACTGGCGATGAAAAATGGATTTATTTTCAGAATCCCAAACGAAAAAAATCATGGGTAACGCCAGGAAAACCATCCACATCGAGTGCAAGACCGGATCGTTTTGGGAAGAAGACAATGCTGTGTGTGTGGTGGGATCAGAAGGGAGTAGTCTACTACGAGCTTCTCAAACCCGGCGAAACAGTCAATACCGAGCGCTACCGACAACAAATGATCAATTAGAGTCACGCATTGATCGAAAAAACGCCCAGAATGGGCTCAAAGGCACGCCAAAGTCATTCTTCAGCATGATAACGCTCCTGCACATTCAGCCAGATTGACTAAGGAAACGATTTCTTCGCTTGGTTGGGAACTCCTACCCCACCCGCCGTATTCACCTGACCTGGCGCCTTCTGATTATCACCTCTTCTCATCGATGGGACACTCATTGGCGGAGCAACACTTCAACAATTTCGAAAACGTACGAAAATGGCTCGATGAATGGATTTCAAATAAAGATGAAGCATTCTTTTGGAATGGTATCCATATATTGCCCGAGAGATGGGCAAAATGTGTAGAAAGCGAGGGTCAGTACTTTGAATAAAATATATTATACTTTTTTTTAAATTACTGTGTATTTATTTTAAGAAATAAACGACATTTTAAACTTGCATACCTGGTAGATTTTTATTGAAGTGCTACTACTGAGTTGTTCTTCACAAGTTATATACATGCCATTGTATTCTCTATTAACACATTTACTTGATGTATATGTTTTTGTACAGTTGTAAATATCAATAAACGAGAAAAAAAAAAAAAATTTTTTTTTTGAATATTAGAAATTGGATTTATAAATATGATAATTCTATCTTTTTTTTTTTTTTTTATTGTGATTTTCCTTATCCCCTCATTTTGGTTTCCAGGTTTTCACACATTAAAAATTTTTTTTTGGGAAATTTATGAATCCTCGTGAATAAGGAAATTATTAATATTATGATCTGCAAAGTATTTATAAACTATTGTAAATAATCTAATTATGCTGTTTTTTGTATCTCCTGAAAAGTTTTACAATTTGCACTTATCCCATTTTAAATGTTAATGCCTAATTTAGAAGAGTCCATGGTAATCAAATGGTTGAGTGCCTCTTCAGTAACATGAAAACAATTACTGTTGAATGTCGTTCACAATAGTTGGTATAGAGTTCGAGTTTTCGCTAAGTAAATTTAAATAAAATAAAATAAAACCCCATAACACTATTATCTAAAATGAAGAAGAAGATCAGAGATGCAGTCAAACAGAAAAACAACGTCAAGTAGAAATATGTTAATGCATGCCAATGTTTCTACCTGTCTTGCAGGTCTTCAGGGTCACCGAACCAAACTGGAGAGGCGACGAACGATGACTGTGAATGGAGAAGATAAGGGATGTAGTCAAACAGAAACACCATGTCAAATAGAAATATCATTTCTAATATAAGTATATGTACGAGGTGTGATCAAAAAGTTCCAGGATGAATTTTTATACATTTATTCATACAACATACAGGTTATTCAAATTTGTCTCCTTCGAAGTACTCTCCTTGGGAAGCTACACACTTTTCCCACCGGTGTTTCCACTGATCAAAGGACCCAGAACAGAAAACTCTTCTTTTGTAAAGGTGTTTAGCAGCTCCGTTTTTTTTTTTTTTTTAATTTCGTCAACTGTTTGAAATCTTCGTCCTTTTAGGTGTCTCTTGAGCTTCGGGAAAAGAAGAAAGTCGGCTGGAGCCAGGTCAGGTGAGTAGGGGGGCTGAGGAATGACAGTCATTGCGTTTTTTACACAAAAAGGCCATCTTTAAACCTCTTGAACCACTGATGGCAGCATGATCGGCTTAGACATTCTTCACCAAAAGCCTCTTGTAACATCAAAAAGGTTTCAGAAAACGTTTTGTTCAGTTTCACACAAAACTTCACACAAAAACACGTTGCTCTTCTTTCACATTCATTTTCATAAAATAGCAAAACTCTATAAAACTAACCTTAAACAAACTGTGCTAATGTTACTTTCAGTGATGTTATGATTGATCTTCAAACACAGCTGTGTTCCTGTTGAGTCAGGCAATACAATGCTGCCAACCGCATCGCTGTGAGACATTGCATTCCCATTGTATATAAAAAGTCCTGGAACTTTTTGATCCAGATCGAGGTGATCACACCTCGTAAGTATTAGATTTGACACACTTGAAAGAAGTGTTTCTGTTTGACTGCATCCCTGATTACCTAAAATATTTCCCTGAATACCTAGTATAGTGTAGTATTTCTTATGGAACAATAATACAAAATTAAAAGGCCAGTGAAGATCAGGTTTAAACCACAATTTAATGAAGACACATCCACTTCAATTAGGCCACGTCTACCTCAAGAGGGTTTCCTGATTCTTATTAACCCACGGCTGATAATAAAAAAACAAAAAAAAAAAAACAGCTTGACTTGAACTGGGTCTTGAGTAAGGAGTCTACTATTGAACCAACTAAACTATGCCACTCATTAAACCTAACTTCGAAACATAATTCAACACAGGTACATTTTCATGTGCTTCACTACAGCCAGGCTAGGAAAGTTTGCAATCAGACCTATAAAATACAAACATCTGAAACAAACATGCATGCATGCTCGGCTAAACAAATAATTTTTTTTTTTTTAAATGAGACATTTATTATCATCGTATTTAATATATTCTAAGACAACCCAATTTTTTTGTTTTATAGTCTCGAAATTAATACCTAAATAAAATAAGAAGGTTATTTCATAACCCTAAACCTTCGTAATACATATATAATGATCAATTTAAAGCGCGAGAGGAAAATGATTAACATTTACTGAGCTCATAAAATCAACATTCAGATGCAAGAGAGCTTTCCCAAACTGAACTGAATCTTCATCAGAAGATGGATTAAGAAATAATGATTTTTGTAACAGGGTTATCTCATCTTTAAATAGAAAAATAAATCTTATGGAATATGAAGATTATAAAGAGACCTCAAATGATACTTATTTAGAATTTGAGTTCAGATCTTGAAGTTAATTTTAAAAATTACTGAGAAAAGAGAGAACAAGGTGGTACCTTCCAGCATATTTTTTATAACAGATGAAACTTGCCAATGTATTAGGATATAGTCAAGACTAAAGGCAAAGTAATAATGAACATATGTTGAGATCGTTACAAATAGCTGTGGATAGAACAGAAAATCCAATTATTTAAATACTGCGGTATCAGTTTCCCTAATTATTTCTAATTTTATTTTTCCTTATTTTCATCATAAATATTATTTATTTATATATTGTTAGTTTAAATAATTCTAAGACAATCATTCATAAAAAAAAAAATTAGAGAAACAGTACCAATGCAAATTAAACATTGATCGGGTTAAATGTTAAGACTTCAAGAGTGATCTCATCAAAACATAATAAGTGATATTTCAATTTTTATTTTAAAAATCATGTACTTCATTGTTTCTAGTAATTTCTAATAGAACAAATATAGGATTACTTATAGAAATAAGTAAAGAAAAAAAAAAAAAAAAAAAAAAAAAAGCATAAAATATAAAAAATAACAAAACACACACAAACCATTCTCATCTGATCCAAAAAAATACCAACATCTAAATTCTATATTTTGTTTGTTTGTGAACATGGGGCAAACTTTAAATCCCATCCGAACCTAGCTAACTTATGCTTCTCACAAACAATCTCAAAAATGTATATGCTTGGTTTCCTTCCAAAAATTGTTTGTTCATTTGTGAAGAAAAAAAAAAAAAAAAAAAGTGATTTACACTCAATACATAAAATAATTGGTAGTCTAAAAAAAAAAATTACACTTCAAAATATTTAAAAGAATAAATCATTCCTCTAAATAATCTACACATTCAATAAAAGCGATAGGCAGCAAATAAATACACACACAGAAATAAAAATACTAATAATAAATTGATTGTTTCATAACACTAATACATAAACACACAATGCAAAAAAAAAAATAAAACTTATCTTTATACATTTAACTACATTCAGAGCAGTGTAAAAGCGTGCTTAAAGCAAAACAATATAAGAGTTAGTTATGTGAGTTGGTGACACGCCCATACCTTACTGACCTGAAAGTCGAACCTTCGCCAACCTTGCTCACTTTTATACTTATAAACGGTGGCCAGAATGTGGCATAGTGCTCCTCCAGGTTTGAAATCCATGAAACAACGCATCTGAATTGACAGAAAAGCTTTAAAGTTAAAACAAATCACAAAATTCTTATGAAAAAAATATCAAAAATAGAAAATCAAATAAACGTAATTAAATAAATAATGAAAGTTAATGATGAACAGCCATAAATATATTAGTTTTTAAAAAATTCTTGAATATTTAATTTAAACAAAAAAAATTGAGGTTAATATTGCATATTTTTTGCTGAGCACTGAAATATTGCATTTTTATATCATATAGAATATATCATTAATATAGAAATATTTTCATTATTAACATAATATACTTTATTATTATAACTTAGTCAACATCATAATTAGTCCATTGTATATAATACCGAAGAACTAAACTCAGCAGGATTGCTATTGTTAAATAATCTATAACCTGTGGTAAAGATATGATAGAAATGCTGAAATAAATCAATCCACTGGTAGAAGGTGTTAACTCTCTTTTATTAAAAATGTTCAGAAGAAGCATTTTCGTGTTACAAATTTGGAACTTATTCAAATCTCAGTATTTTCTTTATAAAATTGTTACTATCTATAATTATTTTTGTCATATGGCAAACCTTACTCTAATGTTTTTAAATAAATCTGTTGATAACTCACTGCTAAAAAATAAATAGATCATTATCTTGAGCTGATCTATCTGTTTTATGTGCAATTTATCTACTGACATTTTTAGGTACTATCAAATTAACTGCAGGTGAGAAAATGTGAATAAACATTTAAAAAAATGAGTAAACACCTCTTTCCACCAATGGCTTTAATCGATACAAGAACATTTGGATAGAGAAATTGCATCTTTGGCAGTCACCAAAAGAAACAAAATCTGTATATTTCTAAATATCAATACAATCAATTAAGTTAAAAAAGTGGACAGAACCTGAAAAGAACCAGTTGTTTAATACAATGTAATATAACTTACAAATTAAAAGGATGAAAGCAATATAAACAGTAATTTAGACATTTAGATTAATTTCAGCAAGGATAAATGCAACACGGATAAAAAAAGAGTGGATATTATTACTAAGTAAATTCATGCATGAGAAAGAGTAAACTAAAATGTTCGTAAATATAATGTGCTTGGTGGACATTTAAAAAAAAAAAAATTAAGAATTTAGTAGTTTGAAATTGATCAAAATAAAAAAAAATACATCTGCATTACTATTATTCACACTAATCGATCGCTGACAAATCACATCATTAATCTGTTAATGATAGTAAGCATTAATCATTTATAAATAAAGTTCAAAAGCATTTCTCCAATCAATATGTAACAATCAATATGTGTAACTTTATATATAAATGAATGCTATAAAATAAAATAATATAAGTCTATTCAGACTAAACAAAATTAAATTAAGCTAAATTGCAAGTGAAACTTTACTGGTAATCTTGTAAGTGGTGGCTTGGAAACATTTTTCCCAAAATTATCTTCTTGAAACTGAATAAGCTGCACAACCAGAGCAGATAAACTTTTACTTGTAGGTGGATCTGTCTGTATATACTGAAAAACAAAATCAAATTCAATATGAAAAATAACTTTATATTACAATGATTGATCAACAACTAATAACTGATAGAAGCCATTAGCCGAAACTTAAAAACTTATAGCTACATATGGTTTTTAATAATACATTTTAAGAACTAACATCTTGTAACACAAGATCTTACAAACAACCTGTCAAGAACTAATAACTTCTGTACTGTAACAATGAGCAACTTATATAATTTTATTTTGTTTTAGCCAGTACAAATATATTTTTCCAACACAATAATCAGAATATCTTCACCATAACTTCAAATACATACTCCATTGTTAAAAATAGAAAAAATAAATAATCTTCAATAAAATAATATAATTTAGATGAAATAACAAAGCTTCAAACAACCACCTTGTTTACACTGCAGTGTAGACATATATGTCTTATTATTTCTTTGATTAACAATAAAAATAAGTTTATTCTCAAGCTATTAGAAAAATAAAGTAAAATTAAACACTATTAATACAATTTGAAGACTCAATGCATAAGAAAATAACAATAAATCAATCGCAAACACTTCCACAAACATAATGACCATAATATTTTTGCAGTACCTTTTTGCAGTTTTTCTGAAGCCAAGATTTTATTGTGTCAAACTGCAACAATGTTTCAGATGCTTCGAAAAATTTCACATTAGGTCCACCGTCCTTTTTAGGTCCTAATCCCAACATTTTAATGAAAAACTAGCGTAAACAACACCATCAAAAGGAACCTCGCTTTTAAGCAATATGTCTGACTACACAAACCGGTATATCGATAACTGCCTATTCTACAATTTTCGTTTGCTAATTTATTTATTTCTAACCAAAATACTTTAAAGATAAAATAAATAAATTGATAATAAACCAATGATAGGCTGACATGACAAAGTGGTTAGATATGTATCGTAAAATAAAAATATTTAATCCCGTCTTAATACGAATTACTAACAAAAAAGATATGAAAAGCAATCACAATTCTTTTATGATAATATTAGATTTGTACTCTTTCAAATGTACAAGATTTATAATTTAAAACTGATCACTAACCATGAATAATAATAATAATGAATAATGTTTATTATCAAAATAGTTACTATTATTTTTTCTTTCATTATTCAACGTTTCCAGAAGATTTAGTACAAACATTCCTTTCTCCAAAAATTTTAAATCTAATTTTTTTGTTTTTGTTTAATGCCATGCTATAAAACCTGATTTGTCATAATTTAGCGACATGCACCCAACTTTTGTTTCATTTTGTTTTTTATCTTTTTGCCAGACCTATAGTGCATGGGCTGAGCAAATTGTATATCTTCAGTTGTAAACAATATTAGTGAGAATATTAACAACTCTCGTGCTATCTCTAAGGTTAAAAAAAGTCATAAAAATATTTCCTTTTTGCTAATGACAATGATCCCCTTAATACAAAGTAGGAATGGAGAAGATGATCAGGGATGCAGTCAAAATGGAACACCACGTCTAAGAAGAAATTCTTTAATAGGTGCCAACGTTTCGACCAGCCTTGCAGGTCTTCTTCAGGGCCACCGAACCACACTTTGAGTCATCGTTCGTCTCCTCACAAGTGTGGTTCGGTGGCCATGAAGAAGACCTGCAAGGCAGGTCGAAACATTGGCACATATTAAAGAATTTCTTCTTAGACGTGGTGTTCCTCTTTGACATGATCTCTCATCTTCTCCATTTATCATAACAGTCAACTATACCTTTATCATTACAAAGTAGGAATTTTCGGATTAAACATGGATCCAATTTTTAAAGAATAAATGAGCCTAGGAGCAAATGAAACATTAATTAAATTGACGAACCCACGGTTACTGATATTCTGAATGAATAGACATCACCGAATATGAGTAGAGTCGTTAAGTCTTACTGTTTAAATTGGTACATTTCTTGTGAACTTTGTATTTACATTGGTCAAATTTAGAATTAAATCACTTTCAATAAATTATAAGCCTTAGCAGACATTGTCTTAATCGGTGTAGTTTATGAAACTGGTGTGTTAAAACATCCCAACTTTTTCAGATAAACAATAACATATCCGAGCACCTCAAATTCAAAAACGATCCCGATGACGTTGATTTTCGCTAAGGCTTGAAACGTTTTGAATATGGTTTATGTGCAACTTGCAAGATTTTAACTTTTCGCTGAATAGGACCACATACTTTGATAATACAATTCCAATTTTTATTAAAAATACATCATACTTGGACAGCAAGAGTTGATGTTGCAACTGAAATGGACTAACAATTGAAAATGTGGCCGTTTGTCTGTTGAATTAATATGTTAGAAGCTCCTCGACTATTACTGCTTGTTGACCAAATTACCTAAACATAAAAAAAGTATATCTTGATAACAAGATATATTTAAGAGCTCACTCCATCGATGACGATATCAATTATTATGCTAAATAGTCTGATATTAGATGCTTGACTATTCCTGTTTAAAAAAAAAACAAAAAAAACTTGCCATAGCATAAACATTAGAATTATTTGACAAAGACTAACCTCTTTTTATTTATTATATTAAAAGTCATAACTCCTCATTTGCTTTATTCATTTACTACATGTTTCGGAGCTTGTCATGTTGCTCCATCTTCAGGTTCTTACACTGTGATATTCTCACTGGTCATCCTATCTACACTGTCAGTGTCAGTATCCTATAAGTCAGTGTAGATAGGATGACCAGTGAGAATATCACAGTGTAAGAACCTGAAGATGGAGCAACATGACAAGCTCCGAAACATGTAGTAAATGAATAAAGCAAATGAGGAGTTATGCCTTTTAATATAATAACTAGATATTAATCTCCTTGAATGAAACATATATACTAACCTCTTTGGAAAAGGTGCAAATACATTAATTATAGGCACTAACCATTAACATATCCTGTATCCCTGCGTTTATAATATTGACTTAACTTTCTACTAAAAAATGTTATCTGCCAGATCACATGATCATTTATAAACTTTCAGTCTTTAACTCCAATCATTGCTAAGGCACCTGAGTGTAAGCAGTCCCCTTGCTATGCAAATTGCTCCTGATAATGAGTACTGTCATAGGCCTTTTTACAACCAATGAACAACTGTTAGTTAGTCAGGGTGTATTCCTGTTCCCTTTCCATTAATATTGAACGAGAAGAAAGGCAAGCATATGTATACGTCGGCGAAACCAAGCAGAACTCCTTGCAAACTACCCGATAAAAATTTAAATTTCACGTACCCTTTTCTCTCAAAATTTTACTGTGACAAGAAAAGTACTCTAGTAGGAAAGAGGAAAATTGTTAGTTTTTTTGGGTCAGGTTTCCCTAACAGGGTACAACTAAGGTAGTTAGCCTTAGAGGGTTTCGTTTTAGTTCCTCCTAGATATAAAATTACTAAGCTTCGCGACAAGCAATCTGTATAATAAAAGAAGCCTTTCAATAAACGCTAAGATAAGGCATTATAATACAGTCGTCAAACCGGTTATACTATATGGAATGGAAACATCTTCCCTCCCCAGCCTAAGGAAAATGTTAGCCATAGAAAGAAGGATACTTAGAAGAATTCACGGACCAAAGAAGACAGAACTAGACTTTAGGTTGAGACCTAATAAAGAAATTTACAAGGATATAAATGATCTGGAAACAGACATAAGAATAAGAAGATTAAAGTTCTATGGGCATATGGTGAGGATGGGCCCAGATAGATTAAATAGAGAAATCTTCTATAAAATCAGGGGATACAAGAGTTCTGGGGGATATGTCAGACAGATGAAAGAGGAAACTGAGAAACTGGGAATAACAGACCAGGACTGTTTTTATAGGGATGAATACAGGAAAAAACTAAATGTAATAAGGTTCTTGTGGGAAGGAAGGATGCGAGAAAAGGAATAGTGTGGACCGAAGATAGAAGGAAGGAGCAATCGGAAAGAATGAAGAAAAGGTGGGAAGAGAGAAGGAAGGAGAGAAGTAGTAAGAAGAGAATGATATTGGCGTGGTCTCTAAGGCCGTTACGTGAAAAGAAGGAAAAAAAAAAAGAGAAACACTTTATTAAGTGGTGCTGCCGTTACGTGAAAAAAAAGGAAAAAAAAAAAAAAAAAAAAAGAGAGGAAAATTATGTTAGGGAATCGTGTATATTTGATGACCCTATAGCTATTACGATCATAATTACTGCCTAAGAAAACTTCAAACTGGTTAGGCCCATAGTTTCCATGGCGCACGTGTATTTCAGCTTCGAACGAAAAATATTTAGGAGAATCTATGATATAAACTTCCATGTTATATGGAAGATAAAAACCAACAACGAAATTCAGAGAGTTTTAAATAAAGAGGATAACGATCCCTTTAAATACGTGAGTTATGTAACTCGATTCAAAAATTACTTTTTTAAAAAGAGTTTTATTATAACACAAATACAAATAACAATAATGAAACTATTAATTAATAAAAAAGCTATAGCAACTACCACGTATGATCTTCTAATGATGTGTGATGAGATGAGCCGGGGGATTATATAGGTATTTCATGCTGAGCTTGCAAGTTGGTATATTCTTTCATATAACTCGTCCCTCCTTAAGTTCGAGTGTCCTCACGAGAATGTTGAAAAAGTAGGTTGAAAGGAAGGATGTTCGTCAGAAATTTCCATTGGTTCAGAAGTGTCTGCGGTGGTTGGAGTGACAGGAAACGCAGAATTTCTTCCTGAAGTAGGTGGTGATTGAGGTCTTGAAGTGCTGAAATAGTAATAACAGGAATAAAATAGCCAGAAGGAAGTATATGATAAGCAGGTGATCGGTAGTACCGACGTCTTCAAGTAATTCCAGTGGTTTCATTTGGATATTGAGTAGATGGAGCGTTTCAAAAGAAATATTAGGTGCGGCGGAGGTGAGAGCCGGAACGTGCGTAATGCGTACTGGGGTTGATTCCTCAAAATTAAAAGAAGGTGGATAGTCCGTAAGTACTTCGTTGGAGGATAGTTGAAGCAGAGTTGTAGGTTTAAGGCTAATACTAAAAGTAACATTATTTCGTAGAATAGTTAACAAGGTTTGATTATAAACTAAATACTGATTAATAATACTGACATATTTTACAAAGGGTTTGATTACATCAAGCTTATATGATATACATTGGTGTGATACAAGGATTCGTAATACGTGTAATATTAGTACAATAGTAATTAGATAGAATAAGATTACAATTTCCTGTGTAAAGGGAATCAGTTTTAAGTACCAGGGAAGGGTGAGTATGAATAGTTTTAAGAAGGGTATCATCTACGTAAGGATAGGAGAGTAGGAAGTAAGTTTCAATAAGAGGTGTTTGCAAAGGGAGTTGGATAAAATAATGAATATTTGTTGGAGTTAAGGAACAATGTAATTTACCTGTTTGCCAAAGAATTTCAGGAGTGTCGGAAATAAGCTGGACATTATTGTGGGAATGTAAAATTGTGAGTTCTTTATAGGATATAATACTATTATGAATTACATTTAATTTACAAAATTCTAGAGATACATCCAAATCGTTAAGTTTATTGATAATTAATTCTAGTGTTGAATACAATAAAAGATTATGATTGTTAGTGTTTATTACATTAGTAACATTATCTACTAAGATTTTTCTAATTTTATTGGTATTGTATTTTATTGCACGCATGTCTCTATTAAATTCATCAATAAGTTTTTTGTTTATAGCTAGTTGATTTTCGATGTTGTGCTCCAAATGGTAATCATTTCTTTCTATATTGTTAATTATTTTGTCATAGCGTTCACGGTCATTTGCATCCATGTTTCCAGTTATCCATGATATTGCAGTTCCTAATCCATTAATTAAGCCTCGTTTTTGTCGGTTATTAGAAGAGTTGGGGTGATTGATAATGATATGATCAAGTTTGGTTTGGGCATACGATAGATGTGCCATTAAAATGTCAGTCTGGGCTGAAGCTAATTGAGCAGTAAAGGTATCAAGATAGGTTTTGGGGATGGGTATAGGATTGTTTTGAATTTGTATGGTCCGGAAAAGGTTATCAATTTCTGCTTGAAAGGCTGTAAGGTTAACGGAATGTATATAAGTAAAGTAGCGATTAATTATATATGAATTCTGGATTTTTAAAGGAATAATTCCTGGTCCATGAGATAGGTCAGTGAGTTTGTAAGAGGCCACTAGGTCCAGGCATAGGAGAAGAATCAATGATCCTGCTGTCATTGTCGTTCCTGAAAGGAGGAATAACAGTATTATGATTTTCGAATTTTGTTGGTCGTTTCAATAAGCTGGGATGTAATTTAATGTGTTTTTCTTATTGATTTGAGCTAATTTGGTATTATGATTGTATATAGCCCTTTTAAATTTTGGTTTTGCCTTATTCCTGAGATTTGTTTTGATGTATATCTGTCCGTGAGGAATTCCAACGTTTTCCTGTTTTTATTGAAATTTTCTGTCCTGGTTTGTTTTTCTGAATCTATCATTTCTTTAATAGCCTTTTGTATTAATAGTTTTTCGGTATGATATTGGTTAGTTTGTTGTTCAAAAATTAACTGTTCACCACTTGATGATGGATTGATTATTCCGAATGTGATTTCATTAGGCGTCAGTTTTAATTGAGAGTTAGGGGTGTTATTATAGGCGATTAATGCTAGTTTGAGTACCGTAAGTAAGTGTAGAGAAGGTTCTTGGGTTTTAATGATGTTCATTAACTCGATTAATGTTGAATGCGCCCTGTTAATGAGCCCATTGGAATTGTGATAATTAAGCGTGGTAAAATGGTATTGAATATTGTTATATTGTAGGAAGTTTTCAACGCCTTTATTTGCAAATTCCGGTCCATTGTCCATCTGTATCTTTTGGGGCGAAGGGAATAAACTGAGATAATCCTTTAATTTGTTTATTATTTCCGTACTATTATTGCTGTCTATGATATATCCGTAAAGTTTCTTTGAAAAGCAATCAATGATTGTTAGGATGGGGGTGTTGCCATAATATAAGGTATCCATCTGTAGTTGTTCAAAAGGTTTGTTAGGTGTGATGGTAATTTGGTATTCCGGTTTAGGGGGGTTTCTATCGTATTTTATTTGTTTACATATTTCGCAGTTATTAACGTATTTAGTTATGTCTGTGAACATTCCGGGCCAATAATAGTTTTTTTCGTAATGCTCTATAAACTTCATTAATTCCTCTGTGACAAGTTTTTCCGCAATGATAGTTTGATATGTGCAAGGTTTGTTCGTCTTTGTTTTCTTCGTCTTGAACATATTTAAGGTATCTTTTGATCTTTACAGTAGGGAATTTTTCCTCAATTATTTTTTGGAACTGCCTAAAAATTTCTTCTAAAATTTTGTTTTCTACTTCTGAATTGGGGTTAGAACAGTATACTCCGTAAGTTTTGTTAGGTTCAAGGTATTCAATACATATTTCTTCCAAATCA
The DNA here is from genome assembly GCA_003667255.2 of Euschistus heros. Taxonomy (NCBI): domain Eukaryota; kingdom Metazoa; phylum Arthropoda; class Insecta; order Hemiptera; family Pentatomidae; genus Euschistus; species Euschistus heros. The sequence continues at coordinate 304,119 of RCWM02000452.1, read as the reverse complement.
TTATTATAGGGCCAAGCCGTGTACCAGATAAAACGTTTCTTTGTTGAATTAAATAGTGTTTTATATTGATTTTTAGATTTGTTTCCTCTGTGAAGAATAATTTGTAATTTTTCTAAGTTCACAACTTTGTCTGGATTGTCTACTATACCTATTTGTTCGTTAGAGCTAATTTGAGAGTGGGCTGTCATTAAACTTTCACTGTCTTCGTCTCGCGTATTTGTAATTGGGGTAGTTTCCTGAACTTGGATGTTAAGGACTCTGCTTAATTCTTCAATGTCGTCTGTTTGTAATGGCGGATTATGATTGGACTGTAGAAAATTGTCAATAGCCACATTAGAGTCAATTTCGACATTTTGATTGGAGTGGATAGTATTTAATTCGTACGGAGGGTTTCGCGACAAAGCATCGGCTACATGATTAGTTTTTCCGTTTACGTATTTTATAGTGAAATTATAATCCGATAGTTGGCATTTCCAGCGTATCATTTTTGCATTAGGTTCTTTCATATTGTATAGGTATTGTAGTGGTTTGTGATCTGTCTGAATAATAAATTTGCGTCCGTAGATGTATGGCCTAAAATATTTACATGCCCATACAATGGCAAGTAGTTCTTTTTCTATAGTACTGAGGTTTTCCTCATGTTTGTTTAAGGTTCGAGAGGCATAAGCGATGGGCAAGTCTTTTCCGCTTGTTATTTGTGATAAAACCGCGCCTATTGCGTAGTTTGAGGCGTCTGTAGTTACTATAAAGTCTTTTTCGAAATCTGGCATTTGAAGAACGGGGTTGTTTTGAAGTATTGTTTTTAAAGTATTAATGGCTTTTATATATTCTGGGTCATTTATATTTATCTTTGTGTCCTTTTTATAGTGCCCATTGTCCGTGCTGAAGGCCGTTTTCGGTATCGAACTAGGGTCTAATTCTATCTTATGAAATCCTGAAGCTAGGTCGAGAGCACTAAAATAAGTAGCTCTACCAATTTTGCCTAATAGGTCTTCAATATTCGGTAAAGGGAATTTATCATCTATAGTTTTTTCATTAAGTTTTCTGTAATCTATGACTAATCGAACTTTCCTTTTTCCGGAGGCATCTATTTTTTTGGGGACAATCCAAATAGGTGAGTTGTAGGGAGAAGTGGATGCTCGAATGATTTTATTTTTTAATAATTTTTCTATTTCTATTTTTATATCTTCGTTAAAAATTTGGGGATAGCGGTAGTTTCTGGTATATAAGGGATTTCCATCTCTTGTTTTGATAGTATGTTTTATTATAGGGGTGGAACTTAATTTATCTGTCTCTTTTTTAATAATTTCCGGATAATTTTGCAATAGTGCTATAATTTTTTCTTTTTCTTCGAAATTCATGTGGTTTGTTCTGATAATGTTAGGTATATGGTATTATTGATCTTATCTATTTTAATGAGTTATTATCTAAATCATTATTGGGTATACTAACTTCGTCTATATCCATAGGCTCGGGACAAATGGTCATGAGTTCCTTGGCATCTATTAGACATTTAACTTTATTATTTTTTATCCTATATAAACCTTCATGTACGGTATATTTATCTTTATTTAATTCTTTGATTAACCCTTCCTTAAGATTATTTTTATTTTTTATATCTAATTCTACTATATTTAAACCCTTTCTTAATTGTATTGTTTTATTTTTTATTTGCTTAAAAATAGGTAGTTTTTTATCCTTATAAATTAACATTAAGTTTTCGAAATCTATATGCATTCCGAGTTGAAGCATTGTGTCGCTTCCTAACAGTAAATCATATCTATCTGAAAAAGGGAGTATGTATAGTTTAATGTATTCATCAATTCCAAAGTAGGGTTTTAAACTTATTAATATATACTCCTCTCCAGTTTTTTGTCCGGCTGGAGTGGATACTACAAAATCTTCTTTTATACGCGGGACATGAGGGGCTATAATTTTTGGGTTAACGTAATTTTCTGAAGAACCTGTATCAAGGAGCCAAATTCTTTCCGTGTGATCTTTACAGTAAGGCAATGTTCTATTAATTATATTTAATTCGAATGATAAGATGATTCCGGCCTTACGCAATTCGTCTGATCGCTGCCTGTGGCTAAAAAAGCGTCTTGTCTAGCTCTTTCTTCGTTTGAGTCTGTATTGTGATTTTGTTGTTGCAACTGCATTTCCAGTTGCCCTAAGCGTTCTGTTAGAAGTCTTATGGTTTCATCTTTGTCTTGATCCTTGTTCGTCATCAAATTAGGTTTTTCTTCAATATGTGTCAGTTCGTAGGGGGAAACAAAGTTTTTGAAATTAGGTCTGTTCCAGGTTCTCATGGAGACAGTGTTTTGGGAGTCTGGTTTAGGATTAGGAATAGGGCGATTATTAAAAGGATGACGTGGGTAATTTGGATTATTTGGATTATTTTTGGGAAATTGTTGATTGAAATTTTGTGGTCTAGGAAAATTAGGTTGAAAAGGTTGGAATTGTTGTTTGAAAGGAGGTCTCGTTTGTTGGTTATTCGCGGCTTGTTGGTTATGAAAATTGTTTTGATAAAAAGGTTTTGTCTGATTAGGAAAATTGTTTTGAAAAGGTTTTGTTTGATTAGAGAAATTCGGAAATGATCTTGGTTGTTGATAATTTTGATGATTCCTTTGTTCGTTTTTGTTTTTTATATATAATTGTCTATTATAAATGAACACCGCATATTAATAATTCTTCTTAAGTCTTCGAGATTGTTGGGGTCGAAAGTCATAATGTGGTTAGAAAGCTGCCAAGGTAGGCAGGAATACATATGGTGAATTATTTCCTTTTCCACGTAAGAAACAGTTGATTCTAGCTGCTGGTCATTAAGTCCGTCAATTTTAAGTTTGACAAAAATTAAGTGTCTTAGGTTTTCGAGTCGATTTAAAAATTCTGTAGGACTTTCCTTATTATGGGGTCTTGACGCGTAAATTTCTGCTTTTAAAGATTCATATGACCGGCTGTCTGAAAAATTTCGTTTTAAGATGTCCAGTAATGCAGGTATAGTTGCAATCGATTGAGTTAAAATGAGGGATTGAGCCGATCCTATTAATCTGCTCTTAACTTTGTTTAATAGCTGTAAATGATTTAGTTCTCTTTGTTGGATGTGAATGTTACAAACAATATTATAGACACCTTCTACAGTGGATATAAAGTAAAGTAAGTCATTTGCGTTTCCGTCAAAAGTAGGGATGTGATCGTAATCCTCTCTTCGGAGTTCGTGACTAATATTAGGAGTATGTGTGCTAGTCATTTTTAATTTGGCTGGTTTAATTAGAGGAATGATGAATTTAAAAGAGTTACAACAAAATAAAAATTACAAAATACAATAAAATGTTATATATAAAATAAAATGCGAAATAAATGATGACTTAGTATTCTAATTATAAAACTAACTTACAGTTATCTACATCTTCTTGCTGCTGCGGCGGCTGATATCGCTGATATTTGCTGTGTTGGCAAATAGTAATGAAGAGAACAGAGCTTCGTTTGAGGACAAATGGTCGTCAATTGAGTTCCTGTTTAGTTCGAGCGCCAGTTATGTAACTCGATTCAAAAATTACTTTTTTAAAAAGAGTTTTATTATAACACAAATACAAATAACAATAATGAAACTATTAATTAATAAAAAAGCTATAGCAACTACCACGTATGATCTTCTAATGATGTGTGATGAGATGAGCCGGGGGATTATATAGGTATTTCATGCTGAGCTTGCAAGTTGGTATATTCTTTCATATAACTCGTGAACAGATGTAAACTAAAAGCCTGTTTACACGCTCAAGCCATTTGCGCAAACTGGTTTGTGCGAATCAAGTAGATGCTGTTCACATGTTCAGTTCTGCTTGCATAGTTTTGAAGTGAAAACCTCTCTGTTTTGTTAAAAATGGAAAATTGTGACGACGAACTATTAATTCTTGCAACGGACAACAATAGTATAATACCCTTCCGCCATCTTAAAAGCGTTAAATACTGAAAGTTTTCAAAACAGTATCCTTAAGGACAATAATTGCGGAATATCCTTCGGATAACTTAACCGTTAAATCCAGGCGGACCTCAAAGTAGTATCCTTCAGAACGAAAACTAATATATACATATGTGACTAAGAATATCCTTCCTCCATCTTAAATTAGTATTATTTAGAACGAAAACTAATAAAATTGTTAGATCCTGAAAGGTTTCAAAATAGTATTCTTAAGGACGAAGACTAATTATTTGTCGGAAAGGAGAGAGGTCAAGTAAGTCCTTCCGTCATCTTAAAATCGTTATTTCCTTGAATACTTCAAAATAGTATCCTTATGACCGAAAACTAATATATGTATATATAAGGAGAACGATGTCCTTTCGCTATCTTAAAATAGTATCCTAGTAACGAAAACTAATTAGTGGGGAAGGAGAGTGGCCAAAGATGTCCTTCGTCCGCCAAAAATCGTTCACATTCTCTCAAGATATATTATGGCATAGGTGGTCGTATGTAAAATGCGCATGCGCTAGGCTTGAGCATCGTTTACACGCTCATGCCAATGAATCAACCAAAATATTTGGCTTGTGCAAACCCCACACCTGCGTTTACACGCTCCAATTTAACTGCACAAACAGCCGTGTGCAAGCCAATTTGCGCAAACGGCAGTGTGCAAGCCAATGAAAGATTAGTAAAGATTCAACTTTGTACCTCTGCCTACCATATCTAAAGGGATTTCTAATCCTGTACCCTTAGAAGACATTGAACCACTAGATCACCAAGGGATTGATAAATTAAAAAACAAAACTTCTAAATTAGATGGTATTCTTTTATTACCTATGTATATTTAATATTCTACAAAACAAGATGTTGAGATTTTAACAAAGATCCATGTAACTTTATAATCACATTTCTGACAAATAGGATGACATCTACTAACTGGTCCAAAATAATTCTAGGCTCAATTCATATAGAATGGGGTCTGTTGAACTGTGTCATTATTTATCTAATTCTTTTCCAGCTTCATTACAAGCTGCTCTTTGGGGAAATAATGATGTGGCCTTTTGGTTTTTGTTACAAATAAAATAAATTCTGTCTTGCTACCCACATGTCTTTACTGGTCAGTGTGGCCCATGGCCTGCAATACCAAAGTTGCACATTTTGATCTTTACTCGGCTGCCTCCTCATTTCTGGTTACCAGTAATATGGCATGTAACCTTACTTCATTCTGTCAAACAGGGGCCAAGTATTTTTCTAGTATTTATTAGCTACCTCCAGAATTTTCTCCTGCTCTATATTTTCACTTCTGTGTATAACATGTACAGCATATCTTAAGATAGGTTTGCACGCTCATGCCGTTTGCGCAAATTGGCTTGCACACTGCCTTTGCGCAAATTGGCTTGCACACGCGTTTGTGCAGTTAAATTGGAGCGTGTAAACGCAGGTGTGGGGTTTGCACAAGCCAAATATTTTGGGTGGTTCATTGGCATGAGCGTGTAAACGATGCTCAAGCCTAGCGCATGCGCATTTTACATTCGACCACCTGTGCCATAATATATCTTGAGAGAATGTGTACGATTTTTGGCAGACGAAGGACATCTTTGGCCACTTGAAGGTATCCATCCATATATTGGATTGTGTAGGTGACAATCATTTCCAGAATGTCATTAGTAAACAAATTTCACAAACATTCAATTGCAGTTCTTGCATAGAGAACATTTGCTTTGACTTCATGAAGATGAATGATAATGTTATGTTATGAAAAAAGTTATTTTCAAAAAACAAACGAGTTCGGGCGTGGTGTGCTTAGTAGGCCATTTGGAGTACATGTATTCCCCATGTGCACAGATGCTATACTGACCAAGCAGGGTACAATCCACACTACAAGTTAGGAAGGTACTGAGGAGTAGGGGTTCTGAAGCTGCAGGAAGAAGAGGGCAGAATTGAAGTGTGATTGCTGAGCCTGACAGATCAGCCACTCCCGACAGAGGGTCAAATATCACTGAAAAAAACTCTTTCCTGTGAAAAAAAGAAAAAAAAGAAGAGGTTAATGTATTTTCAGATGATATCGAGGTTTTGAAATTTAGAAAAAAAATTGTTAAATTTTCGGCTGTATCAAATCTTCTAGACCTCACCTTTTATAAATATTTTTAATTGTAAATAAATGGATTAATTGAACAAAAGTAAATTACTAGGAATAAAAAGGATATCAAAAGAATATAATTAAGAAAATAACTTATATTTGTCATGATTAATAATTTTATAAAATGCACTATTACAAAATATATTATGATTGATAGACGGCAATAACAGTCAAAGATTATAATATTCACAGTTAATAGAAACACAAAGAACTCATGTAAGAGTGCTTAAGTGAGCTTTATGTACATATATTAATACAATTTAACATATAATCATTAGAGACTATAAGAACTAAGTAATTTTAATGAATTATAAAATAAAAATAAAATTAAAAAATAATATAAATAATTTTACTCTGTAAAAAATTTATAACAATAGCTAAAAGTAAATAACTTAATACATAAAATATAATCTCAGGTAAATGTTATAACACGGGCTGTTTGATAATACTGTCCATACACCCTGATTCGATCGTTATTGACAAACTTCTTTCAGGCCAGCTGAATACTTTCGGCAATATCAACTGAAACAATTTAAATAATAATTGGAATAGGGAGAATAAATGAAATATTCATGCATATGCTATATTATATTTAAGTATCCACAAACACAAACACCATATAACAAAACTTCATGTTTATATAATGAGAACACAGGAATGAAAGCATATTTTTTAGGATATGTGTAAATAAAAATAAAAGTTGTGTGTTTCAAAGAAAATCCTTATAATTCAAAATATCAGAACTACATTAAGATCCTCACAGTCATTTTAGAGCTGTAAATTCCATAACAGCTGCAGTGTCTTACACAATAATGATATGTGTGAGTAAATATTGTGAATGACAACACTTTTAAGTTTAGAGACGGTAAAGTGCTCTGCTATGAGATAAATAGAAGCCAAATCATTGATACCAAATTCAAACACTTAATAATACTTCAAATTTAAGCAATAAAATTTATCTAGTAAACATTAACTTAGCATTAATATGTCATAAATTTTGATATATCTCAAATGATTTTTTCTTTTTTTAAAAAGGAACAGATTTATTAAAAGCCTACCTACCTTTTCGTAATTATCGGATTCTAACAAGTCAAGATCAGAAGCCATTTCTTCTGCAAAACAATCTGGTATGAGAACTTGCAGCCATGGACCAGTAGCGACGTAAGGGTGTTCTGCATCAACACTTTTGCCACTGACTCCTTCACCCACTAAGGTAATCACACCGTTGCCAGAAACAGCTTTAAATGAAAAATGCCTTCCATGCATCACTCTTCCTCTGTAAAAAGTATGAATGAAGCATTGGAAGAAGTTCATAATTCGTACATCTTATAAAGAAATATGGAAGGTGTAGTACTACTAAGCTGAGGGTCTCGGCAGCCCTGATAAAAAGTAATGATAAGAGAGAAAAAATTATCAGTAATACCAACCTGATAACAGATGGCAACAACTTCCCAGATTCATAGTTAAAGGTAAGCATGACACTTTCTAAATTTTTTTTCAGCAGTAATTCTGTAGATTCAAATTCTTCCTGAGGCCAAGAATTACTGCACCCACTAAAATAATAGAATAGATCAAAACAAACAAAAAACAAAGTGCATTTTCTTTCTTTCCTTTTTTTAAAAAATAGTTTAAACAAATTGATAAATAAATAAAAATAACATTGGTTTCTGTTTATTTTTCTAAAAACATACCAGACACTTCATCCTTTTCTCTTATTTCAAACTATATAGGCTAATCGTGTTTGATAAGATGCCTATAAAGAAGAAGATAAATTCTTCTGCTACCTAAGGTATCTAAAATAAATATTTTAGATTTTTGAGCATAAAACATAAGGGTCAACCAACACTCGTCTATTCTAAATAGAAAGTTAATTTCATTTTTTTATATTTAACAATATAGTTTTTCTTTGTAAAGGAGGGCTTTAACTTTTTCATCGTTTCCCAGCACCTTTGAGATGTCTCGAGATATTCCTGATTCAGTCAACCTTGTGGTGTAGTAAGGGCACTTGGTAAACATATCGGATATTGAAAAACCATTGCCACACATTTCACATTTGGGAGGAGCCTCTCTGGTTATAAGGGGAAGGTGTATAGTTCTTGAATGACCAATTCTTAATCGCATTAGGATCACTTCTTCTCAGCAATTAGTATAGCAGGAACTACTTCATGGTTTTACGTCTTTCTTAATTATCTTGAGTTTACTTGGTGAAATGTGATCCCACAATGTCTAAGGTATTTTAAGTGAAAACATAAGTTATTTTTTAAGTCCATTAGTTTTATTATTTTTTTTTATTTACAATTTTGATTAAATCCTTTATAGATTTATAAGACTTCTGTTATTAAAATAATATAGAGATACTGATTGAATACATGAATGAATGAAGATACTACATAACAAATTTTTAAAAAAATTGTTTACTTTTAAGATTAAGGGTGTTATATTATCTTTGCCTTTAAATGTAAAACCTGAGATTCTTTCATAAACAACCTACGATTCTTGGTTTAACGAAAAAGATTTTCCAGTGGACGAAGGAATTGAGTTACTTTATTTTGCCTCTTCGATTATTAGTCGAAACTGAGACCAAAATAAATAATACAGGCTGGCCACTTTTATTGCCATTCTGGAAGTATAGGGTCTACAACTTTGCTCCCGCCGTTTTCCAAAAGATGGCGCTAGTAGCCAGTAGTAGTTCAAATAAATAAATCACAGTTGTTTTCCATCAGTTGTGACATCTATAAACATAACCTTACATCGATATTAGTTAATGTTTGTTTGCGTCATATAGTTACACTTATTTAAATATGTCAACTTATAAACCGAATTCACGTCATTTGCGGGAGATTTTACTTTTTCATTTCAACATGAAAAAATCGGCCGCTGAGGCTCATCGGGTTATTTCAAGTACTTATGGTGATGATACTATTAGTGAAAGAACGTGTCGCGAGTGGTTCCAGCGCTTTAAAAGCGGTGATTTTTTTTGTTGAAGATCGGCATAGCGGTGGCAGAGAAAAAACTTTTGAAGATGATGAACTGGAGGCTTTACTTAATGAAGACTCGTGTCAAACTCAACAACAGCTCGCAAAATCATTGGGAGTAACTCAGCAAGCAGTATCAAGAAGAATTAAAAAAAAACGGCGGGAGCAAAGTTGTAGACCCTATATAAAAAAACAAAACACCAATTGCCAACATAATAATGCCTAAGTTACAAGTAAGGTTATCACAAATATTATAAAGATAACCTAAAATATACTCACTGTGAAAATGAACTGTATTTGTCATTGTTAGGTGAATTTTTAACAATTTCTCCATATTTTTCTTCTTCTACTTCTCCTAAAATATGTATATATTTGTTTTGAAATGAACTGGAAAGTTTATAGCATTGTGAATAAAGTTTAAAATAATTATCACATAGAGTCTAAACATTTAAATTAATTAACCTTAATTTTATATCTATTACTTAATTTGATTTCTCACTATAAAGTAACAAATAAATCAATGAACTATATTAAATGACAGCTAATGCCTCATTAAAAAAAAAAAATCATATATTATTTTTATACTTAAAATAAATAAATTACTTTTACCCTTCTCTCACGCAAACAGCATTTAACAATTATAAATCAAAAAGAGAATTTCCAAGATCAGTAGGAAATGTCTTTCAACTAGATAATTGCATAGTATTCAATGCATATGTATTATTTGTTATGTATATAAATCAGTTTTTCTCCAATATAATCAATTGATTTCCACCAATGAGGCAAAAAATGGAATAGGATCAATTTCTTTGAAGGATTTAATAAAAAGTTTCTACTGTTTCTTAAAGCTTTACACATGACTAGAATATTAACGCTTTCTAAAATAATTAGAAAATTAATAATACTGAGTTAGGCATTATTCAATTAATAATTGTATAACTTTTTATTTGAAAAAAAAAAAACCTAATTGAAACAGGATCATATATGAATTTCAAAAAGTAATTCAATGAGATTACATGTAATCCTTAAATATTGTAAAGTAATAAGGAGAACTACCTCTGTTGCTAAGGAGTATTTACTGGTTGCCATGGACAGAGTAATAACAAATGGGAATGATATTAGTTGGTTATGTTTGTTAGTACAGTGTGAAACTTCGTACAGAAGGTCGTGTTGCGTGTGTAGTAATAAAATAGTGTAGTATGTGTTCTAGTTAGTTCCAGTGTTAGTTATTCCATCCTGTGGGGCATAATTGTTTTCTGTCATATTTCTTTTTTTTAATAAATCTTGTGTTCAGAAACACCCTGTTTATTACAATATAATTGAATTGCAAATTCCATAATTAAAATTCATAAATCGAAATTCAAATTGTTTGTAGATGAAATTCGAATAAAAATGTTTTTGACTATGAAAAAAACCTTTTAATCAATTTTCATTAAAATCGGTTGAGTCATTCTTAAGTATATATTTAGCCCCAAAGCAAAAACAAAGCTAAGCAATGGCGGAGTACCCTGCTAGTTCCAGAAACTGGTCACTAGGTAGCGATTAAAAAAAAGTGCACGGTCCCCATTCAATAATTAGGTAATATCAGTGTCACTATAAAATAAAGAAAAAAAAAATAAACAGGTTTTTATAATTATGAAGGCAGTGAAAGCTATATAAGCCTAATCTAATAGCTCTAGTACTTAGACGGTGTTCTATAATACAATTTTCAAAATTTTGTTGTTTTTTTTTAAATCACCAATATTCCCTTCCTCATAAACCTACGACTTCCTGTTCTACAGTATCCTTAAATGATATTCCACTAATCCTTGTTGAACAGATCCCCTACCTAGGACTCCACTTGGGCTATTTACATGACTGTTATTAGACCTATTTGGACAAACGGAGTAGAACTTTGGGGCTCCACTAAACCATCCAACTCATCTCGTATCCAATCCTTACAATCCAAAATCCTTCGAAAAATCCTAAATGCACTTTACTTTGTCATCTATAAACTTATCCATAAAGAACTTAGTGTTCCATATGTTGCTGTGTTAGCCCAAACCATACACCTATCCTTTCATAGTAAGCTCCATAACCACTCAAATCGACTAGTTTCTCAACTTGCTTCCTACTCCATTCCCAATAATCCTCTGAGGTGTCTGAAAAGAAGATGGCCTAGAGATCTTCTAGAGTAGAAACTTGATTAAAGTGCTACTAATGAGTAGTTCTTTTCAAGGTTTAATGTTATTGTAATCGTAATCAACAAATTGATATATTTGTACATAAAAAAAATTAAAAAAAAAAAAAAAAAATTAAAAAAAATCACCAATATTATCTTTTTTTCTGATGACCTAACATTAGACTATTTATTTTTTTAAATTATAATACTAAAATAGATAAGGAAGAACATACGATGAAATAAAGTAACAAGAATGTTATAGAATAATAACACACTTACTAGACTCTTTCCATGAACAAACAGCAGCAACTCCGCTTAAATTCGATCCATCTTTTTCTATACCTTCTTTAACTAATTGAGATGAGTTTGGGTCTAATTCGAACATAGACATTCCTCTTCTCATGTCTGTTACTAACCATTCACCTCCACAGGCTCCTCTAAAGTGAGTAAATTAATCAATGAATAATAATATTTCAGAATCGATGGAATAATAAAATACCATAATTAATAGAGACAAATCTTACCCAGGGATTTTCTTTAGTATTTCTATAACTCCATGAGGCGACCATCTTTGAGCACATTCAAGCTCTGATTTAGTAACTCCGATAACTTGAATCAACGATACTTCACCGTTAGGGGTCGAAACGGTTTTTAATTGAGGGTCTTCCATTAAAAGTATATGTTCTATTAGAGATTCACTCGAATCTAATGCTTTGTGCCAAGAAACATGATCTCCTGCATACAATACATTTCCTAAAATGGATTAAACAAACTTGTACATTAAAGCCTCCAATTTAGATTCCATGATTTATAATAAAACTAGCATCCCCCTTCGCAGATTCAACCACTCTTATTAGTTAAGAGCTTAGATAATTTTAACTAATAATTGAAGTATTACTTGTATAAATAAATAGATATAGATATAAATCTTGCATTGAGGTATGCAATTCAGCATTATTTCTTCAAAGATAGCAGTAATTCATAACCTGGTTGAAATTGCTTTTGATTAGGTGTTGGAAGATTACGTAAAAGCATAATTGGATACCTACACAGACTATTAAGAAACTCTTGGGGATAATTGACCGCGTTATCAGTGCTTACAACTAAAGACCCATGAATCATATTTTTACACACAATATCTAAAAGCAAAAGATCAGCAGTATGATTTGGTAATAATTTTTATTCGACAGAAATAATTTTATTGATAAACCATAAAAGTATATGACAGTTTGGCAAAACTCGTTTCTGCCATTCAACTTTGTTTGTTAAAATTATTATTATTGTAAAATTTATTACCGCTAAACCTTTCTAGAACTATGTAGATAATGTAGTAAAAATTTGGTACAGATGGGCTCATTAGTTTTAACGTTGTAAACTCTATTGCAGAATAGTGACAACCACATATCTGTTGATTTTCATTTTTTGGTTCAAATTTTGGAAACGATATCGAAGCATAATTCCTTAGTAATTAATATTCTTACAATAGGTAAGTGCATCAATTACTTTAACTACACTCACAATATGTTTATGTCAAACAATAAAGTTATAAGACTAATCAATGAATCTGAAAATCCAAGTGAAGGAGCGAAAGCGATATGTGGATGCTGACAATTTCGTTGGCATCATGCATCAATATTGAATCACAAATTTTGTGTAGGCCAATAAGTTTATCATCAATTGTTTCAAAAATCATCTACTATCATAACCAATTACAAAAGATATACCTGAAAGAAAAACATATTTCGCCAGGGACTGAAGTAGTTGTGCAGGCCATGTTGGAGGAGAAACTTCACCGGGCTCTCGTTTCAAGCGAAAAGTTAATTCAAAACCAAATCCCGACAATTCTTCCGGTCCTGTTCTTTCATGAACTCGTCCATCACCATGTAAATCACTCAATCCGAAACTAGAAAAATTATAACAAAACAGAGTTTAGAATATTATAAACTCAACAGCATATGTTAACAATCAAAGTTATCCAACAATATAAACATCACATAAATTAGGAACGCCATGTCTAAGTAGAAATCCTTTAATACGTGCCCATGACTTATGAGTTATCGTTCGTCTCCTCACCAGTGTGGTTCGGTAGCCTTGAAGAAGACCTGCAAGGCAGGTCGGAACGTTGACACGTAATACAGTATTTCTACTTAGACATGGTGTTCCTCTTTGACAGCATCCCTGATCATCTTCTCCATAACATAAATGATCTACAGTAAACTAAAAGATAAATTAAAAATTAAAGTAATTGTTTTGATACTAATCAATGTTCAAATAAACTATTGCATACCTCATTCAAAATACTGCAACCATCCAAGAGTATAACAAAAGAACAAAAATATTCATAACATTAAAACTTAGTAATGCAATGACACCGATTTTAAATATAGATGAATAACAAACATTAGTACCTTATATAATGCCAGTGTGGAGGTACTCCTAAGTCAGCCTCTCCTGGATTGTAATACATACTGATGTAGTCCAGAGGATCTGGCCCCCCAAGCCTAAAGAAATTCACAGTTAGTATTAAACCATATTTGCTTAAACTAAATGATATATCTTACTGCAAAATAATACAAGTACCAGTATTTAATTACAGCGGCTACTTGTAAAGGATTGGGTTGATCAGGGTAGACTTTTCTACAGGCAACATATAAAGCTTCTAGGCCAGGAGGAGAAACTGGTTGAATGTTGCCAGGAGGTGAATATTTCTTACCCTCAACGTCCTCCATTGCGCAGTATTTTAGAAAATTGAAGAGTTAATATACACAACTAGAGACACCCCATTTTACCAGAAAATATCCTTCAAGGTTCACCGAGGAGAATTGTAATAATACAAACCAAAGAGGTTCGAAATGTCAAAGGTTCACGAGTCGCATGTTTTGATTTATTTGAAAACAAACAATTAATTTTACAATATGGCTTTTCCATTTTCAGGAATTTACTATTTCCCATCTTCAGGAATAATACATAAGTTTAGTGTTGCTTTAGATGATTTATTTAAAATATTCTTTTCAGAATATGAATCGAGATTCTTCATAGTGTTGTCCACTTTATTCATTATTATTTTTATATTGTAAGAGGCTAATTATATTTATTAAACATTTTCGCATTTATTTCCTTATTTTTATTAATTTTATCAACAATTATACGTGTTTTGAGATCCCATCTTTAGGATTATACAAATAGTCCACTCTATTCATTATTATTTTTAAATTGACGGAGTTTAGTTATACGTATTACATATTATATATAATATAATGTATGATTTAATATATAATAAAAATAATAATGACTAAAGTGGACGGCATTATGAAGAACCATGAATCAGATTCTAAAGAGGATATAGGATATAAGTCATCTAAAACAACTCTAAACTGATTTAATATTCCTGGAGATGGAAATTGATCCTGAAACATCAAGAATTGTTGATTTAAACAATAAAAACAAGGAGATAAATGCCAAATTGTCAAATAAATATGACTAACATCTTTAAATATAATTGAACAATTAATTTATTAATTTATTTATAACTTAATTAATTAAAACAGTTTATCTGCTTTCTTGTTAGAACGGTAGAACTTTTGCAAATTATTTCAATTGGCCAATAAAAAATAATATGCAATAATAAACTAAACACCTTCCTGAATTTTAGGAAGGTTATTCTCAGTTTTTCTTCATGAAGGGATGGTTGATCCTAATTCACCCCCATCTTCAACCAGTGATGGCATTATACTCGTCTCTTATTTACCTATCACACACACTAATAGAGCTAGATCAAAACTTATAGTAAAGGGTCAGAAAAAGTGGGATAAACGAGGTTATACGAGGGTGGTCCGAAAAGTTTCCGATCTAACAAATATACAAGACATTTTTTCTGAATTTTTTTTTTCAACATAGTCTCCTTGTAACTCTAGACACTTCTCCCAGTGATGCTCCCATCTCTGTAACCTATTCAAATAGTAATCGGCATTTTTCTCTGCAAAATAATTGTTTATGAAGGTGATTGCCTCTTCATTTAACGAAAATCTCTGTCCTCCGAGCGCAATTTTTAGATCAGGGAACATAAAGAAGTCGCTTGGGGCTAGATCTGGTGAGTAAGGCGGATGGTCAAGCAGTTCAAACCGTAATTCGTGGATTTTCACCATGGCAACCGCTGAGGTGAGAGACGGTGCGTTGTCTTGGTGAAACAGGATTTTCTTTTTCTGCAAATGTGGCTGTTTTCCCGCAAGTTCTGCCTTCAGCTTGTCTAGTAATGATGCGCAGTATGCTCTTTTAATGGTTTTTCCTTTTTGAAGATGATTAGTCACATCACTTTCCCAGCTGAAAAAACAGTTTTTGCTTTTTTTGGAGCTGGTTCCCCCTTTGAAGTCCAGTGTTTGAACTGTATTTTTGTTTCGGGTTTATAATGGTTTATCCAAGTGATTCATTGTGATTCACTAGGATTTATTGTAAGAGGTAAGAGGTGGAGACATACATAATTGTTATATGTTATTTCGTTTAAGCCTTGTGGCTTACGGTAAAATATGAGGTTTTCTTTCCGAGTTTATTTTTAAATTCCTCGCCCAATTTTAAAGGAACTATAGAGGATAGGTTAGTGCTACAGGAGTAAAATGGAATGGATTGGCTAACTTCAACAATGGATTCCATTAGCAATTCTAATTACGTAGTGCGTTCAGTGGACTTTGGAAATATTATATGTCCATATTTCGCATTACTAATTCAAGATAAAAGAAATTACAGAATATATGTCGGAATGATTTAATCTTCTAAAAACAAGTTTGATATGGCGATCTTTTATTGAGGGATCTTATCATTGAGGTACCCATAGACACTTTCTCTCTTAATATTTCTCAACGGATCCACAAAATCTCAATTGTGGTCTTTAGCACGATGACAAGGAACAAATGAAAAAGCCATAAATAAAAATAAATCAAATGTGCTTATGTAAACTAATAAGACGACTTCAGCATCTAACTAGTAGTTCCATCCTATATTCAATATCCAAGCTTGTGAATTACAAAATGAACAGTTTTAGTTAGAATATTTACATCTTATGACTCATTTTGGTTCTTTCAAGGATGGCATAGCACAATATCATGATCTGCAATGTATAATAACTACAGATACTCTACAGATCAAATGTATAATCAAATTCGAAATATACGTTTTCGAAGAACGAATTCCTTGATAATTTAAATTAAATTAAACTATATGCGAGGGCGTTACGCGTAGTTTGACATTAGGAGAGTAGGAGCAGTTGGGAGCTCAACTCTGCTTATACTAAATTTTTATTTTAATATCTTGTTATATATTAGGCTCTAATGAGTGAGCTCCTTTAGTCTCTGTTTCTCCTAATGCGAAATAAACCTATGAAACCTCTATTTTTAAGTTTACGTGCCTTTCTAGCTCAAATTTTGCTCGGATCGATAATTTGACGGCATCCCACTTGACAAACATTTAATAGAGAATGTTTTTTGTCATATAACATTTGTCGCCAGTATCTACCGTTTAGGAGCTATATTGGTTTGAATGAAAAAAGTCATGTTTGTGAAACCCCGATTTTTAAGTGCAGGTCCTTTTTTGACATGCTATAGCTCTATTGGTGATACTCGGATGGAAACTTTGCTCATAGTTTCCTTATTATAAATTAAATGGAGAATGTTTTTTGTGATATGACATTTGTCCCATAGGATCTACCGTTTAGGAGCTATATTGGATTCAATGAAAAAAGTCATGTTTTAAACCTCTATTTGCGTCTATGGGCTTTTTTGACATATATTTCATGATTTTATTCCCCCCCCTTATCATTCCTGTCTTATCCTTAATCTTACCTTGCTGCTTTGTATTATTACTGATTTACATATGTATCTGATCTTTTCTATGTACTTTATTGTATATAGTTTTTTATCCATGCCATTCTGTATTCCATTTGACATCTGTTTATCGGTCTGTTATTTTTGTCACATCTAGTATTTTATTCATTATAGCCCTGAAGAAGACTTGCAAGGCAGGTCAAAACATTGGCAGGTATTAAAGAATTTCTTCTTAGACGTGGTGTTCCCTCTTTGACTGAATCCCTGATCATCTTCTTCTCCATATTCCATGATATACTTTCTTTAGCTGACAGGCTCAAGGGGTCCTCTAATTTTTTTTATTATTTAACATAATCTCTAACTTGAATGTTACCTAACATTCTGTTCAGCCTATTGCAAAATTAAAACATACAAATCAAATCATACTTTAAATTCAGGGATACCTTTTTAATATATCATATAGTATATATAACAATACAATTAATGTAATTTGTTTGGGGTTTGCTCATAGGTTGCCTCTGTCAAATGTTTAGTAGAATAGTATGATTCTTCTTTAAACATTTTTACATTGGTAACAGCGGATTACAGTTTAATTGTCATTTGAAATATTAGTTAAAATTGGAAGTATGCCTAGGCCAAGTAATATAAAGGTATAACCCTAGTTTGGAATAGAGCAAATAGGTCTCCAACTCTGTACCAGCTGTCAACAGAAGTGAATAGGAAAATAATGGAATTTAAGAAAAATACGTAATGCATGTAATTTACAAGAAAAACTTTGAGATCAAAGTCTCTCAAAATACTATAAAATCAAAATTGTAAAACATTTTATTTTTAATTCAGATGCTATTTTTTTTACCTGCAATCAGTTACTATATAATGTCTTTTGGATAAATTATAGTAAATGTTGATACAACAATCTAAGGAAGTGATTGAAGGGTTTGCTATAAAAAGGAGATAGGTCCAGCCAGAGATTGGAGCTTATGTTCTAGTGATTAAAAATATATATATATTTATGTGTTCATTTGTTTTTTTAGTTGACTTATTTCTAATTGTTAGTTACTATGTGAATCATAAGAAGGGAGTGCCTCTCGTGTTCGTTTCTAGCAAGTTGGTTCAATTTTCAAACTAGTTTAAAATTGTTCATAAAAATATTGACAAGTGGAGTTACCTCTTTTT
Source organism: Euschistus heros (assembly GCA_003667255.2). Classification (NCBI taxonomy): domain Eukaryota; kingdom Metazoa; phylum Arthropoda; class Insecta; order Hemiptera; family Pentatomidae; genus Euschistus; species Euschistus heros. The sequence goes on along the minus strand of RCWM02000452.1, from coordinate 285,893 downwards.
TGCAACAAACCCTTCAATTGCTAATAGTGACAAAAAAAAAAAAAAAAATAATAATAAAAAACAACAAGGCTTTCACGGATCATTAGATTTCATGTTTTTATGTGTGAATAAAAATATAAATAAGCAAGCCTCAATATCAATTGAAAATTATTAGGATTAAACGTTGCTGCATAAAAATGAAACTTTATGGCGAAAAACAAACTTAAATATTTTATTAACAAATATTTCATAAAAGTATAAAAATAGAACAGACATTTTTTAGTATTCCACAGTTCAAATGTTTATACCTACCACTGGTAATAAAACTTATCAACATTGACAAAAGAACAAATGTAATGTTTAAATAAGTTAATTGAGGTGAAATTTTTATAAATTTCTTGATTTCTTGACTCATATGCCAACTATCTACTTCCTTGTATATTTCAACATTCAAAAATATTACATAAATATTCATATATATAAACAAATAAATTACATTCAATTCAGCATCTAATACAGAAAACTCTAGGAGGAACGCTGACGGTATATTTTAACCATTATTGGAATTGCTCGAGCACAGCGATCAGTATCTACAACTACCTGGATTAAAAATGTCAGGCATTCTTTTTGAAGAAAAAATGTTTTCATCATCATCATCTTATGGCACTTACGGTCCTTGTAGAACCCTGGCCTCCTCTACAATTCTCACCTTTCTTCAGTAGCTCTTCTCCATCCTCTCAAACCCTAAGTCCAAAGATCGTCCTCTACATCATCAAGCCAACAAAATCGAGGCCTTCCTCTCCTTCTTATTCCACCCGGGTGCTCCTCCAACATCATCTTAAGGAGCCTACTTGCCTCCATCCTTTGCAAATGCCCTAGCCATCTACTTCTGTCTCTTTATATTGGCTACAATATCTGGGGCAGCATATAGATATAGTAAAAAATATTTTACCCAGATAAACCCCATTAACTTCAAATTAAAGAAATCAGTTAGCTAAGCGAGGATTTGAACTAGGTTTATTCACCAGAGGAAAGTACACTTTCTTACTGGCTCTCTTATAGCTGAAAAAAAAAAAAAATACAAAATTGCTGCACTATCTGAAAAAATTGTGACAAATAATCTAATATCTTAAAAAGTGTTTTTCAAATTAGGATAAAACATTCACTAAAAGTTTCAATAATATAAATTTAAATCAAAGTGTATTACAAATTCACACTACATTTCAATATTTGTCTTAAACGAATACTGAACATTTGTTGTGATTTTGTCTGTATGTTGAATATAAAGAATGATATTTTTATATCTTAGTTATCTATAATACCATCTACATCCAATGAGTTAATAAATCATTGGTAAACTTAGAGAAGAGACAACAAATTTATAACTTCGAAAAATTAATGAAATCATGGTGCTTAAACTAACATTTGACTTCGAAAAACCTTAACTTTTGAGTGGAAAGGATAAAAACAGGACTAATATTAAATATAAAATCTTGTATTAAACACCTTCAAGACAAACATAAAAAAAAAAAAAATTAAAAATATTAAATTTCACAAATATTGCAATACTTTGAGTGGTACAAAGTACAAATCTTTCTTCTCATTAAAACTTGTAGTTCTCGCTGGAGAGAAATGGGAATATCTAAATATTCGATATCTTCTGTGTTGAAAACAAGATCTCTAACAACTTGCAATGATCTCATTTTCAATGAATACAGTGGATATGTAATTGGAATTATTCTTCTTATTGCTATTTCCGTTCCTTGAAATCTTGGTTCTATCTTTCTAGCAAGTTCATTTTCTTTCTTCCAGGACTGAGGATGAAAAACGAAATTCCACTCTCCCAGTAACCTGTCTCCATTAGCATCGTTTTGAAAAATCCATAAGTGTGTCACAAAGGTGTTCACGTCTAAATAGTCATCAGGTCCAATTGTATTATAAAGCTTTTTTTTACCCTCATAATCCAGCCAGTATATTCTGACTTTGTAATTGGTAAAATTTATAAACCGCACGAAAGCAGGGATTTGGCTGGTTTTTGAACAAAGTTTACCTTCTTTTAAAGTAGTACTATCGGAAGGCAGCTGCATAATATAAAAAATATATGCATTTCAACAAATTATTAATAACACTAACTTGACAGTTGTCAATTAATAATATTCAGTTAATACGAGGAGTACTAGGACTGTTATAACCACTTGTAAACAACTTATGACATGAATTCCGCTCTACCAACCACACAACATAAAAATCTCCCATGTCATTTAATGTTGGAATTTCCCATACGGATACGTGAGAATGCGCCTAACATTTTATTTTGTGTTCGGTTTGTGATATGAGCTAGTTATTTATTATTTCTTTGTTATTTTAGTTAAATAACACAATTAATGTGTAATGGGCCGTACGCTTTACAAAAAATTTCCGAAAGTGAATACTTGACGTTTTTTTGGTTAAGATAACATTCATCTTCAATTGATGTTATATCTTTCTACTGATTCTTATGTTTAATAAAGAATACGAGTATTTTAAATTTATAACTTTATATAAATAATGAATTATGGCTGTGGAATTAGACGTACCATATAAACAAGGATATCTGTGGATTCCACCAAATGGACAAGTGAAAAAGGTATTTCATACATTTTATGGTTTATCAATGACACCTTACCAATAATTATTACATAGTTATATAAACTAAATAAATGTAAATTAAAAACCTTTGCAGAAATTTTGGCAGAAGAAGTTCTGTCAACTATTTTATTCCAGTAAAAGGGGTGTGGATCGAGTTGAAATTTATGATAGTGAAGAAAATGCCTCTAAAACATTATCTGGCCCAATTGTTACTCTTGAAGACTGTGTTAAAATAACTCAGGATCCTCAAAAAACTCATAGTTTTGTATTTACTGTAAGTTATTAGTTGATTTATCAGTACCCTACTTATATGATGTGTTATTGGATTGATTTGTTTTTATTTAATTATTTTTTGCTCTGAAAGTTCTCTTTCATATTTTTATAATTAATCAATTGTCAATATTTTTATTCAGTCAATTGTTATTCCTGTATTGCCACTGTTTAATATATATGTAAGATAGATGTCATGATATTTGGCTACAGGATTATTAATGGACTAATATTCAAAGTGATCATTTAATTTATAAATAATGTTGTTTTTGTTGATACATTAGCATCTATAAAAAATAAATCAGTAGGTAGTTGGGGTATCCAGTCATGGATACACTATTCTAATATAAATTTTAATTTATTATATTATCGTATTATATTATTTTTTAATAATGTTTCTGATGTGACTTCGCACCCTATTTACGTATACCTTTATTATTCCACAGACAGCAAATACCAATTTATGTTATTAAGTATTTTGTTCTACTTTATTACTTACTTTTATAATATTCAATCTATATCTGTGTCAATAGCATTTAAAACTAAATTAGTCTTGAAAAGTGTAATAGTAGGCTATCTCTCCATTCTTCTTGACTTGACATTTTTAATTATGAAACATAAAGTTAATAAAAAAAAAAAAAAAAAAAAAAAAAAAAAAAATTAGATCTATGCATATATTTTTGGGTCTTTGTCGAGTTTAGTTAAAAAAATTGTTTGTGAACATCTCCTATGTTAGTGGTTTGTTGTGTTCAACCATTTAGAAGTGGAATAGTCTGTTTGTTCGGGTTTAACACCCTTATGTACTGCAACTAGTGTTTGAAGGACGGGTGATCCTGCAGGTTACCAACCTATCCTAGCCATGGTGGGAAGGTCAAGATTCATTTTGTTGGTCCAACGCAAAATAAATTATAGCCCGTCCAGGACGGATTCGAACCCATGACGTTCAGTACCGAGCGCTCTGAGACCCTCCTCCCAACTCGCTTGGCCATTGAGTCCCAGGAATAGCCTTTGATTTTTATTTTCTGTTGAAATATCTTGTTGTAGGATATTCTCGATATATTGAGGTGTTTGTGCAATCGTATGTAAAAGTTTAGGCTGAAATGTTTGTTATCTACTATGTATTTGTCAAATACCACTCACTCATTTAACACGAAATCTCAAAAACCATCGAATGGATTGGAATGAAATTTCGTATGTGGCTTTCTCTAGGGCCGTAGGTGCTCGCTAAGAAAGGAATTTTAAAAAATCGGCCTGGATCGCTGCTAATTCACGAAAAATGCTATTACAATTTTTATTGGGTGAATAATAATAGATTAATTGTCATATGGTATTTGGAGATAAGCTAAGTTAAAAAAATAGGTTAGATGTTTAAGCTGCACACTTTGACCACAAATTAAGTTCCTTATAGTTGTAAACAAACAAAAATACGATGTCAAAACCTTATAATATGATACTTTCTGTGAGCTCATGGTGGCTGCAGAGGTGTACCCTTACAAGTTTTAGTTGTTTCGTGACCAAAACCTATTAAAAGACTTATGTTAAAGAGGAGGTCAAAATACTTATGTTCTCTGGTGTTGACATGTAAGGCCAGTTCGATGTACATATTCCTTACGAGCAACCCACCAACATTGCTTCACCAGTAGCTTCGTCCCCAACTACTCTTCCTTCAGTTTTCCGGTCACAAGATAATCGGCTTTTCTCAACCAGGACCAAGTTGTATTTTAAAGTATGCTATATAAAAAGCTGATGGTCCGGTATCTGAGCTGGGTAAGATGGTAGTGCTGTCTCGAAGCTTCACTGGAGGGCTATCAAAATAATATAAAATTAACTTTTGCAAATTGTCAAATTTACTTATTGAAATTATTCTAAGAATGAAATTCTTTAGGTTTATTTAAGTAATAATAATTATCAACGTTAAGCTTACCTTTTAATAATTTAAGTTGCCTTTAATCCTAATGATATAAAACCGTAGCGGAGCAGGGTACTTTCAGCTAGTATGCTGATAAAGATGCTCTTTTACTCTGCTAAATATGTTTCTTATTGTTTATTGAAACCTTAATTAGCTCCAACTAGGATAGGGAGGATAGGATAAATGCATATGTTTTTGAGAAAATATTAATATATCTATTGCTTGTTCAGATATTTCAATTTAATTTATTACTGTTTTATTTCATTTTTATTGCAAAGACAATTTAAATAAATGTATTGAATTAAATGATAGCCACTAATTGTAATTATTGTTTTGGACTGCAAATGCCTTGCAAGAGCATGTGCCTTATCAAAGATTGCCTGCCAATCTGGCCTATTGGCAACAACATTCCTCCATTCTCTGTCTCCCAGCTAGTGTTGATCTGCTTCATCACCCTACCATCTCATTCTAATATGAAAACATCTTAGAGCACCTCTTGGCTTTTCATACAGCAGTATGAGCAGTTTACCAGTTTCTGTGGTAAACTATTGCTTTCCATTCGCTCCACATAACCGAGGCCACCTCAATCTTCCTTTTTTTTTTTTTTTTTTTTATAAATTTCTCATTATCTATCACGATATGGATGTATAATAATCTCAGTTCATTTTTTGTTCTAATTTTCATTTAAAACCTAACATACATAACATACAAACATAACCTAACGAACATTATGTTAGAATAGGTTTAAAAATCATTTAGTCATGAAAAAATATTGTTTTTTGTGGGCTAGGAGTTTTTAAAGTTATTGACCTTTACACTTATTTATATTTCTTTGCTTTCATAATATTTTATTGATCCAATACTTGTGGTTCATATCAGTTTTTTTACTACTCTTCATTTGTCATTTTTTATATTTGCTTACTCCAGATGAGCAAAACTAAATTAGAAAATTTTTTTATTGTTACTGTTAACTCCACTCTATGTTGATTTCTTGAATAACCATTTTTAATTTTTGTTAAATTTAATTTTATGTTTTTATTCTAGGTTGTGACCAAAACTAAAATCCATTATTTTGCTGGTAGCTCTGAAAGTGATATGCATGATTGGATTTCGGCTTTCCAAAGTGTCGCGTTCCAAGACTCAGCTTCCAGGCAGACAATAGAAGAAGACAATGAGCTATACTGCTCATCCGGCGGGGATGGTATGACATTGATTTCAAATAACTTATCGATTCTAATAGGTATAGTGAACTATAAAACTTGTTAAAACCAAAATTTAACACAATCCACACCTACTCCTATGCTGCACTATCAGTTTTGATAGGTGTGTTTACACGGGGAAGTAGTTGCCGCAAGTCATTGCGGCCTTTAATTGCTGCCTCTAATTTTAGCTCTAGTGGCCTCATGTACTTGCCCCTTTCACGGCTATTAGCTCGTTGCTAGTCAAATGTTTGAGGTTTGTGGCCATTGAGGTGGCAAGCAACAGCTTAGAGGTTACAATCTCATTGTTTTGTTTATTTGTTTTTGTTAATATGTTTTGCTCAAATGCTGTAAAAAACATTAAATGGGAGCCAGAGGATATAGAAAGTTTTCGAAACATAAAATTACTGTGGAATATTCGTCGTGACAAATATTAAACAAAACTAAAAGAGAAAGCAGTATTTTGCGACTTGAAGATGAACTTATCGGCAAAGGTGTAATTGTTCCCGATGTAAGATTTTTAAGAGTGAGAATAAAATCAATTACGACAACTTATAGGAATGAATTGTTAAAAGTTATCACATCAAAAACAAGTGGAGCTCTTGGTTCATTAAATAAAAAAAGTTTATCAAATTGGCCATCATCATTCTTAGTCATCTTTTGTACGATAAAGGATCTAAGACTGACAGTTTGCGAAACAATGTGGATGAAGCTCCAAATGGTTTCTCTTCGACCTATCCAGTCTTTTACCCAAAATCTAAGTTGATTAATAATGGTTCTGAACTCATCACTCAAAACAAAGACGATTTCACCTACCACTTAATCAAAAGCCTCCTCAAACTCTATCACTTTCATATTCCATGTTTTGTTTTTTTTCAATTTTGTTGTTAGTTCAACACTTTAACCTATCACCTTTGTTAACCTACTTGTGGCCACTGATGAAAAACTGGAAGCAACTATTGGCTTCATGTCTGATCCTACTGGCCATTAAAACCAGAGGCAGCAACTATTAACCCCTTGTAAATGCACCTTATATTTTGAGTAGTTAGTTGCCTTTCCTGCTCAATACTTCTTGTAATGTCTTAACACCCATTTTAGTCATTGCCAAATTGGTACTTAACTTGTATTACTCGGACAAAATAATAGAAGCAATAAAATATTATTTATATATGTAGTAGGATCCCCATTATCTGGGGCTCTATTAGCCTGGGTTCCAATTAACTGGAGTTCTTAGGCACCAATTTTTTTTTTTCTTTTATTAAGGTTTTTTCTAATTTTTACACTATTTATTTTTTATGTATAATATTAATTTTAAAAAAATATATACTTAATATAATTTCTAATGATAACATAATTGTTCTTAAAAATAATTAAATAAGTAGATAAACACTGCAAGCTGGTATCCTATGATTGAGATGTTTCCAGTAATTATGTTCTAATCCTATTAATATTTTATGTATGATAAGGTTTTCAAGTCTTTCTCTGAAACTTCTACTGGCCTATTTGCTTACAAAACAAAATTATTTACTCAGATGTGCTTTAGTCTCCTTTTAAATACTAACTAACGAAATATCGTATGATTCCCGGGTTGAGGGAGTTCCTATTCCTGGGCCGATGATAAGCGAAAAAACAACATGGTGTCGTGAAAACTTATACATCTGAATAACCATTCTCTGCTTCCCAAGGATGGCTAACAAGTTAAAAAAAAGACACGGTATCAAGCACCTGGCCATTCAAGGGGAGAGGCTTAGCGGTGATAATGTTGCAACCACCTAATTCCTAACCTTCTTATATAATTATAATTTAATTATCTGGGGTTTTTGATTAATAATCCATGAACACTAATTTTTTTTTTTTTTTTTTTTTTATTTCCAGATCGGCCTTGTAAGCCTTACATGGATGGTTTAACAATATTAATAATGAGTTAACAATAGTAGAAGGGAGGGTATAGTCTCGTGCAAGAGACACCCATAACAAATAAGTTTTATAATAATTTTGGAATAATTGTAACTGTAGAGGAAGTATATAATAACAAAAAAAAAAAAAAAAAAAAAATGAAAAAAAGACGTAACAATAAAAATTAAATAAATAAAATAATAATGATAATCAAAAGGGGAGAAGTAAAAAAAAAAAAAATAATAAAATAATTAAAATAAAAATAAAAAGAATAAAATAAAAATAATAAAATTAAATAAAGAAAAAAGTAATAATAGTAATATACAAATGAATTACTTAACAAAAATTAATAATAAAAAATAACAGACAAGTGTATACACAAAAAAAAAAAAATAGTAATAAAGAAAAAATAAATAAATGAGGTATAGAAGTAATGAAGTAATACAATCAAATTATAGTAATAAGAACAGTAATTGGGGTTGAAATGAAAAAGTAAATACTGGATAAAATAGTCATGGTGTTTACATCAGGACGTCTTGCATAAGTCTTGGTTTCAATCTGCGGGATGTTCTTTGAGCTCCTATGTTGAAAGCTACTGCACCTTTAACCGCTGGTAACTTGCAATGAAACCTGGTGTAGCATTTTTTGATGAAATCGTCTATTGATTCTATGTCTAATTCACGGTGTAGTTGACTATTTCTTACAAACCAGAGAGCATCTACAGCAATTCTCAGGACCTTGTTTTGGAAACATTGTATGAACACTAATCTTTATTAACTTAATAATCATTACCCCGGATAGCAGGGGTTCTACTGTATATGATTTTAAGATTGGGTAGATGATGTGAGGAAACCATATTAAAATAGGGTATCATTAAATTGTTAAAGCTAATTAACTGAAAATTAATATAGGTTTATGTTTTTAATATAAAAATACAAAATTGTCATAGCAATAGCTAATGTGCACTTTAAAATGGTGGGAACTGAGAGTGGCTATGAAAATCAATATCTCAATTAGCAAATGTGATGTACTTGTCATTAAAATCTTCACTAGGTTACACATATTTTTATCGAAGAAATGTTTACAATTTTGAATTTTTAGTTGGTGTCTACAAGGTGATATTGGTACCTACCGAAGCCTCCAAGCGTTGTGAATTGAGCCCTGGCGACTATACGCTCGTAGTTTCACCTGCGGCTCTTCAACTGAGAAGAATAAGGGATGATAGCCTTCTCTACAATTGGCCTTATCGGTATGTTACGTTGGATATTATTGTATCATTGACAGTGTCATTAGGTAACTAATTTATTCCATATAAATGAATTAAATGATTTTTAATTGTGTTTTAATTATTACTATTTTCTGAAATGTTGATTTTATTATCTATTCTTAGTCAAATAATCAGATTTTACTACTAATGTAAATTATAATAAAATTAACATGGATTTCTAATATGAGTTATATTTTTAGGATTGACAAATTAACTAGGATTAATAATTTAATTACCACTTCTGGAATTATTTTATTTGAAAACTAGTTTCGAATGTTAAACAAACAAAATTTTCAAAACATTGGCACTTTGTTACATACGTTGTATATAAATGTAAATAATAAATGTATATTATTTTTTAAGACAAGAAATCAAATATATTGGTACTCACCTAAGGAGACTAACAGACTTCTGAAAGAAATATCTGGAAGAGTGAAAGGGTCAGGTAGAATGCGACCTTCCGGTTTTCCCTATGAATAGTTGGTTTTTTCCATTCCTGTTAGAAAAGAAATTTAAAATAGGACTGCTGGGAATTTTTATCTGGTCATATAAACAAAAATCTGGATTGGTTTTGAACGATTTTATTATTTATAATGATTCATAAATATTTAATTTTAGGCTCTTTTCCACTGGATATATTAGTTTCACTCCCGAGTCTTTATTGATTTATGGTACTTATGTATCAAATAACAGTGATTATATAAAAATAATTGTAACAACTTAAAACATATTTTATTTACTATTCAATATTTTGTTCTAACCAAAAATCTCGTAGGTATATCTTTTAAAATTGCCTCAAAGGGGTCCTCTTGTTTGAATTGAGTCCCCCACTTAAATTCCGCAAGGTATGAAGAAATGAAGTATCTTTTTGTTCATCTTCTTCTTTTATTACCCCATCTTGCGGAGCCCCATAATGTTACAAATATTTTTGTATTAGTAAAGTCTTGGGATCGACAAAATTTAACTTATCTTTGACAGTTTTATGGATGTATCTCTTTTTGTATAGGTTCACTTAACCCTTTCAACAACCACATGGTGAGCACCATTTGAAAGAGGTTACAAAGTTGTACGGTGTTATCTAGAGATAGAAATTTATAATAAAATTTACATATTTTCAATTCAATTATTATTAAAGCAATAAATATATGGAGCGACATGTGGATCCCAGTACAGTTTTAAATCTACTAATATGTGGCCATTCTGCAACAGAGTTTGCAATGGTAAAACTATGAAACCCAACTGTTCACAATTTTACTACATCTTCCCAGTTCTAGGAAGGTTTATAATAATAAATTTTACTATAATAATAATTAAAATGTATAGTCTTGAGTCCCAGAAACGAGATTCGTTAACTGTCATATACTGTTATGGTTAGTAATTAAAATCCAAACATTTGTATCGATAAAATTATTTTTGCCAAATTGGATATCTAATTATGGTTTTACCTAATCTTCAAAATTAACCAGGTTAAAAATTACTGTCATTATATAAAAATATCGTTGAAGAAATAAATTCCTACTTATGAATACAAAATTTTTATCGATAAAAAAATGAAATTCAATTATTAATTTAAATAATCTAAGTTCTTTATTTATGAGAGCGGACGAAGCTGCAACAGGGTCTGCTAGTAAGTAATATTCATAGAATAACTGTTATCTGGTATCAAATGACGGGGGTCCGTATAGTATTACAATTACCGAATTTATTGTTATTTTCATTTAGATGGATATCGAAATTCTGGGTCTTATCATTGCTCGCCTTATATGTTGTTTTGATCTACTGATCGTCCAGTTTTTCCTATGTATTGAGCTTCACAGTTTTTCCAAGCACAGTTCCACTTTTTTGGAAACGGTCCATTTTGTCTTTAGATGAAGGGAAATGAACTTTTAGCATTCAAAACTAGTTTTCTAATGAAATAATTACAGTAGAAGTGGCAGTTAATTCATCAATATTACTTGTATTGATCCTTCTATACCTCAAGTGAGTTATATTTGATTGAATCATATGTTTGAAATTATTTTAGTTGATGTATGCATGATATTATAGAAAGAAAGAAATCTAATTACGAATTGACAGATGATTTTCCCAACTCATTGATGTTATGAGTTTACTTGAATAAATACTATTTAGAATTATTACATTGATGTGAAAATTGAAGACTAAAAATGATATAGATGGCTTTTTCATAATTTTCAGCAATATCTTCTTGACTTCCTTCTTTTTCAATTCTTAAAATCCAACCTACTTATATTATTGATAGAAATCTGCACATCTCTTTCCTCCGTTTGAGTACCAGATCTCTCCAGAACTGTCTAGAAACTTTTAAAGTATATCTCCTCCAAACTGCACCTGTTTAAGAATCTTTTTACCATACCTTCTTTTGGAAAAGTGTGTTTGAATATATTTCTGAGAAGTGTGGAAAGCTGCTGATTACAAAGGGATTTTTTTTATTTTTTTTTTTATTTATTTATTTTTTTTTTAAAGCAGTCCCCTTCTCTAAGCCTTTTTCTTTCAACTATGTTCAAGTTCTCAGCCCATGGATTCCATTATAAATAGACTGTACTATGTTACAGATAAGTGATGTAGGATATACGTAACAAGAACCATTGTTTTCTTCTTACCGTTTCATACACAAATTTATTTTTTTGCTATTTTAATTAAATCTTAAATAACATATCTAGTGACCCAAGATTGCGGGTTTGCAGCCTGGCAGATGACCTTAGGATTTTTTAAAGGGAGTAAAAAATCCTTAGCTATGCCGTCCTTCGGAAGGGACGTAAAATGGGGGTCCCGAGCCTGTGCGATATCAGGTACTCGTTAAAGATCCCTATCCTAATTATACCTGGATAGGCAAAATTTAGGACTCCCACCATAGCATCGTCCGATTAGCCATAGCAGCATAAAGTGACGTTAAACGAAATAAACAAACAAACATATCTAGTGAGCCCATAGTGGCTGAGCATTTTAAACAGTTAAGCATTTTCGAGAACCACAATGGCACCAGTTTCGATCCTTGAAGGAAATTCAACCTTCTTATTCTGACTATTAACCAGTAGGATAACCTTTCCTTCCATAAGCATAATCATAATACTGTTATATTTTTATTTAATTAAAAAAAAAATAAAAATATATATATATATATATATATATATATATATATATTAATTTTTTAAAAGTTCTAACTTTAATTTTTATTTTTCAACTTAATTGTAATTTATTAATTTCACTATTCTAATTCTTTAATATATTTTATTCTCAAGGGCAGGTTCAATGTTAATGATAACTTGGACATTTGATTAAAAGTATTTTTTATTTATAAAATAAAATAAATAATTAAAAAAAAAAATGTTTAACTTATATTTACTCATTTGTCCCTGTTTGGCACTATACACAATCATCTGTCAATATACATAGTACATAATCATTGACTGGTCTTCTGTGAGACCATACTTCTTCAGAGTCCCTCTTTAGACTGCAAAAAGAAGCCAATTGTCTAATCCGTGCTATAAACATCCGCTTCTAACGGCTTTTCTAACATCTTTTATAAAGATGTCATCTTTGCATGCCTTCTGTATGGTACGATAATTTTACCCGCCAAATTTAAAAGTTTATAGGTTCAAAATATCACAACTATACATAACAGCGGGATCAGCCACAATAAACTAGTAACTTACATGTAGTGTCCACTTCTATTATCCATTACAGATTTATTGATATCTTGCTGAATATCTTACCTATTGTGTCTATTATTTTTGTTACAGATTTATTCGTCGCTACGGTCATAAGAAAGGAAGATTTACCTTTGAAGCTGGTCGAAAATGTGATAGTGGAGAAGGGACCTTTGACCTTGAGCATCACTCCCCTCAGGATATTTTCAGGATGATGTCTTCTAGAATGGCGTCTATGAAACAGCTTTTGTCTAGTCGAGACAATTTACTTGGTGACTCCCAGTTTCAGCATGCATTAGGAATGCATGCTAGATCTCGAAGCCCACTGCCGCCATCCCCTACATCGACCACGCCAATACCTTTACCCCCACGTAAGCCGCCACGAATGCATCCCCCCGTCCAGAAAGTGGAAATTATTGAATCTTTATCCATTCCTAAAATAGAAATAAAAGATACTGATTGTAAAGAAGATTCTTGGAGATCAGTTGAATCGCCAAGCAATCAGAAATTATTTAATCAAGAGAAGAATTCTAATAATTATGATAAGTTAAATCATTTCGGCTCAATATCTCGGCTTAATCTGGACCCTTCTTATACCCAGGTTAATTTTACCACAGACTGGAGCCCACCTCAAGTTGTCGAAGATCATGGAGGCTATGGAATAATAAGGAAGAGGAACCAATCAGACCATAATATTTCTAATGATATCGACTATGCAGTTGTATTTAAACCTCATCGAGTTTAATGAATTGTATTTAAACTTAACTGGTTTTTGGTTCATGTAAATGTTATTTTATTCGGTTGTTAAGTTTTTTTACTTATGTAGATTTTGTAGTAAAAGCTGTTATTATTTTGAGTATTGTAGGTAATTATTTTCGTGCAATAATTTTTTGCAGCGTTTTTTTTTTGTTTTTTTTTTCATTAAAGGCATATATTTTAGTAATACTTCTACTTATATTTGTATTAAATATTTCTTCATTGTCTACTTTAGTTGATTCTTATATGGTTGGAAATCTATATTGTTAAAATGTTAAGGTACCAAGTTTGTGATATAAAAATTTACAAATCCGTCTAGGGCTTTAATAATTGAAGCAGATTTTTTTCTTCAGGAAGATAAATTTTTAATTTTGGAACAAAGTAGAATTTTTTTTAATAAATTATTGTAAGAATATGTTCATGAATTTATATTATGGACAAAATGTTTACATATTAATATTTCTAAAACTTCTGATAGATCCTGACAATATAAAATAAATAGGCATAGTCTAAAATTTATTTTACTAAGTTGTAGGAACATTGTTCTGAACCCAGATGCATTATTATTTTACGCCTAAGTACTACAATTCTTTATCAGAGATGAGGAGAAGAAAGAAAAGATGTCAGTAATAACAATGTGATATAGAAGTTTTTGTTTTTATACAGGGTGGCCAACCTTTTGCACATAATATTTTTTAATATGATCCGTTCTATACTATAATATAATATATAGTTCATCCTCATTGAAAATAATAATCTATTTTCCATTTTTTTTTTTTTTTTTTTTTTTTCCTGTTTTCAGTTTTTCAATGTGTGCAACAAATAATTATAATTTTCCATTCAGGTGAAAATAATAGTTTCCATATTTATACTTGTTGATATTTTGTTATATCATCGTCCAATTTATTTAAAAGATTTAGCTCTTAAAATCATTTTAGGAAAAAATCGTTATCATTAATTAGTTTTTGAAATATAATAAAAAAATTAAATAAAATCTATTTTGAATTGTATCACAATCAACAACATAAGTATTGTATATGGTTGTTTATCAGTAAATAGAGTTGTTATATATTAGATTTATTTTTTATATATATAAGGTATATATATTTTTAATTAAAAATATAGTATAACTTGTAATTTTGGATGGTGAAAAATGTATTAAATTTTTATTCCGTCCATGATAAAAGATTTTAATGGTGCTTATGACTTTAAATCTATCCCTGATCATTAAATAAAGATGAAAACGTATATTAATGGACGTGATATGAACTGTTAATTATTTTATAAGAGAAGTGATTCCATTCCAATATTTTGTCCATATTACATGTTTATTACCCCCGCAGTCTACCATATCTTTGTTAGGGAATAAATATATTATTAAACATATTATACATTTTGAAATATTTTGTAAGCATAGGATATAAAACAGGATTCGAAATTACGGTATTTATATGAGAATACTGTCTTAATTTAGATAAAAAGTATGAATTTAGTGCTAGGGAAGAAAAAAAAAAGAAGAAGAAAAGATTTCCTTTGTATATTTGCTTTAATTCACTGTTTCTTTCTTTTCTTTTTTTTAAAAATATTTTTTGTTTTTATTGATCTCAATATTTTCCATGAACTTTAATTTTGTGTTTGTTATAGTACATTTGTTTTAATTCCAGACTAAATTATAATTATAATATATTTTAAATACCATTAAAGTCGGTTAGCCATGATTTTAATATCATTACCAATTTCCGGGACTCAAAACTTTCCAAAATTGCCAAATCTTAAGTACTAATGGTCGAATTAAATTGCAAATTATTATTTTATATCATGGTATTTATTTCATCGCAATGTTTTTATAACCGTGTAAGATCTCAGCTGTCATCGAGCTCCATTCAGTTGCGTTATTTAATTCATAAATTCTCATTTTTTTCAATATCAGATTACATTTTTATTATGAAAGAAACAAAATTTTGTTTGATAGGATTTCATTAAGCTTCATTTCAGCGGAGAACTGTATGTTGGTCCAGAACGGTTCAATCTATAAAACGGTCCTATAGATGAGATAGAAGTTAACCAAAATTTAACATAACATCCGTAAATGTTTTCAACCGCATTCCTTGACAATTGTTTTGAAATTGTTCTTCCTTTCAATAAAAGAGACTGATAACTTTAGATGTATAAGCAATGAATTTCCAATTTTTTAATTAATGTATAACTAACTTCTATTTAAAAAAAAAAATGTCAGTATTCATATTAATCAGCATGCAATTGCACAAAATATATATAGTGTTTGTTTTTTTTTGTACTTTTATCATTGGAGAGCTCAAACATTTTAATTTTTTTTAATTAAATTAAATTTTATGTGCCATTATTTTTAAAGACTTGTAACGTTGCTCAGGAGAACCATAAAACTGTGATTGGTTTGTAATATGAGAGCTTTCTTATTATCAAGTTTCTTTTTTTAAGTTAGCTGCTTCGTTTAAATTTATAATTTTTTTCCTTATTGTTTTTTTTTTTTTATTATCCAATTTACAATTGTTATTTGATTGTTATATTTGGCTATATTATTTATTTTATAGGAAAATAATTTAAAATTCCAATGAATGTATTTCTTTTATTGATAAGTTGTATACTACTATTGTATATTTATCAATACATACTTTTTTAATTGTTGTTATTTCTTATTTGTTTGTTACCCTTATGTTTGTAATATATACTCAACGTAACTTATAACCTGCTTATTTATTTAAAATCATAGTACAAATTAAATTAATATTGTTGATTTTGATTGGTTGAGTTGAGAAGATGATTGGGTTATATCAGTAGCAAAAGAGAAAAGGGAGGAATAGAGAAATTAAGTTGGAAAATGTGTATAGAAGTGAGTAATGGGGGACTTTGGAGATTAATTTAATTTTTAGTTTAATTTCTTAGTTTTCTTTTTTTTCATTTTGATACAGTAGGGAGGAGGGGCCGCATTTCACAATTATGAGGAGCATTCAATGTTGGTATGCCACTGATATTTTTCAAGTGTGACATGAGTGGTACATGGTTGTAATGAATGCATAGTATATTTTTACATGGCTAATACATCTAATACAAATTAAACAAATTACTATTAAATTTGGATGGATTTTGGAATAAACAAGTTTATTTATGTCGGACCGAAGTGCCTAAGGAATCATCATTTTATAAAACTTGAAAATTAATTTATAAAACATGTAACTTTGTTGATCCGATTAGTCCTTTTTTTTTCTTTTTTTTTCCGGCAGCTCTAATTACGAACATAGGTGCTGGCCTGGGTCTAAAGATCACTCCCGAAGATATTGACACCGTGGAACGGAGAAGACCTAGAAAAAATGACCCACGTCCGCCGGTCAGCATTGCTAAATTTGTTAGGCAATTAGTAAGGGACGAGCTGATTCGACTCAGAAAAGCGAGAAGGGACTTCTCGACGCGTGATATTGGTTGGCAGGAGAATGACTGCCACCATATCTATCTCAGCGAGGAGATGACTCCCACCAATAGGCATCTCTATTGGATGGCACGACAAAAGAAAGCTGCAGGAAAATTGAAGTATGTTTGGTTTTCTGGTGGCAGAGTACGCTGCAGGCGGGAGGGTGGCCATCCTGTCATTTTTATTAACGCTGCTAAGGATCTTGAGGTCTTCACCTGAAGCATCCACTCCTGTTACCTCATACCTGGCTCTGACATCTGGCTCTCCTCTCAGTCTGTCGCATCAATCAAATTCCTCAATAGAAAAACACTTCGTTCATTGACTATTTTCTTTTCTTTATTACTCATTTTAATGTGTGTACAACTTATTACATCATGATTGCTTTTCTCGTTTATTTCTTGGTTACTCTTCTGTATTGCTTGTTCGTTTCACATTCATTACTTAAATTATTTTTAGTTAATTTCTCTTTACTGCCATTATTTCTAACTTTCTACTTTTTCATACCATGTTATTGCTTAGTGTCTTCTGAATCCGCTATTTCTTTCTTCCTTTCTCTTTTCCAGCATCCTTGTCATGACTAGAGTCCTAACTGTCTGTCATGTAAACGCCCAATCTCTCCCTGCTCACTTTACCGAATTCCATCAATACTTCTCTGATAATTTTTATCATATCATTGCAATATCTGAAACCTGGCTTAAGCCTTCAATACCTTCCCTCAGTGTCTCCCTTCCTAACCACTATCTGCTGCATCATGATCGTACTAACCGCACTGGCGGAGGTGTTTGTATATTTGTACATAATAATTTCCGAACCAAAGTCCTAAGCCTATCCCCTTCTTCTGATCATCCCCACATTGAATTCCTGTTTGCCGAAATAACCATGCATTCTCAAACTATCCTAGTTGTAGTAGTTTACCGCCCTCCCAATGTTCCTTTTGACTCCCACTTCGAAACCACTCTTTTCAACATTGTTGCTCTCTTCTCACATGTTATTATTGCTGGAGATTTCAATACCAATCTCCTCTCCAATTCCTCTGACAAGTCTTATCTTGAAAACCTTTTTTTTTCCCTCAACCTACATGTGGTACCATTCTCTCCTACCCACCACACATTTACATCTAATACATGGCTTGATCTCCTAATAGTTGATTCTCCTAAAAGCCTTATGTCCTCTTCCCAGTTACCAATCACGTTTCTTTCTAATCACGATTTAATATCCCTGACATACAATATCCAAACTCCAACATTCATCCCAAAAACCATTTCCTATCGCAATCTTGATTCCTTTACATTTTCCTCAATCCAAAATGATATTGACGCTCTGGACTGGGACTCTATATATTCCTCCCACACTATCGACAACATGGTTGACATCCTCACATCCAATCTCTTATCCATCCTTGACTCACATGCCCCCCTAAAAACCATCCTAATCCGACGTCCACCAGCACCCTGGATCACAAAAGAAATCAAAAACCTACAAAAGAGACGAGAGGCCGCCCGAAGACGTTTTCGACAGACTAGACTTCAGGACGACTATGCTCTGTTTAAATCCCTTCGGAACCAGACACAAACTGCCATTCGAAAAGCTAAATCCCAATATTTTCATGAAGCCCTCTCCAGTGCCTGTGATCCAAAATCAAAATGGAAAATTCTATCAAAACTTTCCTTCAGTAAATTCTCAAATGTTCCGCTTTCATACTCTTTTACTCTTAACGAAATGAATTCTTTTTTCGCTACCTCATCATCAAACTCTTCATCTCTTTCTGCCAGCTACGCTCCAAACGGTCCTCCTTTTAACTCCTCCAATTTTTATTTTTCCTATATCACACCCTCAGACCTCATTGATGCCATTTTCCAATGTAAAACACAAGCTATTGGACATGATAGTATTCCACTAAAATTAATCAAATTATGCCTTCCTACTATCCTTCCAGTCCTCCTACATATATATAATTATTCTTTGCAAAATTCCATCTTTCCTTCATCCTGGAAGAAAGCTAAAATGCAACCCTTACAAAATAAATCTAACCCATCTTCACTTAACGATTTCCGTCCCATATCAATACTTTCCAATCTGTCCAAACCCCTTGAAAGACTAGTTCAATCACAAATCTCCAATTTCCTAGAAAACTCTCATCTCCTTAATCCGTTCCGACCTGGTTATTTAACTCAGACAGCCTTAATAAAAATTACTAATGACATACATACTGCTCTTGACGAACGAAAAGTAACTGGCCTTATCCTTCTAGACTTTACTAAAGCCTTTGACACCCTAAACCATTCTATTCTCCTCACGAAACTAAAAGCCCTATCTCCTCCTCTGGTTTCATTCCTTCCTCTATAGTAGAACTCAAATAGTATCCATACCAAACCAGCCACTTTCCTCTTCTCTTTCGTTGACATCAGGGGTAGTCCAAGGTTCCAGCATCTCTCCTACCCTTTTTTGTGCCTACATAAACGATTTACCAAATTCCATTCACCATTGTTCCTACCATCTATACGCGGATGATTTCCAGATATATCTATCCTTCCATCCCTCTGATTTAATAAAATCATTCTCCCTTATCCAAGAGGACCTTAATAGCATTTGCAAGTGGGCCTATGATAACAAGTTAAAATTAAATGTAGAAAAAAAAACGCAGGCTATTATTATAGGTTCTAATACCCATTTGAGATCCCTTCCTCACTTCCCGATCCTGTCTATGAACTCCCAACCTATTCAATTCCACTCCACAGTTAAAAACCTTGGTATTGCCTTCGACCAAACCCTTTCATGGAAAACTCATAACTCCCAAATTTCTCGAAGGGTTATATCCATCCTTAAACTATTCCATTATTCCCAGGACTCCCTTCCGAAACCTACTCGTCAACTTTTGGTTTCTTCTCTTATCCTACCCCATTTTGACTACAGCTGTGTGGCATATGGTGGGTTGACGGCGGAACTCGAGAGTAAACTAAGAAGACTAATGAACTGTTTCGTTAGGTTTATCTTTAGAGTTCCAAAAGCCTCTCACACATCACATCTATATACAGAGTTAAAATGGCTTTATCCTTCATCCCGCAGAAATTACTTCCTAGCCTCCTTCCTCTACCAAACCATTAATTCTCGGAATCCCTCCTACATCTATAACATCTTCCAGTTCAGATCCTCGGTCTCCTCCCGCACTACAAGATCTCACTCCTCAGACCTGTATACTTCTTCCCATAAGAGTACATCATTTGACCACTCCTTCATTTCCCGTGCTACTTCCTTATGGAATTCACTACCCTGTAATATCCGTAATGCTCCATCTCTGTCCACATTTAAATCCCTTCTCTTTCAATACCTCCTTTCCCTCCAGAATGATAAAAAAAAAAAAAAAAAAAAAAAAAAAAAAAAAAAAAAAAAAAAAAAAGTTTTTATTTTTTTCTCCTACAATTATTGGATTTTTGTAATTTTTATTTCACCTGTGCCTGTTTTTGTTCTTTATTTGTAAAATTGTAAATAGTTAACCAGATTGTTAATTTATTTTATTTCATCTTATGAAAGCTAAACTCATTGTATTTATTTATGTACATTATATTATTCTTAGGGGACATCGTCCCAGAATAAAGTTTATTTTCTATTCTATTCTATTCTACAAGAAGTCAAATGATTGTTATTGGATGAAGTAGGGTATCTGAAGGTGCTATTAGAGACACTAAAGACAAATTATAAGGTATGTTCATTGAATACTTTTTGATGCCCTTGATTGAGGTCTCAAGGTGCTAATCTTGGTCCAGTCATACCATGGTTTTTAGCCTTTTAACAATTATTGGTGTCTTACAGTAGCCTCATTGAGTATATGAATTTATATAGGAATACTCATATGGGTAGACTGGAAAGCCATTGAACAAGACAGAAGACAATAGAAGAAGCTAGTTAAGTTGGTTAAGATCTCCAAGGTTTGTAAGCCAACTGAATACACTGTACACTGTTGAACAATGTGTGAATAGGACTCCTATGATAGGAGTATACTACAACAACATAGAGGACACTAAACATGCTTTAAAGAAAGGAAATTAGAAAACCTTCAACCTCCATTACATACCATACAAATTTTGTTGGTAATCAAAATTAAGTATAAAGAAATTTATAATTTGAGAATATTATGTCTTCTTCTTTACGTTACCACTTTGTTAACTATTCAAACACCAACTAATTGAAGATTAAAGGGAACATATACTCACTCACTCACCGAAAATCATTAGTTTTCCAAGATCAAAACTTTACTAGACAAATTGTTTAGAAAAAACATAAATTAGATTATTCTTCCGTTGATCCTGCAACTAGACGTCCAATGACAGCATATGGATTGACTAACAAAAAACCAGAAACTATAGTCAAATTAAAAAAGGACAGAGCCAATTATGTTATACTGTAGCCTACAGTCTATAGGTACCGCACTTGACCCTATCTTTCTTTTTTTTTTTTCCTTTTCCACTTCTTGGGTTGGAATATATATTATGTTTAGATTAATTTGAACAAATTGTGCTGCGAGATTTTAGCGGACTTCATTCCGATTCTTTTGGTGATATTCTTCGCCCTGCACCCTACCATATTTTCAACTGCAATGAAATAGGGAATGGTGTAAAGAAAGTAAAGGAAAGAGGTCCAATTATGAAAACTAAATCAAATCTTTTAATAAAGGAGCAATTAAGCTTAATTACTGTCTTCAAAAAAGTTCCATAAGTTGATTTATTTGTTATAATATTTTTCGAAAATGAATTTATTTTTAACTTTTTAATTTTGGTTGAAATTTAAGAAAAGTTTAAATCTGTTTATAAACTTTATTTTCGGATTTTTAAGCTACATATTTGAATACTAGAATTAGTAGTAACTTATACCTCTTCAAAATAAAATGTAAAACACTAAGATACATTGTTTAGTTGCGTAAATATTTAAAGAAACGCGTCGAAAATTATAGTTCTGGTTATGACATGGTAGATTTCCATGAGGGCAAATTTATCTGCAAATTATATTTGCATATTATATACACTTTATTGATCAAAAGGACTTATTTTTAATCAAATATATAGTGCTAGTTTGATAACTGAAGTGATATTGAACGATATTAAAATGAGAATTAAAAAAAAATCGGCCCAAGTTTTTCTAGAGACGGTGTAGCACATTTCTTGGAAGGGAGGCGCTATGTTTGAAAAAATGTTAGAGGTCTAATAAACATCGAGATTCTATAGTTAAAAGAAATTATATTATTTTTTTATATTGAAATTAATTTTGGGTTAGAATAATTACTTTGTGAAATAATGCAGTTTAATATTTGTTCTTAAACTGTTACTGTTGACGTTTTGACAACACTGTGTATTTGAAAATTGACGGTTATGGATTTCGTATTATGGCGGTATAAGTGTCACTAGGGTTTAATTTGATTTTTTAATTTTTCCAGGGGGGTTTGTTAGTAATGGCTAGCTCAGTTTTTAAAATGATCCATTCCGAAAAAAGGATTAAAATCAGGGATATGAACGACGTTAGAACTAGAACCTCCAAGAGGCTAAAAGAAACAAGAAAGTGCCAGAGGGAAGCACTTCTGAACCTGCATCGTCGTGTGGAGATCAAACCTGAAGGTAGATAAATAGGCTGGTTAAATCTTATTTTAGAAATCTTTATGCTTGTAAGGTTTTTATTCATTTAAATGTATTTGATAAGTTGTCATTGTTTGTTGTAACTTAATTATTAATTTTTATTATTAAGTCATATTTACATAACTAAAGTTTATCAGTTATAAATTTCAATTGTGAGATGTTTTTGTTAAAAATCAATATTTTGTTTCTGTTTTCTGACCTTTAGTTTCCTCAGCTAGATTTTCTTTTTGTCAATCACAAATAATTAGATAATGAATTTTTTTTTTTCCAAATAGGGTTCTTAGTGTTGTGGAACATTCAGTAGTACTAACAATGAAAATTACTCTTGAGTTTTGTTAGTAATGGCTAAACAAAACATTTTGGTTTGTTTATTTTCATTCATTATGCGAGGGCTCTGAAGTTATATATTTTGAAGTATAAAACAATCCACTTTTTGAAGTCTTGAATTGATTGTGTAAATTTCTTTTTGATTCTTACTAGTTTCAAAAATGTATCAATTTACTAAAGTATGTAAGATGTACCAATTGCTGAATAATTTATAGAATTATTATTTTATCTTTGTTTTCGTCTTGAAAATTCTTTATAGATAAAACCTTCTCATCTTTGGCCTTAACATATCACATTGAAGTATATTTTGTCCTATTAGAGATTTCTTTAGATAGAGAATTAGAACAAATAAGGAAATTTAGGTTAAAGCAGTTTATGTACTGTTAAAATTGGAAGGTTTGTAATATTATAAAATAAATTTGTTTAGAAAGTTTTGGTAGATCATTGCTTTGTTATTACCTAGAACTAAGTTGGCTTAGTTACAAGAGACCACAAGACCAGTAATGACTTTATTTTGGACACCATGAACAGCTGTGGTCCACAGCACTACATAAATAACTTGAAGTGTCTTCTTTATAACATTAATAACTACAAAATAATAACAATAACAAACATATACGGCTTAAAGAAAATGAAAAACCTAGTAACAACAGTATGAAAAAGAAGGTTGGAATTATACAAAAATTCTAGGTTCAACAAGTTAATTTTGAAAAAAATTCAAGTTTTTATGGGAAATTTTCCATTTTATTAAATTGCTAGGATGTATAATATTTTAATCATTCTATTAGCAATTATAATTGTTGATATATATATATATATATATATATATATATATATATATATTTTTTTTTTTATTTATTTATTTTTTTCTATTACAATCTTTATTTTACAATGAATTATTTTGAATATATATATTAATCCTTCAATTTTAGTCCATTATAAAAATAATAATCCCAAAAAAAATTTATAACTGAATACTTGAATTAAGTGTGAAAATTAAAAAAAACATTGTTTCAGTAAAAAAAAAGAAGACAGATCAAGAGGAAGTGTTATCTCGTCTCCAATCTTACAAGGAAGAGAAATTGAAGCGTATGGAGGAACTAAAAAAAACTAAAAAACCTCCATTTTATAGCTTAGTAGTGGTTCGTCATACAGGTAGTTATTACTTTTTTTTCTCTTTGATTCATTTTAAATATTAACATTTAATATTCGCATAAAGTTTTATGTCTATTATTTATAAATGTTTTAATACTATTGAGGATATGTTTAATATCAATAGGTAATCTTGTATAGATTTTTTTATTTTTTAAATCTGTATCTTTCTTTAATATCAAACATCTTGAATCTTGTTTATGTCTCTCTCTGTACTCACACCATACACACAAACAATTGTTTATTTGATTTTATGTTGTAACTTATAAATAATAATTTATATTTTTAGGAGGAACTCCATACAGCAACAAACATGCTGTAAAAAATCCGTCCATAAACCTTCCTCGGGCAACTAGGTCAAGAACTGCTTTTCAAAAGAAAGTATGTGTTTTATTATTATTAAATTAATTACAATCGATTTACCTTTTCCTTTTCTTAAAAAAATAACAGTACATATATGATTTTTGACTGGAAAAGCTGTCTTTTTATTGTTTTCTAGCATCCCATATTTTCACGCATAGCAGTCAATTTTTACCTAAAATTGCTCTAATTAGGTGGTTGAAGATTACTTAAAAGCATAATTGGGCATTCAATTTTTAATTTTTAATCTAGATGGACAGAGTCTATGAAGAAACTCTACCAGATAGTGGACTGTATTATCAGTTATTACAACTAATCATATTTTTACAAACAATATAAAAAAAAAGATCGAAATTTATATTTGGTAATAATTTTTTATTCGGCAGAAATAATTTTATTCATTTCACCTAATTGGATTTTAATTTATAACCATAAATGTATATGACAGTGTGCCAAACATCGTTTCTGACACTCAACATAGTGTATTTATATTTTTAATATTGTAAATCTTATAATTGCTAAAACTTCCTAAAACTATGTAAAGGATGTAATTAAAAATTTGGTAAAGATGGGTTCAGTAGTTTTACCATTGTAAAGTCTATTGAGGAATGGTGTTAACCACATATCGGTCAATTTTTAAAATCCACTGGGATACATATGTCGCACCACATATTTAAATCTTTTTTAAAAATTTAATTAAAACAAAATAAAATTTTATTATCTTTTTCAAGCTCTGTACGACACCGTAACATTGTAACCTATATCACAGAATGGCATTCTCCACCTATTTGTCAATTTTCATACTTCACTATCATTCACATATTATTGCTTTTTAAATTACAAAATGATAGAAAATCAGAGTAGATTTTATTATTGCTAATCCTTCCTCGAACTATAAAGAGGATGTTAAAATTTAGTACAGATTGGTTAAATAGTTTTTGCGGTTAGTGATCACAAATGAAGAATGGCTTGTCCTTTTATATAATAGTATAGATTTGTTTACACATTAGGTCTTAAGTTCCAATCTAAGGGAGCTTTAAGAAACTATTTTCTTACTTTTTATTTCAATGTTAAATATTTATTAATGGGAATAATGTCTATTTATATCAAACATTTAACAAGGTATAATACGTATACTTACTTGAGGATATGGTTTTGAAATATTTAAAGTTTTTAAGATGGCGGAAGGATAACTTCCGCCATTGTTCTCCTTATAAGGACACTGTTTTGAAATATTCCATGAGTTAACTGTTTTTAAGATGGTGGAAGGATATTCCGCCTTCGTAAACGCATTCTCATATTATATACGTATTATACTTATTATTCTCGTATACTTACTATACTAAAACAATATAATATAAACTATACTGTAATTGTATTTCTTTTTTTTTCAGTTTGAGTTCACAGCTACGCTTAACAGCCTGGATCAAAATGGCTCAAAGCAAAAGACTATGTTACCTACCAAATCAAAAACGAAGGACAAAGAAAATCAGCCTATTGAGATTAATGTAAGTTGTTATCATAGAAACAAAAATAAAAATTGTTTAAGTAATTTTTTATAAATATCGTATCCTTTATTTTATTTTGATTAGTTTTTCTTAAACTGAACTTCTCGTAAACTTCTCAAGCTTTTAGTTTATGATAGTTGTCATTATTATTTATTAATTATTTAAGTCTTTTTTGGCATAACTCTTATTTTATTCTTATGCATGTTGCAACATATTTCAGGAAACATGTTTCACTGTATATTCATTGAAATAAACAAGTGTTGAACATTGTTCAGTGAAATGGCTGTTAGTATGGACCTATATCAGTGGTCGGCAAACTTATTAGCCAAAGAGCCAAATATGAACATTATAACAATATTTAAAAAAATTGGGACCCAAATCTGCTTGTTTAATAAACTTTTATTACACTAAATAAGTTGTACACTAAATAAAACTAAATTTCATACTTAATAAATATTTATTAATGCGAACAATGTGCTTGCATCTCCTTGGAAAGTTTGAGTAAGTCAGGTTTGTATGTTGTTGTTTTTAATTTTTGGTATGATTCCAAGTTCTCATCAATAAGATGACTTCTCAGTTTACTCTTGATAATGTTCATGCTTGAAAAAGATTGTTCGCATATTTATGTAGAACCGAAAAAGGAAAGAACAACAAACGCAAGCTTTTTCAGCTGATTGTAAGTCAGGAATACTATTCCGAGTGTTGAAAATGACCATGTCTTTCTTCTCCAGGTCATTCAAAGCAGACCACTTGTGTTGTGAACTAAGATCACATTTTTTCTTTTCCAATATTTCCAATTCAACACAAAGACGTTCAAATTTAGAGCGCCATATCCCCTTGTTTTTACCTATCTATCTTTTAACTTAAACAAAAAATTATACATGTTCTCGGTTTATAGAAATTTAATTTATCAAAATAAAACGTAATTTTTTTCTTGCAAAGTTTTTTTTTTTTAAATGAAAATATTATTGCGCCTTCTGTGGTTATTTGTGCTAGAGCTGCACTTAAGGAGCTTAAGAGCCACATGCGGCTCTGGAGCCGCACTTTGCCGACCACTGACCTACACGATAACACAATGTGCAAATAACCTCAGCTAATGAGATGCCTGAAGATGGGACAATGGTCCTGAAACATGTTGCATCATGCATAAGAATAAAATAGGAGTAATGTCATAAAAGACTTGAATAATTAATAAAATCTCCTTCAGCATAAATTGTAATTCAATTATTTATTAATGTTTAATTGGCATTAATAAATACCATTAATGAATATCATTAGGAGCAAAGAAGCTCAACATGCTGGTGAAAAATTCAGGTTGAAAAAAATAGTTCATTAATTTTTTTTCTTATCTTCATCTTAAGTAATTTCGTAAGCTAATTTGTTTACATTATTTTTCTTAATAGTATTCTTTAGGCTTTCCTTGGTGCTCTTATTTTAACACTCTTTAACACTCCTTAAGATTTTTTTAATGTATAATGTAGCACTCTCATCAGGAGAAAAACCCATTGGTTGGTGCATGTTTAATGTGTTTTCCGGTTTTTCTTTAATTATGTCGCAAATTTTGACTTTGTCGGCAGCTCTCGAATCTTTATGGGACATTATACACTTACAAAAAAAGAGAAAAAGAGATATGAAAATATACTGGAGAAGATAACTCAAACGAAATGTAAAACATATAAGCGAACATTACTAGAACAGCACAAGCTAAGAAGTTACTTGAATTTTCCCCATCCTAAACTGTTGTTTACATTTTTTTACTAAGAAAATTAGGTATTCCAACAGTACTGGATAGTTACCCAAACTTACTGAGATGCCGTGGCTTATAATTGTTTACATTCTGTTTCAAGTAAAGTTATAAGTACCAAACATTCTGTAATAATTATGTCCGCGATGTTTTGTCCTGATTAAGCCAAGATGTTATACCTATATTTGATTCCGTTTTATCAGAAATGGCTCAATTAAACGGTTGTCCCAATTATCCAATGACCCATGTATTAGTGACAGCAGCAGACTTTGTCTTCATATTTACAAATATTAGCATTTATGTTCCAATTATGAAAAGATTGAAATTGAAATATATATTTCACAATGAACATGAATCAGGTTCATTTAGGTCTGAGATCGAACATAGAGAATATGGAAGGAAAAGTATACAAATCTAGAGTGTAGTCATTAATTAGCTATCCTAATTGGTTGAGATGATGTCCGTCCATCAAACATAATTATAATAACAGCTATTCCTTTTTAATTGCACCTCTACAAATTATTTAGGTTAACTTTCCTGTTTATGGTTCATGTTTTATTTATTTTGAGCTTATATGACATTTTTTTTTTCAGTCAAAAACTACTGGGAAAGGACCTTTGGTGAAGGATGTTTCCTCAGTGGTGACATTGAAAGCTCCGTTGATTAAGAATGTCCCCTCGATGGTGAACCGTAGGCCAGTGACTATTCCCATGATGCCCAGTAGATTAGCTAGGCATGAAGCCTTTGAACCATCGACTATCAGATCAACGAGGCAAAAAGAAAATATACCCTCTACCATCAGACAGACGAGGAAAAAAGAAATTGTAGTAGCATCAACTAGCAGATCAACAAGGCAAAGAGAGGTTGGAACGAACAAAAATAATGTAATGATTACATTTTTTTAAGTAGATAAAGTAAGTAATATAATTAAAAGTGTAGATAGTTGTTATCCTGCGCCAAGTAGATTGCTAGATTTCTGTTTATTCGCTTATTAGAGAGTTAGTGGGTCTTTTATTTAACTTCTTATATTCATAATCCTAAATACATATTCTATTTAAAAATATATAATTAATATATTTCTGATAGTGGTTGACCGATGTTCTAATCCAGATAATACTTTCTAAAAACTATGTTTTTATTTATTTATTTTTTTAATAATCGTTATTGTTTTGTCTTAACCATATCGCTCTAATTCTTTCTTGGCTTGAGTAACTAGATTAGTTTACTGTTGTCGATAAGATTAGCCTTATTTAACACCAGCTCAATGAGGAAGCTTTTTAAAGTAAGTGATAAATAACTTAACAGCATAGCAATCATATATCAGGTCGGTGCAAAAATAATGCAGTATTTGAATATTCATTTTGTTTAGGCAAGTGCTTGCCACACAAACAAAGATAATCCTCCAGTCTAGTTAATGGTTTATAAACAATGGTTATTAATGCTGTTTTTCCTTAAAGATTAGTTTAGTTTGTGTTAAATTTTCTAAGAGTGAGGACCTCTCAAATCCACTATGTCAAAACAATATTTTCATCAAATTTATTTTAATGAGTTCAAACTTAGTCAAAGTGGAGCCCAAAACGTGAGTAACATCAATGTTGTTTAAGGTGAGGGAAGTAGCAGTGAATGTTCAGTGCAGTGAAGAAATTCGTCTTGGAGAATTTGATCTCGAAGACAAAGAAAGTAGGCTTCTGTTGTTTATCATGACCATCTGTGGTTTTTGGTTTCTACCAAAAAACTCTTGAAAATTCTCGCAAAACTACTTGAGACATTTCAAGAGAATTTAGTATTGACCACTCAACAGTTGTTCGCTTTCTAGAACAAATTGGTAAAGTTAAGAATTTTTTTTTTTGTCACATATGAAAACCTGCATTATTTTTGAACCAATCCAATAACATCTACTCAGGATCACCAGTAGAATGGAATACTAATAACCTTTAAAATAAGAGGCTCTAGCAATATGATATAAATAATATGATGATTACGATTTTTTTTTTTTTCTATTATTATCGAAGAAGCTCCGCTAGTTGACCTCTGACAGCTAATAGTAATTTTGGTTTCCATATAAATGTACCAGTAAGTAATTATCCCTAAATTCTGTAGGCTGCTTTAAAACACTTTTTACAACTACTCATTTTAAAAAAGACAGTTTAGTTTTAGATGTGATCAATTATGGGAAGGTGGGCTTGCAGTTTATTAATGAAATCGCCCAAATACCAGTCAACCAAATCTAGAAATACTGTAGAACCTCTCTAATCCGACTCCTGAGAGACCAAGGAGTAGGGCGGAACGGCCAAAAGGTCGGATTAACCAGAGATAGCAATGAATCACGTGTTTTTCCTAGCTAAAAGTGTAATGTAATTATATTGAAAGTTGTATATTACAACGGGTAGTGGGTAGGTACTCCTCACGATCCCGGTGAGGATAGACCTGCTTCAGAGATCTAGCGACCCTGCCCACACGAGCTCTTGATTTTCCCCACTACCCTATTGGGGGAATCATGTCCCTAACCTGATAGTCCTATATATCCAATTCTTTCCTAACCTCATCCTTGTATCCCTCCTTTCCTCCTGGGGACTTCAGGGGGCCAGTTGTCCCGAGGCTACGGGCCCCTGACAATGGGCTAATCACCCGTCCAGGGTACTAACGATTCAAAGAACAACACACAGCCTCCAAAAAAAAAAAACAAAGAAAAAAATACAAAAAAAAGGCTGCCCCGACACCGTGAGGTATAAGGGTTAGATGAAGAAGAAGAGGAAGAAGTATATTACAATTTTTAAAAAATAAAGAAAACAAACGTATGTTCCAGTTCATTTGATTATAATATGTATATGGGTCATTCTCCCATTTCAAAATTCTATTTCCCTCACACCTAAAGTGAGGGAAATATATTACAATAGGAAAAACTGTAAGTGAAATAAGATTTGAAAAAATACTTTTTATATATATTTTCACTATTTATATTAATGTAATGTAAT
The DNA here is from genome assembly GCA_003667255.2 of Euschistus heros. NCBI lineage: Eukaryota > Metazoa > Arthropoda > Insecta > Hemiptera > Pentatomidae > Euschistus > Euschistus heros. The sequence continues at coordinate 255,186 of RCWM02000452.1, read as the reverse complement.
ATTCATTATATTAATCTAATGTTCGATTTCAAAGTTTAAATGTATAATATAATTTCGTACCATTTTAATTAATAGTATATATTAATGATTAATATCTTTTAACCGACTAGTTGATATCATATTCATTAACAATTATTTTGTACTATAAACATTTTATTATTTGAATAGCGAATGTTTTCTGTTTTCCTCACACCCTATCAATTTCTTTTACTCTCATGATTTCCATAATGATCATAAATGTGCAGATAAACTATTCTACTAAGGAATTTTTGCTAGTAATATTAGTAGACTTTTATAAAGATGTTTATAAAGAAAAACTTTTTTTTTACATAACTTTTTTCTAATGGAATTACAATGTTGAAATTCCGACAAAATGATAGAATGACCCATATACATATATGATAATTTTTTAGAGAGAAAATAAAAAAATAAAGATAGTTTTTTATTTTCAAAAAGATACAAAAGATAAAGATAGTTTTTTAAAAAACTAGGTTATTTATAATTTTTTTGATTTGACGTAGTCCTGATTACAGGGCTACAGTAACTGTATCTCTCCATCTCTTGAACATCAAAATATCTGGGGGATGGGAAGGACGGTCTACTAGGAAACAAATTTTCATTAACAATTTCTCATGAAGAAGGGTTTGCTGGTTAGAGAGAGCATTTCGATATCTTGAAGGCAAAACTGATGAAAAATTGTTCGATTTGGTGGTTTGGAAAATCAGTGATTTTTTTGAAGCCTTAAACTTTTTCTTACTTATGTGTATTATTATTATGTACATAACAAGTATTATTCTGTTATTGAATAGATATGTGTATTAGGTCAATTTTTTTAAAGTATTTAACTTACTTTTTGGATGTCTTGATTAACCAATGATTTGTTGATCCGTATCTATCACGGTCCTGATCATATTGGATAATCGAGTCTCAACTGTATATATTATCCATATTTATCTATGATTAATTATTTATAAATTAAGTGAATTTAGAACCAGATATAATTTATGATATAAGATTAGTTTATAACATTGTTGCTATTCTTTTCCTTTATTATTTTTCATTAATATCTGTTTAGGCTGCTGCATCTGTTGTTGATAATGCGCAGAAAAAGAGGAATGAAGTCAAACCTAAATCTGCTATTGTTTCTAAAAAAGAAGTAATTCCGGACTTCAAAAAAGGAAAACAGAAATAATCTATATAAAAATTGAGAATAGACAAATATTAATTAATAACGAAAGTTATTGTTATTGATCAATTGGTGATCCCAGCATACAGAGGTAAATCTCTCAAATAGCTGTCAGCTGATCGACTGAACAGTTCTCTTCATGACAGAGAGTTATGAAATGTCGGCATAATAAAAATATGGTTTGTTAATATGAAGCATAGTGTTGAATATTCGCGGTCTTTTGACCTTTTAAATTTCCCGGTTTTTGCTGTTCCTTCGATGGGGGCGCTCCTGGTGGCAGGATTCACGAATCCTCACTCTTTTCTCTACCCGCCGATCTGAGCAGATGCAGGAACTTCGGCTCTGCAATTTCTTTCATTTCCTTTTCCTATCCTGTTCACAATTATCTCTCACTTTACCTTGCAGTCAGCCGGTAAGTTTTCCTCTACATGCGCACAGTTCTCGCCGCCAAGGTAAGCCAAACTTTAATCATTTTCGTCCCATCACGGTTTTCCCTCATGAACCAGTACCTCAAATCAAAAAATGTAAGTAACCTCAACTAGTGTTACTTATAATAATCTATATAAAAATTGAGAATAGACAAATATTAATTAATAACGAAAGTTATTGTTATTGATCAATTGGTGATCCCAGCATACAGAGGTAAATCTCTCAAATAGCTGTCAGCTGATCGACTGAACAGTTCTCTTCATGACAGAGTGTTATGAAATGTCAGCATAATAAAAATATGGTTTGTTAATATGAAGCATAGCCTCATTTTTGATAGATCTTTCTTAACATTCAACTTTATATGTTTTATTTTAATATAGTTCAAATTAAATACAAAATGGTTAATAATATTTAGATAGCACCCAAAAAAAAAAAAAAAAAAAAAAAAAAAAAAAAAAAAAAAAAAAAAAAAAAAAAAAAAAAAAAAAAAAAAAAAAAAAAAAAAAAAAAAAAAAAAACATTAAAAAGATAATACACACGAGAATAAATTCGATACATTATAAAAACTAAATGGTTTTACTATCATGGCAAATATTTAAATTTAATATAAAATTATATTAAAAAATTAAAAGTTTGTGTAACTCAATTTATTATCTTCTTTAGATTTATTACTTCATAAACTAAAAAAAAATAATAATAATAAATAAAAATTATAGTTTAAAAAAAGTAGAAAAACAATCTTATAGCAAAGCTAACTAAAAAGCTAAGTGTGATGAAAAAATTGCAGCAATCAAACTTTGAATTTTTTGAGTTCAAGGTAAGAAGGTAATTTCCCTGTATTATTTGCATTTTTAACACAGTTTATCCAAACTAAGTGTTTTTTTTTTTGACATATCTCAGAGTCGAAATGGGCAAAATTTTTACTTTAAAAATCCTATCTTGCATAAAATTTAATGATCTACAACTTTTAGCATATAACATTTTTTGATTGGATAAGCCATTTCTGCGTTATAGACTCTTAAATATGATCGAAACTAACTTTTTAAAAGTTGACAAAATTCTTCGATGTTAGACAATCGATTGTTGCTAAACACATCAATCAAATTTAGCTTAATTAAGGGATGTCTTCAGACACATAATTTAATAAACTTTAATTTTGTATATTAAACATTTTTTGATCAAAAGCATTTTTCTATATGTTTTTTTCCAAAATCCGAAAAAAGTTCTAAAAGTTTGGGTTTTTTTTTGCCCCCAAACATTTTCCCTTCATCAAATTTAGTTTCATTTTTAATATTTTATTCTCAGGACCCACCTGGACGATATAAAAACGTAAAACCTGCTACTTCACTTTTTGCAAGGCAGACCCCCATTTTGGGGGTAATTTAACTAGACTAAGTGAGAACATTAGAACAAAGTTGTGCAATTATTGTATTGTCATTGGTCCTTGAAACGTGTGAAAATTTTCAAGTTAATCAGATAGCTGGAAATTGGTGAAAATCACGATGAAAGATTTCATTACATACAGGTGAAGTTAATAAAAGTGTATAAAAAGAACAAAACAATTATTGTACAATCTTCTATTTTTTTACCATTGAATAATCAGCTATTCACCACTCTGCCATACATATACAGTTTCATTATTAGTTTTCAAATGATTCTTTCTTAATGTTGCCTCTCACTACTGCTAATTGGAGTGGATTTTCCGACAGGAATTGGTTACGTTGGTTAGATAAGGCACTATATCAGCTTGGAGCTGAGCGCACTTTCCTATCTTTTTAATGCTGACGGATCCGCACTAGTGTACACTTTCCCAGATAGTGAATAGTTGTAAATGGTTTACTTGACTTAAAAACACAAATAAATTTAATCTAATAATGAGTGGTTTATAGAAGTTCAATTTTATTTTAGTGTAATGATATATTTGATCTCACTGCATTGACGAAAAGTAATTTCATATTTACTTGTCTTGACAGGTGTCCAAATCCACAGAGCAGCTTACCTCAAATGTAGCTGCTCTTTCTACAAAAGTTGTTAATTTGGAAAAAAGTGAAAAAAAGGTAGGTTATAATTTTTTTTTTTTTTTTTTGAATTATTAAATTATTGATTTATGTCAATTAATTTTGTAGATATTTTTAATCGGTTTCCCTGTTTCTCATTTAGAATATTTAAAGAGATCTTTGACCAAGGTAACGCTTAAGGCTAATTTAAAATTACTCCAAGGATCACTATATCAATGTCCTCCCAAAGAATTCTTTCTTTTTATTTGACCTGAATACGTCTTTAAATTTGCTACCAAATGTGGGCAATCCAAAAAACCTAATGATAACAAAATCGGGGGATACAGTTTGGCATTGTAGTTTCGAATCTATCCTCTACATCCAAAATTTAATTATACCACCGGATAGTTAAAGGATCAAAGAATTCATTACGATAGGCGAGAACAGTGAGGCATCACGGGCGGTGGAGGGGTAAGCGCCGCAATTTTGATGTTATTTTGCTGTGTATCGAGATTTGCAATTAGTATAACTTTTGACTCGGAGAAGCTACGGTATTTGTTTAAGTTTTAATCGTCTGCTGTCTTCAAAATCTATCAATTGTATATAAAATATTAGTTTAAAGTAGTGACAGTGTCTTAGAATAAAAAAATATCAAAAATACATAAAGTCTCGGCCTATATTCGTCGAAAAGTCAAAACCAAATACAGAGATCGTATGTGGTTGGAAAGGGCCTCTCAAGAACAATCGAATGGTAATAATAAAACACCATATGACCGAGTCAAGCCCTGCCGGAAACGTAAAAGTTCCTGATCAGCATTGTTTTATACTTATTACTGCCATTAATGCACAAAGCTTGGTCGCACACTCAGAAGACATCTTTACCGATTTAATCATCAACCGATCTGATTATTTGGCATATAGTGAAACTTGGATGGAAAGTTCCATTCCAATGAATGTGCTTAGCTTTAGACCGCTAAGAACAGACTTATAGCAACTACATCATTGTTAGCGGTATCATCAAAGCCGGTGGAGTCACCATATATCGCAACATCATTAGCTTAGCTGATTGTTTACCATTGACATTTCGGAAATTTATTTAGAAATGAAATATGCAAAACCTGGTGATGTCTATACAGTAAACGTAAAGGCCAATGGCATTTTCAAATTCGTACTCAGGTGTGTGTTAATCCACCCAGGCAAAACGTTAGCAGAAATTAAATTCTTTATGTTACGATCATTGTTAAAATATTCCAAAAACATCACTAAAATTATACCCGATTACGAGCCTGATCTTACTACATCAGTTATGATAGTTGGGGTGTTTAATGTTAATGTCTCAAAAAATCGCTCATTGCCCGACATCATGTGCACTGAGCAAAATCACAACTGTCACACTTAGGCATACTGAGATACATTTTAGTGATGTTATGGTTCGAGTATTTCTACCCAATGAGCAAATATGTTCGATGCATAATAGTGCCCCACTTTCCCCTATTGATTACTCTCCTAAGAAGATGTTACTCAGTTTCACAATGAATTATAAATTCAGGAGAGAAATATTTTTGAAAAAGTAGTTAAAGTCTAGTAACGCTTCTTGGAAGGAATTCTTTGACTTTTTTTTTTTTTTTTTTTTTTTTTTTTTTTTTTTTTTTTTTTTTTTTTTTTTTTTTTTTTTTTTTTTTTTTTTTTTTTTTTTTTTTTTTTTTTTTTTTTTTAAAGCTCCTTATGATTGGAAGGATATTTTAACTTTAAATTCACTTTATTATTTTTGTTGATGTGAACAGGTTATTACTTTTCTTTCTCTACATCAAAAACCATCAACTAGCCTCTTCTAAGAACTTTAGCTATCCAGGTCTATCCGTTGCCACTGCCTTCCAGTTCTGTATTTGGAGTAATTTTATTGAGACACCACACTGTCCATCTTAATCTTAGTTTGAAATTAAATATGTATCATTCATTATTCTGATCAGTTTTTACCAATTATTTGCTTTGTTTGCTTTAGCTAACTCCGAAGGAATTTAAAATCCAAGATGTAAAAAATGTTTTATTGGATAAAGTTGCCGAACGTGACTTCATTATGAGCCCTCTTGTGACTAGTAACGTAACTACACGATCTTCTCGAAGGCGTCCTCTCCCGACTCCAGGTAATGAAATATTTATCTTTGAAATCAGTACATTTTTTACACACTATTTCACTTTAACTGTGATTATTTATCTTACATGGATTAGTTATCGCTTTGAGGTAACTCAATGGTTGCCTTATCATTTATACTTCTCTTTTGAACTAATAACTTGCCAGATATTAGGTGGTTACAAATTAAAACTACTTAATTGTGAAACCATAGAAATTAGAAGTGTATATTGTTTTAGTGAGTTAAGACCTGCCATTGCTATCTTTTTTTTTTTTCAGTAGTATTGGCCTAGTACTCTGGTTACGTAAAATAAAATGGATTAGATAATAATAAATTAAGCATATTTAAAGGCTGGCAAAGTATACAGAAGAGAGATTCTATTCATTTTTATCTGATGCTGGCAGTACACACCCACGAGGCAAGACGAGTGCAGGGGAGCACAAGAGTCTACCGGGTCACCCGCAATTGCCTTGCCTCTGGTCGGTGGCACGAGTCAAAGGAGACTTCTCTTGTCCATGAGCCACTCGGCAACAATTTACTTTTCCTGTGCTTGCTCGCCTCGTCTCAAGTGAGCGCCTCAGCAAGTGTGTACTGCCTGCTTAATGATGTAAGGCTATATGTACTCAGACCATAATTGTTGAAAACTTACTGTCAACAGATATAACAATTAAACGTTTGAATCAATTATATAAATCTTATTTTGAATTAGACAAAAATATAATTCATTTTTGCTTTAACCTTGAATTAAATTGTAATAATTACTTGTTATAAAAAAAAAATGCACGTACCATGATAAACACTAATCACAGGTGGCAATTTTTTTCCATAACTGGAAATTCTTTGAAATAATTAACTGAAATTTTATTCAAGATGTACTAATATAGAAAAATTAATTTTTTTTTCCCCTCTGATATTTTAGAACATGACTCATCTTCTGAGGTAAAAACAACTTATTCAATGGTTGAAAAAGAGAAGAAAGAAAATGAAGAAGTGGAAAGCAGTCCTATTGAAGAAACAAGTAGCATTGGACCTGAAGAATTGAGGTAGGTTATTAAATAAAAATGACTGTTACCTATGTATATAGTATATACTATTTTTGCAGCTATTTGCAGGAAGGGGAGGGATTTGGTGTGGAGTATACGCGACCGGAAACCGGCGAGTTGATAATTGGGCCTTTTTAACGGAAGGGAAGCGCTCTTCCCTAGTAAATCTGAAAAGTTTGGGACGCTAATCGAACGATCCCGTTTGCCATTGGTTTTTGATAGGGTTTTGTTGCGAGAGGGAGTGGGGAAATAGTACGGAAGTCTCTAGGGGAGGCGCGGCGCGGCGGGAAATTTTGAACTTTGTGCAAGGGTCGTACGTAGTGGGTCTGGGGCGCTTTACCACGATGGAAGGAAATAGCCGAGTTTTTTTTGTTGAGAGCGAAAGGGTTTGTAAAAATGGTGAAGGCTCTGGAAAAAGGTTGCAGGGGAAAGGCACGATTTTTGAAATGAGTTGATTAAAAATAAGAATTAATCGGGTATTCCCCTCACTTAATTTGTGCGCGGTAATTTTTATTTACATGAACGCCGAGAGTTATGTCGTCAATAGGAAACATGGGGAAAAAAGTAAGAAAATTGGTCTGGATCAAAAGATAGGGTAAACCTTTTTTTCCCTTCCCCGCTTCGACGGGCATGGGTTGTTTTGAGCTAATTGAAAATGGAATACGGGATTTAAGTTCATCGGGCGCAGCGAAACAGGAAAGGAGTTGCAGTTTTGGGGTTGCTAGGAAATGTTAGTTTTTTTTCTAAGGATTTTTTTCGCACTTGATTTAGATCGGAGCGGTAGAAGTTATGGGTAGAAAGGGCATTATGCCGTGGAAATTTGGATTTTTTAGAGTACCGGAGAGCGGATGTGGTTTTTGGTTACGTATTTTTTTGGAAGGTGGCGTCTCATATGAAGGCAAGATCGAGTTTCGAGCGAAATTTGCGTCCTGCGTCGCATTCCCTTTTTTTTTTCAATCAGCTTCTCTTACTCTCCGCTGTCCAGCCATGGAGCAGGGAGAACGGTAGAATCTTTAGGGTTTTTTTCCAGAGGAGAAAGGGGTATTTTCAAATTTGACCTGTGACGGTTTTTTGCGGTTCGATGGTAAGAATCTTTCAGTCCTCCAATCCTGGTGAAAGGAATGTATAGTACATACCCCAATGGGATGGAAGTCGAGGTAAGGTTGTAACGGAACTTTTCGAAAGACCCGGTAGGTTCCCACAGATTTTTTTCGGTATAAGAGATACAACTCGTTTTTTTTGGCACAAAAGATTGGGGTTGGGATACAGATCATAAATACGCCAATCTGGATTAGATAATGTGAGGAGAGAAAGAGCAAAAGGAAAATTGGTGCTGAGACATGATAAAAAGAATGTTTAATCCGGGGTGACGTTCCAGTGGATAAACACGTTCCGCAAGCCCCACGGTTCAATCTTGAGGATAATTGTGTTGGTGATGGGTGTAAGGGAAACATCATAAGGTAACTCCAGATTAAAGCATTTTCATTTCCAATTGGAACCACAATTGTAAAGTGAGGGAATAGATTTATCATAGGATTTTCGGATATATATTGGTGTTAAAATCACCAGAGATTTATGACGTTGGAGTAAGGGCCTGATGTTTTAATTGGATCCTAGAGAGGTTTCGAAAGCGGTCAATCAAAGGGGAACTTGGGGAGAGGTCGGTAGAGCCACACGCAAAAATAGTAAAGGGAGTAAATTTATTAAAAGTTATTAAGTGTAAATTGTTTTTAAATTTAATGATAAATTATTTTATCCTAATAAAAATAAAAATAAATAAACCTATACCACTAACAACCCATGAAGGGTCTTGTGTTCAATACTTAGGTAAGGATATACTTTTACTGTGCCAATGGTTTTGAAAGGAGGAGATTTTGCCTAAATCACGCTCAGCCGCCAGGTTTTTTCCCAATTAAGGGTACCCCATTTGTAGAGGCTGGGTTTATCCCAGGGGGTCTCCTGACCTCGAAGTCGAGCCACAACCGAGATAAGAGAAATTAAATTTTCTGCCTTCACTCATACTTGACCCTCAGGCATGAAAGCTTGGTAGTCAAGTGCCTTACCCACTGAGCTACCTCTTAATAAAAATAATATACTAAAAATTATAAACAGGGTGTCTACTAGTCGGGAATTTCGGGAATATGTCAGAAAAAATTCAGGAAAAAGTCGTTAATGCTAAAATTCAGACTTTTTCCAGCTTTTGCTCAATATATGAGTTGATGAAGCGTCTGATTAGTATTGTCACTCCACATACTTTTAAAGCAAACTAAATTTGCTACAATTTGAGATCAGGGTGAGCTCTACATAGCCGTTAGTTCCCAAGATACAGGGATATTATCATTGAAAAGAGGCCATTTTTTTCCAAAAAGTTTTTTTTATTCGATATGGTCACTTATTTTGTGAAATATCTCCTGAAATACATCATTTGAGACCAGAATGGTACCTCTAGGCCCAGCGGTTCTCTCAAATACTGCAGATAACAAAAAACAGTCAAAAGTGGGTTCTGGGGGGGAAAATACTGTTCTGTCTTTTTATGGTTTATTTATCAATCAAAATTAATTTATTTTTGTTATTTGAAATAATTGATTGATGAAAAAGAAAAAGAAAATCATTTTCACCTCACTTTTCGCTAATCGGTCGTGGCCGGCACTAGGTTTGCTTCTGCACTCAGAAGAATAGTCAGAAACAAAGTGATAGAGCATTAAATTTAATTTAAGTTTATGTATAACTTTGCTACTTTATTTTTAACTGGATCTATAGTTCAACATTTTTTACAGTTATAACTTTTATTTCAATGTTTACAAATCAAACAATAATAATGAAAATATTTACGTGTACTAGGTAATTATAATTAGAAAGTTAATTATATAATAAAGAAAAATAATCATTCAAAGTTTGTCATCTACACATTAAAGCAAATCAAATTTGCAACAAATTTGATTCTATTCATTTTTTTTTCTGCGCAGTCAGTAGTGGGGAAGGGAAAAATACAATATTTAGTTGAAAACTGTAAAACGTCACATTAAACTTACTTTTTAATAATATTACATTAAAATCGGTTCTGCTGTTTGCCCACTACCAACGCCTAAAGATTGGCTAAGTTGCGTTAAGTAACACATCGCGAAAACACGTTTGTCAGTACTCTTTTGACTATAAATCTACAATTATTTGTCTGATGCAAATTTCTTTTTTTTGTCTGAAAGCTGGTCAAATTTGCAATGAGACCTCTTATATGAAATGTGTTTTAAATCCCATGAAATATCCACTCCAGCATGCTGAGAATCCCATACTGTTGTGAATAAAACTTTTTTCAGTACAACCCTCGTAAATAGTTTCGGAGTTATAGCTAGAAATATACTGAAAAAAAAAAGTGGATTTCACAAGAGTATGGGGTTCTCAGCGTGATGGCATGAGTATATCATGGGACTTGATCAAAATTTCATGTATGAAGTCTCATAGTAAATTTAACCAGCTTTGATGGAAAAGAAAAAAGAATATTCTGATCGGACATATATTTTTGGAGTTATTTTATCTGACAACCTCGTGTAACCTTCTAACTATTTTCAAACCGAATGGCAATACTCGACACTGATGTGTTTCTTGAAATTTATCTAGAGTAATCTGAAATATAAATAAAAAAAAATTTTTTTATGTTGTTTAACTGTGATATGTTAAAGTAGCAAAGTATGCATAGATTGATTTGTTTAGATTATTATTGAAACACCATTAAAATATCGATTGGCTAGAATTTCTAAAAAAAAATTTTGAAAAAGTCGGGAATTTCTAGACAAATTCTTGAAAAAGTTGGGAATATGTCGGGAATTTTGATAGCTGAAATTGGTAGACACCATGATAAATCAATTTCATCAAGTCATCTAATATTGAGAGAACCCAAAAGGTAAAGTTTTATATTTGGTGACTATGAATGAGTATATATCTTCTAGATTTATTAAGAGGGGTCAGTCAAAGGGATAAAAAATCAGGATTATTAAAAATAACAAAAGATTATTTTATTATGCTGTTTCAGTCAGCCACTACATTTTGGACCTCCGTCAGGACTGATTGAGAAATTGATATAAACTACATAGCAAACTGTATATCATTAAGTCACTATCATTAAGAGAACTATTGGTTCTCTTTATGACTTGGCAATATGTTATTTGTTATTTTAGCCCAGTCAAATTAGGATTTCAGCTCGGAAATGAACCAATGAAGCTGAATTTTTGCATTTATTTTCATTTTGACCTTATAAATCAGGGGTGAAAAGTCACCAAACTCAATGTGTTAGCTTCATTAGATATTCAAGGTCAAAGGTCATAAAAATCAGTTTTTTCAAATATCTCGAATTCTATGCCTTGGACGTCAGTTGATAAGGTTACAAAATTGTAGATAATAAAATTCTCTACAATTTTGGTTCTATTAATTTATTTTTAGAATTAAACGTTTTCAAGATATAGGGGGGAGAAGGAGAAGCAAGCAATGGTTACTTGCTTCTAGTGCCTTCCAGGATCGTTTCTCAGAAAAAATGTCTAAATTAAAGTTGTAGAGCATAAAATTGACTTTAATTTCAAATATATGTTTCTGGCACTTGAAGCAAATACTAGACAAAAAGTGAGGTAAACATTTTTTTTAAATATGACTCGATTTTTATCAACGTATATCTTGAAAACCATTGAGAGTTAGACAAATATGTTTAGAAACAATTTTATAGGAAATTTAATTAACTTTAGTTTGGATCTGTAGCATATTTTTCTAGAGTCCACCGTTTTAGATATAAAATCGAATAACCCAAACATGGGGTCTTCTCTCCTTCCCCTACCATAAGCTAGGGACTCTAATTCCCCTAGGGGTAGGGACTTTTAGTATGTTTACCCTCCAACTACTCCTAACAAAGCTGTAAAGTCAAAAATTGTCGCTTATTTCATGCACTCTACACCCCTCATTTCAGCACTGTGACCGGTGTTGCGAAAACGGGTTCGTCGGTATTCTTTGGGCTCCAACTCCAAAACTAATAGTTCGATCCAAAATTTATTTTTTCCATCTGAAAGCTGGTTAAATTTACTATAAGAACCTGTATAACTAAGTCCCATAAAATACACAAAAAACTAGCATGCTAACCACCGCTTACTGTTTTGAAATCCAAATTTTTTGGCACATTACTTTTTTTAATTACTTTTTTTACTATAACTCTAGAACTATTTGTCCGATCTGGAATTAAATTTTTTCAACTAAAATCTGATTAAATTTACTATCAGTCTCTTTATATGAAATTTTGATTAAGTCCCGTAATACATCCAAGCCACCACGCTAAATATGTATGTTTTGACTAAACATGACGATTTTGACATTTTTAATTTACTGGTTGGGTGTATTACGGGACTTTCATTCCGAGATTTGCTGTATAAAACTCATTATTTAACTGGGCTATTTAATTTACTTCAATATCTCAATCTGCCTTGATGATGGCCCAGAATTTCTTCCCTACCATAAATGTATCAATTAATTATTTGCATCATGAATTGATTTTTTGGTTATCTGTTTTATAGAAAATAGACACATTTAAAAATAAAACTAATACCAATTGATTATCATATTCATGGTTGTATCAGGATTGAAGCTAGGAAAAAAAAATTGATAATACAGAAATCCCGTCTTAAGTAATAAGTAGCGCTCATAACAGCTTATCTGCCTAATCTTTAAGATTACTTTATCAAATGTTTCATTGTGCTATTATTAAATGTAAAGAAATGATTATTAAAGAATATATAAAACTCGCCTGATTGCAGAGGTAAATTGGAAGAAGAGACAAGTAGACTGAATAGCACAGCTGATACCTGGGCGAAACGACACACAGACGATAGTAATAGTAATAGTATTCCCGAGCATATGAAGGACGAGATATTAGCTGTCGTTGGGCAAACGAGGCTACTTATTTCAGATAAATTTCAGCAGTTTAGATCGCTGATTAATAATGCACTCTCAGAGCATAAAGATTCTGCGGTACTTATAAAGGCTGATGATTTACTAGGATTTTGGGAAATGATGTACCTGGAGGTAAGATCTTTCATAGAAATATTTAAATATTCTCTGATAAGTATTAATTTTTATATATTTTAGTATCATTATTTTTATGTAAGGGCATTAATAACAAGTGTAGGAAAGGAGGGAAGAATGTCTTCAAGTTTTAAAGTTTAATTTCTTTCTAGAAAACAAATTAATTTTTTAAAAATCCATTATCTTTTTAATTTACTACCAAGATCTTTCAAATCTTATCTGATTTTGATTATAAAAAAAAAATATATAATAATAATTGACCAGTCAATAAACACATTGTAGAGTGCATGGAATATGCGATAATTTTTGACTTCATAGCTTCGCTAGGAATAGTTAGAAGGAAAACATACTAAATGTCCCCACTACTGGGGGGTGAGCTAACAGTGGGGGGAGGGGAGAAGTTCAATTTTTTTGTTTTTTTCGATAATATCTCAAAAACGGTTGACTGCAGAAAAATATGTTTCAAATAAACATAAAAGCTAATTAAATTTCCTATAAAATTGATAATATATAAATTTGTTGTAGTTTACGAGGTATTCGTTATTGAAAATCGGTGATTTTCGGAGAAAAAACAAATGTCACCTCACTTTTTGTCAAACTTTTGTTTCTAGTACCTTCCACAATCATTTCTAAAAAAAAAACGTCATAATCAAAATTGTAGAGCATTAAATTTACTTTAATATTATATATACGTTTCTGGTATTAGAAGCAAGTGTTTAATAAAAAGTGAGGTAAACATTTTGTTTATTTCTGAAATTATTAATTTTTAGTAACGTATATCTCGAAAACTGTTGGAATTTTGACGAATATGTATATAATTAATTTTATAGGAATTTTAATGAGTTTTAATTTTGATCTGTAGCATATTTTTCTAGAGTTCACCATTTTCGAGATATCATCGAAAAACAAAATTGGGACGTTCTCCCCTCTCCCCACCCTTAGCTCACCCCCCAGGGGCGGGGACTTTTAATATGTTAACCTTCAAACTACTCCTAACAAAGCTGTTCAGTAAAAAATTATCGCATATTTCATGTATTTATATATTATCAATTTTATAGGAAATTTAATTAGCTTTTATGTTTATTTGAAACATATTTTTCTGCAGTCAACCGTTTTTGAGATATTATCGAAAAAACAAAAAAAATTGAACTTCTCCCCTCCCCCCACTGTTAGCTCACCCCCCAGTGGTGGGGACATTTAGTATGTTTTCCTTCTAACTATTCCTAGCGAAGCTATGAAGTCAAAAATTATCGCATATTCCATGCACTCTACACCCCTCATTTCAGCACTCATTGACTGTACTATAATAATGTCTGCAACCATTTAATAATGGGAACATTATTCAATCAGGCTTTACTAAACCTTCCTATTCTTTTCGTATCCAATCCTTAAAATCCAAAATCCTTTGTAAAATCCTCGAAACTCCTTATTTGCAACACACAATAGACTTATCCATAAAGTTTTTAATGTTCCATATGTTGCAGATTTGGCCCAAACCAGTTACCTACCCTTTCTCCATACCCATTCAAATTTACTATTCTTCCGACTTGCTTCACACTCAATTCCCGATAATCCTGATTTAATGAAAATCAGCTATTTAATGCATTACTTTATCCACTAGTCAGTGAAAAAACAACTGATTCTAAAAGGACAACGTCAAAACCACTTCTCAGCTATTCACTTTCACCAGTTCAAATTTAAATCTAATATTAAACTCTACTTCAAACCATCCTTTTATAACTAATGCCATTAATTGTAACAAAATAATACATATTTATAATACATAAATAATTAAAGAACTATTAACACAGAGTTTTTTATCATTTTATTTAATAATATGAGACTAATTTTCATTCTTCTATCTACCAATTCATTCAACCAATGCCTCCTCTTTATGTTCTTTCCACATTCTCGCTTGAACACTTCCAACAGCAACACTAACAGATTCTTCAATGTTAGGTTTTCATATGAAATAACAAATAGGTGAGCTGAATATAAATTTTAGCTCTTCTGCTCAGAGACTATATTTGAATTAATAACTATAAGCCAACTTCCCTTTCTGTAAAACATCCGCTTCTCTGTTACAAGGCTTTTCCCACGGTTTTTCCAACATCTTTTTTAAAGTCATATTGTGTGCGTTTTGTATCGTACGACAGTTCTACCCGCCAAACTTAAAAGTTTATAGGTTCAAAATATCACAACAATATATATATAATTTTTTATTTGCAATGAAGGATAAATGTGTACTTAAGTATTTTTTAAAATGTAATATTTTAACTTTGTTAGTTAACAACTGTGTTAATATTTCACTTGAGCTGCTTTTCAATTTGCCTATATACAGTTAATAACTAGTATTACTGATTAATTATTGATGGAAATAATATACTTTAATTGACTTAAAAATATTAATATTATACATTTTATATATTGGAAACTGGTCAAATGTTTCAGGTAGAACAATTAAACAGGAAGTATGAAAATCTTACAAGTTTGGCCGAGAACGGATGGAGCCCTCTGGAGAAACAGAAAACATTAAATAAAACAAAGAAAAAAGTCAATGTAAAAAAACCAGCAAAATCTGCTTCTTCCAAATTTAAAGAATTTTTGAGTGAGTCTGATTTTCATTATCTCCTTAAGATCATTGACCATCTTGATTTGTTTAGCAAAAATGTTTAATTTTTTTTTTAATAACCAACATAAACCTTTAATTCTCTCAATCAGCAATTAATAACTAACCGCTCAACATTTTAACAGATATCAGGACTGAACATAATCTTATGATTAGTTATTGACTATTATATATATGAGAGGCTTTGTCATAATTTTTTGTAATAATATCGTAATATTTTGTATTTCTTTAGTTGTAATTTTCCTCTTTATTTATGTTTAATTTGTATTTTGTACGTTCAGAAAAGAAGAAAGGAGAGGAAGCTATCACAGAGGAATTCAATAATATTTCATTACAAGGTAATACCAAACGTTTAATATTATTTTATTAATTTGTTAACAATTCATCAGATAAGGTAAATCTGTTTATCTATACAATTTTGGAAAAATTAGGTAAGTCCGAAATCACAGGTATTTATTGAAGTTTTCTATTTTCAGTGTAAATTTTAATGTTGAAAAATTATTTTTCCAACAGTAATTATTATTCCTCAATAATTATTATTCCAACAGTAACATTTTAGTAAAATGTGAAAATTGTGGTGGGTCATTAAAAAATAATTTAAAAATTCATCATTTAGTAATTTGCGAGTAATTGTTTTCTTCCTTTCAACTCAGATCCATCAATGGATGGATGCCAAAACAACATTGTAACCAATCATCTTTTTCCAACAAAAGAGCCATTACACACAATTCTTTGATGGAAAACTGAGTAAACATAATGATAATAATATAAATAATTAAGAAGCCCCCAAAATTGTTATATGGATAAATATCTTGACTGTTACTATTAAATGCTTAGTAAGGTTCTCGAGGTTTAGTCAATAAATAAAAACAACTATTTTGGCTACGTTTCGAGACTATATTGTTCTCATAATCATGCCCTACAGTGAAAAAATAGGTTACAATAAAATATATAAGTTATACTAATTATTTTAAAACATAAAGTTAGCTGCAATATATGTATAGAACAACATTAGTCCAGTCAATGAGTGCTGAAATGAGGGGTGCAGAGTGCATGGAATATCCGATAATTTTTTACTTCATAGCTTCGTTAGGAATAGTTGGAAGATAAACATACTAAAAGTCCCGGTGGGGGGAGGGGAGAAGTTCCATTTTTTTGGCTTTTTCCATAATATCTCAAAAACTGTTGACTCTAGAAAAATATGTTTCGAATAAACATAAAAGCTAATTAAATTTCCTATAAAATTGATAATAAATAAATTTGCCGTAATTCTAATCGTTTACGTGATATTCGTTATTGAAAATTGGTGATTTTCGGAAAAAAAACAAATGTCACCTCACTTTTTATCAAACTTTTGCTTCTATTACGTTCCACAATTGTTTCTCAGAAAAAAAAAACGTCAGAATCAAAATTGTAGAGCATTAAATTTACTTTAATTTCATTTATACGTGTCTGGTATTTGCTTCAAATGTTCAACAAAAAGTGAGGTAAACATTTTTTTTATTTCTAAAGTTGTCGCTTTTTTAATAACGTATATCGAAAACCGTTGAAATTTCCACGAATACGTAAATAATTATTTTTACAGGAAATTTAATGGGCTTTAATTTTGATCTTATACATATTTTTTAGAGTCCACCGTTTTCGAGATATAATCGAATAACAAAATTGGGACCTTCTCCCCTCCCCCTACCTTTAGCTCACCCCCCAGGAGTGGGGACTTTTAATATGTTTACCTTCTAACTATTCCTAACAAAGCTGTGAAGTCAAAAATTATCGCATATTTCATGCACTCTACACCCCTCATTTCGGCACTCTTTATCTGGGGTCGTACTTTTCTGAAAAAAATACGTTTATTGATACTCATTCCAAAACTAATTGTTGATCCAAAATTAAAGCTCATTAAATAAATGTTATAAAGCTCATTAGCTTTTATGTTTATTCGAAACATATTTTTCTAGAGTCAACAGTTTTCGAGATATTATGGAAAAACCAAAAAAAAATGGAACTTCTTCCCCCCCCCCCCCCACCGTTAGCTCACCCCCCAGCGGCGGGGACTTTTAGTATGTTTATCTTCTAACTATTCCTAACGAAGCTATGAAGTCAAAAAAATTATCGAAGCTATGAAGTTAAAAATTATCGCATATTCCATGCACTCTACAATGTGTTTATTGACTGGACTACATGTGTTAGAATAATAAAAATGAAATGAAAAAAATAATCTTTATTATGGGACATATTGCCCCCTAAGAATAACAAACATGTATAATAAGGTTGAATAATAGTCTGGCTATCTTAATTTCAAACGGAGATAGTAATATGTATAAAAGGTAATATATGTATTTACAATTGAAAATAGCATTTTTGGTATAAATATATAAATAAGGAAAAGTAGAGAGAGAAAAGAAATAGTAATAATAATATGATGATATAATAATTAAATGCTTATATAATTACAATGTGTTAAAGAAAAATATAAAATAAAGTACAAATAATGAATAGCAACGAAAAATATATAGACAAAATTTAAGAACTACTTGAATGTTGATAAGACTAAATATTTACAGATACATAAAAACATATATTCACACTTTTTCCAACTTATGTAGATATAGGTGTTCACATATATCTGTGCACACCTATTAATCTATACAGTGGCATGTATATATACTTATATGAGAGAAAATAACCCAGAAAAAAACAATTGCTAGAGGAACAAATGTCAAAAACAAAAACAAATTTAAATTTATACAATGAATACTTATGGAGGCAAATTCATTGGCATCCGTAATGCTGAGCTTGATTAACTTGACTTTTAACTATCACTCATATTGGCTGCATCTAACTGGGATTTAAGGAGATATTGGAATAGGAGAGTTTTGAATGAGTTTGAGGAAGAAGTATGTCTAATTTTTTGAGGAATCGAGTTCCAGAGGGTAGTGGATCGAGCTTGGAAGGAGTGTTGGTATAATGCTGTTCGGTACTTGTAATATGTATAATATGGTACTTGTAAATATATATAATTACAGAATATAGAGGAGTAGTAAACTACTTACAATGTTACTGGTGGATATGGTATCGACTAACTAAATTATAAAAATTCTGGTACACAACTGAGCTGGGGAATTCTTTTGAAAAACAGTTAAAAGGTTAGGAGGGGGGTTTTTCCAAACTGGTGGTATTTACACAGATGCAGATATAAAAAGGTTTTTCGTATTTAGGTGTTATATACTTATAAATGGATAAATGATTTGTATGATGTATATTAATGTAAATGTATATTATTGTTCTGAATGTATTAAATTGGAATAATAGTTGTTGAGATTTAGAACGTCTGATTTTTTGTTTATTGCGCGATTTTGTTTTGAAATAGCTTGTATAACTTATATAATTTTATTGTAACCTGTTTTTTCACTGTAGGGCATGATTATGAGAACAATATAGTCTCGAAACATCGCCAAAATAGTTGTTTTTATTTATTGATTGGATCTCAAGATTCATATTTTAAAAAAAATTGATATTTAACTTGAGTATTAAGTATTTTTCTCACACGGAAATTTGCAGCTCTCCCTTTGCTTTGCTCGCTTGTGCGTGCCTCAAGTGAGAAAAAGTAGCACTTTACACACTGGTCAAATAAATAACTATTTTCTTCGCATGTAAAAAAACACCTTTTTTCTCTGACTTAATTCCCCATAACCCTCTGAGGCGTCTGAAAAGAAGATGGCCTTAGGACTTAGATTTAGAATGACCTTATGTAGAACCAGAAGTTTTTTTGAATTGCTACTAGTGAGTATTTCTTTACAGTTAATAACATGTCATTGTATTCGTTTTACCACATATTTACTAATTGTATATATTGTATACAGTTGTAAATATCAATAAAGAATATAAAAAAAAAAGTATTTTTTTATGTAGCTTTCAACTTCTGCTTGTCTATCCAACTGTGTGCAGCAGTGTGTTTCTAACCTTTGTGATGAGGACCCTGTCAAAGTGCTTAATAATGGAGGTGTAAGGTATCATTAAATCCGCGATAAAAGAGTTGTGTCAGATAACAAGTTAATATAAACTTAACTGTGGCCTTTGTAATGGACCATAATTAAAATTATTATTGTACTAAGTTAACGATATATTATGTAAGGAGATATTTTAACATTTTGATGTGATAATTGTTCTGCAGGCACTCCTGGTAAGAGAGCTCCATCCCTGCGGAGACCATTAGAATTCGAACAAAGATCGAGGAGGTCTTCAGCTTGCAACATTACTCTCCAGAAGAGTTTCCTAGCAAAAGCAGTTCTTTCTCCATTCGTAAAGGCCTGACTTGAGTTCAGATCTCTGATAAGCTAATTTAGATCAACTTAAATTTAAGGAAATGATTTTGTGTTTCTCAGATTTGAGAATTTTATTTAATAATCGATATCTCAAGTACAAATCGTGCCAAAATATCATTATTTTTTAAATATTTGTACAATTTTCTTAATTCTGTATAATATAAAGCAACAGAAATGTTTATATTGTAATATAATATTGTTTTTAATATTTAAGGTTAAAAAAAAAAAAAAAAAAAATGAATTTTTAAGGTACAAGCGAATCAAGCTTTTCCCTCATGCCTCCGCCCCAGTTCCTATGTGATCCTATGATTTGCTCTTAGCCACTTTGGGAATTTTTTATTTAGATATTTTAATTATATTGACATTATTTAATTTTTAGTTTTAAGACGAGAATGTTTAGAGTAAGCAGGCCTAAATTATATTAAATTATTTTCTATAAAAAAATGAATAAATAAATTAGAAAATAAGGGAATGAATTCATTTGTTGTAATATCCATAGAATACATGTTGGACAGTGAATAAAACAAAGTTATAATAAAGATAGATTAATTGTATGATATTTATTTGTTGGTTAGTGAATAAAGTATGAATAAATGAAGAGAGACTATTGTGTATGTATTTACCATGATGAGTGACTTAATACATTTAATCTAGTTTATTTTGTTTTGGTTGGTTTTTCAGTTCCAATTATTTGTTTAAGTGATATCCATATAATTCCATATATCTTCTACGGTCACCGTCAATTGTCTTTCAAATTATTCAATTTTTTTTTTCTCTGAAAGAATTATTTTGTACCATATTTATTTTTCATTCTTTTTTATTTTAAATATGTTACTTAATATCAAACTATTATTCCATAGACAATATAATATTTAGCTTAAACTCACAAGTAAACACGTATTATGCAAAATGCATGGAGTGTGGTGTATTATTAACAAATACACTCAGGGAAAAAAACAAACAAAAAAACACTTTGTTTAAAAAAAATTGTTTCTGCTTAAACTATTATCCTAATTTGGTTTGTATTCTCAAATCTTAATGATATATGTTACGGATAAATGTATTATCAAACCTGTAGTAGGCACCTACCGATGGGTGCTGAATGTTGAACTAAGATTTGATTGACTAAGAACCGGACACAAATAATACTGATACGTTAGGTATAATATATTTCATAGTAGACGAGTATAACAATACAACTAAAATTTAAATATATCACATAGTAGAAATAATTTTGCCATGGATCTAAAAATTAAATGTCCAACACCCTCCTTATTTGTGGACTCCTTGGCACTTGATACCATCATTGAATTTATTAACATCAAGCGCCTCAGTCAAGGAGTCAGTGATCATCTTGGTTGGTAGTAGGGTTGGGCGATAGTCGATAGTTACTATCGATATATCGATAGGTCTTTTTTACTAATTTTAACTTTTGAAACATTCGGAATAATGCTGATGTTTCTGTTCAGTGCCGAGTTCTTTTGAAGTTGAATTCAGAATTCTTAGAGCTCCAGGGTTCTCTCAAAGATTAAGCCAAAGGAAAGCAAAAATGCTATTTTTTCTTTCGGGAAATATGTGGCTCAAGAGTCAATACTTGACTCTTGAAATTAACTGTTTCGTTATTTTTCTTTTCTGAAGATTTGATTTGTTCATTACAGACCAACAAAAAAAAATGTTTTTGAAAACTTGTTTTACTTTAATCTGATTTTTATAGATTTTTGTGCGCTGAATCGAAATCTGGCCTTAGTTCTTTTGTATCACCCATAGTTTTTGAGAAATTTGCTTTTTTTTATATAATTTAAAAAAGCATATATAACTGTTTCATATAAATATAAAGCATTATATTACTGTTTCATGAGGCCTAACTTTATATGTAGAGGTGATAAGAGAATGTTTCTAGGATCTACTAGGTTTTTGTGGAGAATGTTCTCGCCGGGTATTAAAGACTCCCTCACAGACCAGTTCTTTCTGCACCAATGTTGATCCCTTGCTCTACTGTCCCATTCATACAAAAAACATGGAAATTTTGTAAAACCGCCTTGCTGACCAAGAAGCATGTTACTTTCATGTCACCACTTACCATCCAACCATGAGCCGAATAGCCAATTTTATTCAACACTATTTCTAGGTTTTCATAGCTCTTTCATATTTTCAGAATATGGTGCAACAACAGGTATAGATGCATAAGTGTTACTATTGTGTAATAAAACAGCTTTTAAACTAGTTTTGGAAGAATCAATAAACAGCCTCCAGTCTTCTTTTTTGTATTCAACACCAAAATCTTTGATCAGACCTGGAGTGTCTGAGCAGTACACTAAATCATCTTGTTCAAAGAATTTTGAAAACTCTCTCTTCCTATACACATATATGCTAGTTACAACTGCCAACAAGTTCTTTTCTTTTAGTCTAGAAGCAAGCAATTCAGCTTTTTCTTTTTTCAACCCAACATCCCTAACTAAGTCGTTAAGCTCAACCTGAGTAAACAGTTTAGACTATATATTTGCTGTAGCACATTGGAACTCTTCATCATCTTGCTCATCTATATCTATATCTGTTTCAGCAGTGCTGCCAACTCTTCTACATCCAGCACAAATTATTTCACAATTTTATTTGTAGTATATAAAAGCTGTTAAATTCTGTAATAAATCAAAAAAAAATTAATATATTGATGTGCAAATGTAAAAAAATGGTAAGTGATACCACTTAATAAGTGTCATATTTGGATTTAGCACCCTCAAAAACAGAATAATAAGGTGTTTTTGTAAAAATGTTTTTTCATCGTTGGCCTGTGTTATTATTGTAACCATATAAATTGTAAATACCTTTTTTAAAATTCAAATAAATTAGTTTTTTTTCTCTCATCTTTATGATATAATCTTAAAATTTATAATCCTGCAAATTTCAAATAGTAGGTAGATAACTAAATTTAATTAAATTAGTTGAAATTCTTTATTGAATAGCTTCGGAAAAAAAAGAAGAAACTATCGAAAAACCTTTTCTCACATAAAATGGTGCTTGGTCCTTAGTTGATAACCACCATTCAATGCCAAATTCCTTGCTCCCTGTCACACAAAATCTGTGTAGGATTCCCCGAAGGCTGCTCAATCTCTTCAGAGAGACCCCTTGACCATAAAGCTTCCTGTGCTGCTGATGACATTGAAATATATTCAGTCACTGTTGTTGAGAGAGCTACAGTAGGCTGCTGTTTAATGCACCAGGCTATCGGGGCACCAAACTTGATAAAAATGTAGCCTGTCACTGATCTTTCAAGATTTGATCGACTAAGAACCAGACACAAATTTTACTGATAGGTTAGGTATAATATATTTCAAAGTAGACAAGTAGAACAATACATCTAAAGTTTAAATATATCACTTGGTAGAAATAATTTTGCCAAGGATCTACAAATTAAATGTCCAACACTGAACTCCTTTATCAATAATCACTCTGCAGGACTTCTTGAAGCTCTCAATGCCTAGAATAAACTGGGATGTTATAAAAAGAATGGGGGGGAGGGGGATGATAGCCAGGCTACATAACGATTCTTATGTTTTCTTCCCTATGACCAGTCAGTTTTTCAGTTCCAACTAGAAACAGATGGATCCTTCAATAATTCCATACATTCCTCAAGTGCTAAAACTGTTAATCAAAATCTGCTAAAACAATCCTTCACAACTGTTTTGATTTGTGGATCTCAATTATTTATTTAATAGTTTAAGATTGGGGCTAGTTGTTTTATTCTAATATATACACATTATAGTGTCAACTTTTTGAATTATTTTTTTTTAACGGGAACATTTAATTAAGATTTTTAAGAAAAAAACACTAAAATCGATTGAAAAATTTTAGATGTATAAATTTTCAAATAAAAAAAAAATTGAGATAAACATTGAAAACCCAGCTGATAGATAATATCCATAAAAGATATGGCTGAAATAAAAATATATTTTGTTAATCTTAACAATACTTATTTTTATTTTGCCGTTTCAGCCATATCTTTGATGGCTGTTATCAGCACGGCCCTCAATGATTATTATTTCAATTTTTTTTTGTATTTGAAAATTTACACATCCAAAATTTTTCAATCTATTTTACTGGATTAATTTTAACAACGCTTTTTTCTTTTTTTTTAAATCCCATTGACTGATCTCTCTTAACCTGCATTATAACTCCTTGAGATGTTATCTATTCAAACTCCATGGAGAGCCCAATTCACAACACAACTTGGTTGGTACCAAGTTCATTATATTTAAAGTTCTTGATTTAGTACCGAAATAAAACTAATTTTTTTGTAATACATATGTTTATATGATAATATTTTAATAAGACCTACTTCTAATGGTATACATGCGGGTACTAGTCCAGCGAGTGGGCCTAGCCTATTAGTGTCTTTGGTCAACACCTGACAGCTACAAAGAGGTCATTAACCTATCCTAACCAGGCTGATCCGTTTCCTGGGACTCACAAAATATAATATTAAAATATTAACTGAATCAGTTGGGAATTAAACCCATTAAGTTCTGAATTAATAAGACTAAGATCAACTGAATGAGGAGATGACATCAAAGTATTAATTGTTAAATATAATCTAGTAATGCAATATATAATATTTTAAAAAATGCTATACATACCAGACTGAAACGCCTAGAAATGTCTATCGTTTTTGACTTATTCAACATTTATTAGCTAAACGTTCAAAGCTTCTGATTAATTACACGAGACTCACTTACATGACAGTAATTAGATCTGTTTTAATACAAAAAAGTTTTCAAGCCTAGAAAAACTTGCTCAGGAAGGAGGGATGGATTTCAATGTTTTCAATGATCAAATGGATCTTTTCAGGGCTTTTTGAAATCAGTCTCATAGGGGTTAAAAATTAAGTTAATCAAAGCTCATTTTAAAATTTAAGAGTTACAACAGTTGACTTGTAAAGGCTTAAATAACTTAAGAAACACACAAGACTAAAATGACAAGAAATGTCTGTCATTTTCAACTTCTTCAACATTTACTAGACATTCAGACCTTCTGGTTAATTACAAGACTCATTTACATGACATTAATAAGACCTATTTGGACACAGGAAGTTGAGTTTTAGGGCTCCACCAAACTATCCAATTTGTCTTGTATCGAATCCTTACTATCTGAAATTGTCAATGCCCCTTACTTTGTCACAAACAAACTTATTCATAAAGGTCTTAATGTACCATATGTTGCTTGATTTACCCCTAACCAGATACTTATCCTTTCATAGTAAACTTCATAACCATTCAAATCCACTAGTACCTCAACTTGCTTTCCATTCTGCTCCAGATAACTCTTCGAGGTATCTGAAAAGATGGCCTTCGAACCTTCTATTATAGAACTTATTGAAGTACTACCAACCAACTTGCAATTGACATCTTATTATGAGCATTATCTTCACATTTATTAGATGTATTTTTATTTTATTGCACATATTTGTAAATTTCAATAAATAGCTATGTTTTTCTAAACAAGAATTATGTTTAGGCTCTATTTTTCCTCGATATCCTCCATTATGAAAGATAACCTGGTTCATAAATTCAAATTCCTTAGTATCATTGTATTTATAAAACATATTAAACAAATTAAAAATAACAAAACAAAATAATCAACTCATCAATCTAGGTAATTCATAATCTTACAATTAAAATAGTGTCTTTTGATTAATAAAAGCTTGAAATTATCTCAAAATATCAAGTAAAAAAGGGTTAATAATGAGAATAAGGTAAAAGAAAAAAAAAAAATCAATACATTAACAATATCTATTAACAATAATATTTTTCGAATTGTAATTTATAATTAATATAATAGACCGATGTAGGCATTCTGAAATACTATCAACAAGTATGTCATCATACAAATTAGTAGAAACTAAAATATCCATAATACTAATTTGGTCACGAGTGTTCTTACGCTCGGCGAGAATAGTTATAGATATGTACCAATACAATATAGAGAATTTCTAAAATCTATTTTAAAAAATAATTTTCTTTTTTTTTAAACTGCGAAAAGGCCAAAAAAAATCACCAGCTTATATAACAATAAACTATACATACAACTATAATATCTGCTTAGATTTACTTAAGAGATATATTTTAATATTGTAAGAAAGAATTTATTTAAAATTTATATAATACAACGCTCAAAAAGACAATAACAATAGAAGTAATCTTAAAAAGACGTAACACTTTTCTTCTATCGAGCAATTAATAAAGAATATATAGGCTACGACAGATGCGAACTTAGTTCGTAGTTTGGCATCCAGCGATACTGCTCTCTATATCGAGGAAGTCAGAAAAATTTTGGAAGCAACATGACTAAAAAAAATTTGAAATATTTCAAATTTAAATTTATGATAATCACCTGGAATAGCTCGTAGAATACTGTATAAAAGTAAAAAAATAAAAATAAAAACATTCAATTCATTTTATTAAAATTAACATAATTAAATTGTATAAAATAAAAAAAACATTATATTTTACAATCAACATATTTTTAATACTTTAAGAGTCACATTTAAGTAGTACATTTCAGCTCATAACTTGGACTGAGGGTGAGGACTCAGTAAAAATGAGTTCCATAATTTATATTTAGTATCCTAATGTTTTTATTTATTTTTTGTACTAAGTAACTATATCTTTGTAAATTAGGGCATTTAAACTCAATTCAATCCATTTTTATTTAAGAAAAATTAAAATATCAGAATAAAAAAGTTTTATTTTTAAATTTCCATTAAAATCAATTATTAAAGAGTAAATGCTTGATGAGGAAAAATAAAAAAACCTATCAATTTTCGAATAGTTGGGAATTTATACAAATGAAAGATCCTAAGGAATTTACTAACCTAATTATGTGTAATGCATTTTAATATTTTTTTACTTCATAGAAGGAGTTACTTATAAGATAAAAATTTCGTATTTTGTTCTAGTACATAAAGGAGAAAATAGTCATTTATTCCCAAAAACAGTAACTCAAAGTTTGGATGTAACAGGTAATGTTAAGCTATTTCAGGTAATGCATACCAAAAAAATAAAATAAAAAATAATAAAAATGGAATTAAGAACGATCTACGCCGTAAAGGCTTACTTTACTTCAAATTATTATCAGTTCAAACAGACCCAACTCAAAAACTTTTCCTATGCCACAAACAGATAGAATTCAGAGAACATAGAATATTAAATTAAATATTAATTTTAAATTTTAACACTAAAGCATTGGGACGAATGAATACTATGAAACAGTTTTGCAAAAACTTAGGAAACTACATTTAAAGATAAGTTTTCTAAATGTACTTTTCATTTACTTTTTAAAAGGCTTTAATTATATAAATAAAAAAAGCTCTAATTTTGTATGACTTGTTTAGATCATTGCAGATGCAGTTAATCATCTATAAATACTGAAATGAAGATCATATTTACAATACAGTAGAAACTCGATAATTCCTCATGGTTGGTGGAGGGAGGGTGACGGAACAACAGAAATGACGAATTACAGAATTTTGCTGGTAAAGTACCAAAAAATCATTTAAAAGTATATAATTGTAATTTGTTTGCAATTTATTGAATATAAAAATGACCATACAAACATTATAAACATTGGACTTGAATAACAATAACAAAAAACACAAAAACCTTGGAACACAACCATTTTTAAAAAATGAAGTTATATACAAAAAAGTACATGATTGTATAAAATAGAAAAAAAAAAAAAAAAAAAAAAACAACAGAAATACATACCATATTTATTCAATATATACTTTTTTTTAATTAAAAAATTTTTAATTAAAAAAACCGATTAAATAATTTACAAAATGTATGAATATAGGCATATTTTTTTTTTTTTTAGCAGCAAACCAAACGAGGCGGTTTAAAGATTAAAGAAGTAGCAAGGGGAAAAAATACATTAAATACGTATTTAATTTTGTAATTTATAGTTGCCAATTAAAAAAACAACAACTGACAACTACAAATAAGACGAATTATCGAGTGACGAAATAACGAGTTTCCACTGTAGATGAAAAAAGACTATTTTTCTGCAACCACTTAACAATGAGAACATTGTTAAATCAAAATCAGCTGTTTAATATGCTAATTTATCCACAGCTGTAAAAAAAAAAAGTTCTAATTGTCCACTAGTCAGTGAAAAAACAGCTGATTCTAGAAGGACAAAGTCAAAACCACATCTCAGCCATTCACTTCAACCAGTTCAAATTCAAATCTAACATTAAACTTCTCTTCAAACCATCCTTTTATAATTAATACCAATAATTGTAACATAGTAATATATAAATCAATGAAATCTTAACATGGGGTTTCTAATAGTTATTTCAGTTATTAAAAAAAAAAAATTAATTTAGTTAATGTTAAGTTAAAAATGGTTTCAGAAAAAATTTAACATTTGCCTCGAGTGAG
Source organism: Euschistus heros (assembly GCA_003667255.2). Classification (NCBI taxonomy): domain Eukaryota; kingdom Metazoa; phylum Arthropoda; class Insecta; order Hemiptera; family Pentatomidae; genus Euschistus; species Euschistus heros. The sequence continues at coordinate 226,959 of RCWM02000452.1, read as the reverse complement.
TAAAAGTAGCACTTGACACATTAGTCAAATAAATAATTATTTATTACATAAAATAATTATAAGTAAGCAACATTTAACTGACTATTTCCATAACCCAGTGCCATGCCAATCCAAACCATAGCAATAAAAAAGAGTAATGATTGATAAAACAATAAAAACAAATTAATTTTTAAAGATGGCCGTTTTTAAGTTAAAAAGCAAAAGAGTATTGTTTTGTATTTATACTTATCTACAGGAAGACATTCAAACGTTTCTCCTCCACAACGAATAAATAAAAGTAGATACTAATATAAAATAAAATTTGAATTTTTTATTCATTATTTATATGAAGAGTCAAGAACGAAAATCAGGCGTCAAATATCGCAATTACTACTTTAGTAAAATGATCAAAACATAGTTTTCCATTAGAATTAAAATAATCTATAATCAGATCTTTACTCTTAGGAGTGTGCCTTATGGATATTAGAGAATGTTGCTTACTTATCAAATTGAGAAACTTCACAAGATCTGAAGAAACCTCACCCTCCGCTTAGAAAACTTATGATTTTACTTGAAAAATAAACTGAATGTAAGTAAAAACAAAAACTTTTACATTGTTTTACACGCCATGTTGCTTCTCAATTCTTCTATCCTCCTTAATACTTATTTAGCTAAAAAACAATTCATAGAACTTTTGAATATAATTGATAACAAACTATTTTGATCGAATCTAGAACACATTTAATATTTAATATAATGAGATAATATATTCTAAATATTGTTTCTTTTTCATCTAACGTAATAATATAATAAATAATTATTGCTCTCTTCGACAGAACGGCAATGGCAATATATCAATTCAGTTGGAAACTCTATTTATATAAAATCAAAAAAATTTTCATCTTTTATCTTTAGAATATAAAATAATCATATCTCGCTAATAGTATTTTAACGTCTAAAGCACTTAAGAGAAACATCGGTCAACTCCTCCCCAGGGTACGTTGATTTGAATGATTTAAAAGATTTTTAAAAAAATATCAGCACAAAGAAATAAGAAACAGAGCTTTAGGTCGCTATAAAAACAAAAAAAAAAAATACTCTGTGATGGAGTTGTGATCAGGTTCAGGTATTACACAAGTAGCTTAGGGACCAGATCAACTTGACTAGAATAATAACAGAATGATGATCGACGTTCGACGCGCACGGTCTATCTCTAGCTACCGATTTCAAGTAAAAAACTCTACGCTGTTGGCCAGTCCATATTCTACTTCTTCATTTTTATAAACATCCAGCATCTGAAAAAAAAAAAAAATCTAAATAACAATGAAATAAAATTAGATTACAAAGTAGTAAACTAAAAAAATAGTAGAAAATTAGACGGATGGACACAAACTCAGTTACAATTACAACAAAGGAGGATCCTTCATCTTGGTTGGTTGCTTTGGTGAGGATGCACTGTTTCTGTAACAAAAGTTGTGAAATGAGGAGAGTTGGTCGGACAGAAACATATGTACTTAGCGATAAGCAATAGTTCTGACAATTGCCACCAGAGATGCTTCTCTTTCTTTCTTATTTAATTTTCAAATTATCATAGCCTTGAAAAGTGAGATTGTATTACAAGTTCCTAAGTATATTATATATACTTTTTCTCTCTTAAAAATATGTTTAACTTCAGTTCTTTATCTAAAAGAATGAAAATTCTTATTTACAAGACCATGGTAAGACAAAATAATCAGCTCAACACCAGGGAAAGGAAAGTGTTGAGGAGGATATGGGATGGAGTTTTAGGAAACAGATTTTGGGGAAGAAAGAATGAAGAGATCATAATCCTGTTTGGGAAACCCGACATCATGGCGATGATAAAAAGAGCACTTATAAAATGGTTAGGTCATGTGGAAAGAATGACTGACAAAAGGATGCCGAAAAAGATGCTAAATGGGAAACCGGATGGCAGGAGAAGGAGAGGACGTCCCCAAATCAGATGGCTGGATGATGTGGAGGAAGATCTGAGGCAGTTAGAGATTCAGGAATGGAGGAAGAGAGCACAAGATCGAAGAGATTGGTGGGCTGTTGTGAAGGAGGCCAGGGTCCTTGTAGGACTGTAGTGCCCATATAATAAATAATGTATATTATATGCTGCATTTTGGATTATAGTAAATTAAAAATAAAATATTTATAAGAAGAGCCACTTGTTAATAGCATTAAGGCTAATAAATTCACTTACACTATTAACCTCAGCTAACAAGTCTTGTTTCTGTTTCTCGTGTTTTACGCTCAACTTTTCCTTTTCCCTTCCTTGCTTAATCTGTAAACATTATAATTATAAATGTTTGAAAAATATTAATGATATATTTCAAACTAAAATTTTTTTTTAGTTTTGAATAAAACATAATAAACATAAAAGAAAATAAAGATATTTAATTTAATGTTACCTGTTGCATTTTCCTCTCGTCTAGGAACTTTTTTGTATTGTTCTGCTTCTTCTCCCTCAGCCTCCTGTCTCTTTCACCTTTTGTCCTCAATGTTTTGTCATTCATCACTTCTTTCATCATTTCAACTGAAATTTTGGCCTGTTTGGCATTGATTTCTTTCATTTCCCTAAACAAAAAATTTAAAAAAATATAAAAATGCATTCTACAAGATAATGAACACAAATAATCAAAGGCCTATAAAGGATAAATGAAAAGAATTATTAATGCAATCAGATTTTCCACTACTTTGGACATTTATTATGGAATCAATTCATCCTGGAAAGAATTTACTTGCACAGATTGATCGAAAGAGATCTAAGTACAGACCTGTCATGCTTGCCCTCCAGCTGCTTCATCTGGTTGGCGTGCGCCTGTTCCATTAACCTGGTCAAAGACTCCTGCTGCTCGGTGATGTGCTGCTTCTTCATGGCCCAGATCTCTTTCCTCTGCTTCTCAATCATCTCGGACCATTGCTCAACTTGGCTCGCTACTGCCTCTTTTACTTCTGCTTCCTTCGATACATCGTTTTTACTAAGCAAATAAGTTTCTTTATTAATTTTATTTTAAATATTAAATAAAACAATATACATGAACTGTGTACATTTATTATTTCTTAAGTAACTACAAACATATTTATTCTAATAGGCAATATGCAAGAGGTTAAAATTTAAAATTTTTCCTCATATAATAAATGTTGATTTGTTTTTAGTTTTACAAAATATGTATTCTAATAAGAGAATTAAGATAATCCACAATGGCACACCATAACTGCTACTGCTGAAAGAAATAAAATATTTACATTTATTATTAAATGCATGTAAAGGTAAATTAGAATCTATATTTAATAAGTTAGATTTGCTGGTTGCAAAAGGATAGATTACTATCCTTTCGCAACTAAGGACTCCTAGAGAGGATTTATATTAAAAAAAAAGAATGAAATGAATTTACCAAAATTCTCAGGTTTTTAACTGAATTATATTTTACAGTAGAAACTCGATAATTCGACACGGATGGGGGAGGGAGGGTTACGAAATAACGGAAATGACGAATTACAGAATTTTGCTGTTAAAGTAATAAAAAATCATTTGAAAGTATATAATTCTAATTTGTTTGCAATTTATTGAATATAAAAATGACCATATGAACATTATAAACATTGGACATGAGTGACAATAGCAAAAAACACAAAAACCTTGGAACACAACCATTTTTATAAAATGAAATAATATACAAAAAGGTACATACACGCATAAAGTAGAAAAAGAAACAGGCATACCTACCATATTTATTTAATATATACCTATCGAGAATTAAAAAACAGGAACTCTTTCATAACACATAAATCAGTTCTTAAAAAAATCAGATATCTGTTGTTGTTTTTTTCTATTAAATAATTTACAAAATGTATAAATATATATTTTTAGTATTTTAACAAACCAAATGAGGGGGTTTAAAGATTAAACACATAGCAAGGGGAAAAAATACATTATACGTATTTAATTTTGTTATTTACAGTTGCCACACACCTGACGAATTACAGAATAAGATGAATTATCGAGTGATGAAATAACGAGTTTCCACTGTATATGTAAATTTATTTATTTATTTTAGTTTTACAAAACATGTAGGGCCAAGTTTTTTGTAACAGTGTAACAAAAAAATTATTTATATTTTTATAAAAAAAAATCGTTATAGTGTCTTCTAATTATTTACCATAAAATCAACAGTCTTCAAACTATTCATTAGCCTTGAAATAATATCAAAATCATACTTAAAAGCTATTTATTTTTAAAGTTATCTCAAATCACCAATTTGTTACAGTGTGCGACAGGGATGGGGTACAGCGTGACAGCCATAGTGGTACAGTATAACAACATGGGGAACACTATAACAGTAGACTAAACAAAATAAAATATGAAAATAGAAAACGTTTAACCTCAATTATGTTCCATAAAATTTTTTTGTAATCGAAATTAATTATAATCAAATTTATAATATGAGAACACTAAATTTTCTTCTTTAATCTCATTAGTATTGTGTAGACCAATGTCAGTCTTTCTTTTAATATTCCTAACTGTTTTCGATGTAATGCACCTAGAAAAAAATATATAATCAAAGGAGGCTCAGTATAGCATGTCATGTTGCACCCTACTGTTTGATACAAAACCTTGATGCTATTCTATTGAGCGAATAAAAATTGACCCACTGTAGCACACCACAACCACTAGTGCTGACAGCATTCAAATATTTACTTTTATTATTAGCTGTCCTACCCGCCTTCTGGCAGCACCTTGTCATACTTTTATTTTTATTACAAATATAATTTATTATTATTTACCCAAGTTGAATTTAAAAATAGTAAGTATGGCATATATAATAAATTCAATATATTAATAAACTAATGATAATTGATTTATTGGATTACTTTTTGCCTTTAACAAGCTTCTCGACTGCTGCACACTGCTGCTTCTGCATCATAAGCCTTTCTTTAGAATGTTTTTTCTGTAGTCCATCGAGCTGCTTCATTTGCTTCCTTTGAATTTTTACGAATTCTTTTTCCAGCTTAAGGTTCTCAATCGTGATGACTTCAAACTGAATATCTTCAACTGAAAAGATTCATTATTCAATTTGTTATTATACGAAAAAAAAAAAAAAAATAACAATGATTAAAAAGGTCAATGATAAAAAACTTTTCTACTGAAAATACCTTATTTTTATGTATTTTAGGGTGCTAAAATCACCCACCATGTCTTTACATTTTACAGTTAAATTTCATAAATTAAGCAATTTTTAAAGAAATTAACAAATTTTATAAAGTTCATATATATATTTTAAACAAGTAGCTGTAATTGGTGTATATGAGGTTGGCAGTACTGCTGAAAGGCTAATTATGTTTTTCTGTTGTCAGCTGAGATTTTGTTTACTGGATCAACAAATAATAATTTAAATTAAATTGTCATGGTTAAAAAAATCGTGGATTGTATTTTTTAAACTTTATATGTTTAGTTCATATTGCAACTAATAACATTTGACTAATGAATATTTTCTATAACTTCTTAAGGCCGGTTTACACGCTCAAGCCATTTACGCAAAATGGCTAGTGCAAATCAAGTCGATACTGTTTACACATTCAGTTTTGCTTGCACAAATGTGAAGTAAAAACCTCTGTTTTGTTAAAATAAAAATTGTGACGAAGAACTATTAATTCTTGCAACGGACAACAATGGTATAATATCCTTCTGCTATCTTAAAATAGTTGAACCCTGGAATATTTCAAAATAGTATAGCAAAAACTAAGAGAATAATAATGACGGAATATCCTTCGTATAACTTGAAAATCGTTATATCCTGGAGGAACCTAAAATAGTATTTTTAAAGATGCAAATTAACATATATGTGGCCAAGGATATCCTTCCACCATCTTAAAATCTTCCTTAAGGACAAAAACTAAAATTTAAACTATCCAGAAAGATTTAAAAAAAATAAATAGTATCCTTAAGGATGAAACCTGATGTGGACTAGGATGTCCTTTCGCCATCTTAAAATATGTAGTATCTTTAAGGACACTAAATAAAATAAAATCGTTAAATCCTGGAAGATTACAAAAAAAAATAGTCTACTTAAGGACGCAAACTAATTAGTGGGGAAGAAGAATGGTCAAGGAAATATATAAATAAATTTGTCCTTCTTCCGCCAAAAATTGTACATATTAACTCAAAATATAGTATAGAACAGGTGGTTGAACGTAAAATGCGCATGCGCTAGGCTTGAGCATCGCTTACACGCTCATGCCAATGCACCAACCTCAAGTCGAATTCCTGTCCCAACAGATTTTACTCAAGCCAAAATTTTAGGCTTGTGCAAACTTCAAACCAGCGTGATCCAATGGTCCAATTTATTTGCACTAACTGGCTTGTGCAAGCCAATTTGTGCAAATTGCATGAGCGAGTAAACCAGCCTTTTTATTGTATTATATAATTTTATACGATTTGTGATTGTTATATTGGTGGTTGTGGTCAAGAAGTGGATAAGTCAAATTACCTTGAAAACGAGTTAAAACTGTCAACAATCAAAACAGAATTTTTTATATCTGAGTTATGAAAAATTGATTAAATATTGCTTCTTAATAAGGCCTTAATGCATCTATTTTAGCAAAAATGGTATTTTTAGAATAATTATAGGATTTGGGAAAATGATCAAAAATGCCCAATTGAAAGGTGCACAATTTCGACTTTTCTACTCCTTCATGATAGCCAGAGGTATAATCTACTCTTAATACCTATTGCATGTTTTTCGATTATTCATAAGTAAAAATAATTTCAGAACATTAATGGATAGTATAAAAAAAAAATAAGCTTCCAAAAAGCAATTTAAAAAACAAAATTCACCTTTTTTTTCTTCTTCTTTATTTGCTTTTTTAGAATTTTCACCAGATCCTATCGCAAGTCCCTGAGTGTTGATATCAGTTTCTTCTATCCCCATCGCCTTCATTTGCTGGGCTCTTTTTTCCTGTGCTGATAGGAATGCTCGAGGATCAGACAGAGCATCCATAAAATCTACACAAATAAGAATAAGAAATAGTTTAATTTTTAATATATAAAAAAAAAAAAATAGATAACGAAAAAAATATATAATAAATTTGAAGTATATCAAAATAATTTTTTAACAAAGAATAAGCTTTGTCCATACTCAGTATAGTAAAAGATCTGATGTAGTGATGAAAGTACAGGAAACTGTGAACAACAACTTGCACAACAATTAACACGTTCCTTACTGTTAATTAGTTGACAAAAGGCAATAGCCTTGACCTTGGGTTTAATTAAGACAATGTTTAAAAAAAAAAAAAAAAAAAAAAAAAAATAAAGGGTAAGTCACTAGTAATGGTTATAGTTAAGGGAACTTATTGATAAAGGGGTAAGAGTCACTAGTAATGGTTATAGTTAAGGGAACTTATTGATAAAAAAGGGGGTTTCGTTTGTACAGATTGTAAAATGACATCTTTGGTTATATACTTAGAGTCTCAAAAGTTTATTCTATTGAATGTAAAATTGACAATTACACTAAAGCTTCCTTTCAAATGAATTTTTAAAATTTTCTACAAAGAGCTAAAAATGGATTCTTTGTCATCCATATTACTTTTTGTGCTAAAGTGAGACAGATTGTATACTAGTTATGGGCATGTTGTATCAGTTATGGTAACAGCAAAGACTAGTTATGGTCATGTGACAAGACAACATGATCTTCAAACAAATGTTTTTAATAATTTAAAAATGAATATTAATTAATAAACAACTAGAACTATAAAAATAATCTAAATACTAATACAATATGGTCTAAAAAAAAAAGAAGTAAAATATATATTTAAAAACAAAATCACTTGCACTCATTCACAAACTCAGTAGTTACTGATTAGCTTAGAAATCAAAGGAAATCTGGACTATAGCTGGGTCCATCATTCCAAATGCAGTGATGTGATATTTCAATAAGAGAAAACCGATATTATTATATAGTTCTATGGAGAGTGTAACGATAGAGATTAATGACTCTTTTTACCTCTTTTATTTAACTTTATTTTATTTTTAACCTCTCTTTACATATAATGTTTTGATATTTTTAACTTACTTATTACCTTTATAAATGCATAATTTACCTACATCTTTTTATGTCAATACAAGCTGTATTTTCACATCTTAACAAATATTACCATTTTCAAATCATTTTTTTTATTTTCATTACACAGTGGAATCCTGATATTCCATATACAGATATAACCGAGAAAATAAATATTTCACATACCGATATAAGAAAGAGCTTGTCCCTTAGAAAAATCTTGTTAATTCATATAAAACAATGCATTAGTCCTCTTGGTAAAACGTATTTTTTTTTCCTTGCAAGGTCAGCAAAACGTCTTATAATTATTATTTTGCGTTGAATTAGAGTTGTGTTTTTGAAAAATCTGGTTAATTCGTATTAAAAACCAATGCCCTAGGTATAACCTATTTTTTTCTTCACCAAAGTCACTAACTAAAACATCTTATAATTTGTATTTTAATTTAACTGGAGTTATTGAATTAGAATTGGGTTTTCCAAGATTTCGCTTGAACACACTGGATGATGCCAACTCATGTTAAGAATTTTTCTATTGAATCTTTATCATGGTCCCTACAAAAAATGTCTATCTGTTAAAAGAAAAAAAAAAGTAATATCAGCAATAAGAAGTAGTGAAAAACAAAGTAATGTTCGAAATTCATACTATTTAAATACAGTGTTGTCAATGTAAATAAGTATTAATAAAAATAAATTGAAAAAATACACAGCAATAAGTATGTTATAAAGAAATTAAAATTTTCGGTATATCGTATTTTTAATTTTTACACATGATATATCATAATCTCATTATAGAGAACCGGTCGATATATCGTACTTGTCCCGACGAAGATACAATATATTGGGATTCTACTGTATATTATATTTTCAAATTGATTGTATACCTTATTATTTTTTTAAATTTTATTAATTTTTTTTTTTTCGTTTTCTCTTCTGATTCTGATTCTTGAAATATCTTGTTTTAGCCGTTGACAAACTTGAAAATCTGTTTTGTTAATTTCAACAGTACATACTTATTCTTTTTTAATACCATTGACTGATTCCACTTAACGATCTACATTAAAAAAATTATAATAATTGTAATTTAAATCTATAGTGAATAATGTTTATAGCAAAAAAATACCTTCGAAGCCATCAGGAACATAAATCTTCAGCTCAATATTACAAAACAGCATAGGAAGCGACATGGGAAAGTTGGCCTCAGTCCTCAACGAGATATGCCTGTAGCCGGCTTGAAGCCCATCGAGCGGTAATATCCTCTGACCAAGCAGTTTTCCATTCTCATCATAAACGCCAAACCTCAATACGGCAAGGTCCGGCAATACTACCTGACAATAAACATTAGTTATTACTAAGCTAATACTTCAATAACAGATAAATATTTATTTAATATTTAATAAATATTTATTAATATTATTCATTAAGAATTGGTAGAATCGAGAATCAATATTTGGGATCCACACATTCCTAATAATTGTATTCATTACATAATTTAGCTTTCATGATAAAGTAATCAATGTGTGTATTATGATCAGCTGTTTTAATCATCAGACTAGCTAATGAGCACATCTCATTGCTTAAGTATCTAATAATTTATGTTCAACCAACTATAATAAACTAAAATAAAATTCAGTACTTATAACTAAAATAATGACTATGATATATGACCTAAATCTTCTCCCTATTGAACATCTTTGAACAAACCAAAGCATACTTTGCAAAAACTACAAAATCAGAAAATTTCCTAATTCAAGAAATTGGTTGTTACAATAAAAAATTCCCCTTGAAAGATGTACCCAGTAAAGAATAAAATATGTACTTGTAACATAACTCAGTTTACACGTCTCTTGATTATTATTTATACAAATTAGTGATTATACATTCATTAAATTTTATTATGTGGATTTTTTATTAATTTTTCTTTTAAAATGTAAGTAAGAACAATGTTAAAATATAAAATCTAACTATTATTATACAGTGGAGTTTCAATAATATGACACATACAGGAGGACCAGAGGAGTAGCGATTTACTAGAAGTAAAGAAAAAAAAAATCATGCAAAAAGGACAAATATTTTAAAATTATTCTGAAGAAAAAAAATATATTTATGCAGATATAATTTATGGCACTGGCATTGACAGAGGACATCAAAGTCGGACAATCTTGTGATAATCTCCAGCCGGGAAGCCGAATCTTCATTCCAAAGAAAGAAAGTTCAGTTCAGTTCAGTAGTAGACTAGAGGTAGTTGTTAGACTACCTTTGTTTAGGCATTTTAGACTTGTTTTGGACCCAATCCTTGAATTTTAGGCACAAATTTATCTCGGAAAGGTTTGACAGCAGAATGAAATGACAGATTTTTCTCATGTAATACCCAGGAGAAACCTTATACCAATAGGATTTTAAAATATATATAGCCATCCATCGCTAGCCTTAAAATTGCCTTTTCCTTCTCTTAAATAATGTAAAAAATGTTAACATTTTTTAAGACAATGACAATAACTCATTAATGAAGGAGATAATAATTCTAATTCTAATAACTAATTTTTTTGCTGCATGTTTTGGGATTGATAGTCCCTTTTCCAGGGATACATAAAAATTTAAAACTCTAGCAGTAAGTCAATCTAATTGACATTATATTTCCTAATAAAAAATTGACATGATTACCTTTCTAAATAGGAATGGTTCTTCGTTATATACAGGGTTGAGGCCATTGCTAGGAATCACACGCGTTCTAAATTCTTTCCTTATTGTATCAGTAGGTAGGCCGTACATATCCACTTCCACATATGTACCAACTTTCTTATCTGACAGAAACTGACCAGCTATTACCTGAAAATATAGTTAATTTAAACTTAATCAAATAACAATTTATAAATAATTAATTAAAAATTATAAGATTATAAAACATCATTTAATTTTTGTAGAGATAATACGATAGAATGTAGAATACAATTAGGATTCATGAATTCTTTACAACGTCTATTGGCATTTTTTTATTCTAAAACTAGTTTTGAATATTAAACATACAAAATCAGTTCTAAAAACATACTAAAATTCAAAATATCAGCACTTTGCTACATAGATTATATATATTGCTCTGGCACTTGAAGTCATCCATTATAATTACTTCTCTGTTCCTAATAAGGCTTCCCTTTCTATATCAGAGTAGAATTGTTCTTTATCCAGCACAACCGTATCTTCTGTTGAGGTATAAACCAGAATTATGGTAACTTTTCTCATAGCTAACAACATATGACGTAATTATTCAGAATGACGGGTAATTTAAGATTACTGAGACATTCTTTTTACTACTTTATTTTGATGAAAAATAGATTAAAACTGTATCAATTAGCATATAATTTTTTTTTATTACCTGTACAGCACATTGCGCTGCAATAACCCCGTCCACAGGAGATTCTGCAAAGGGATCGAAGTTCCTGTCTGCACGCCTCATAAAGTCTGGTTTAAGTAAATAGCCGCAGTTTCCATTATATTCAAATTTTCCCTGGTTCAGCTGCATAGGGAGATCGGCAGTTTGGAAGTTTAGTGAAACCATTTGGCAGCCGGCGTTCCAGAAAACCTAATCAAATTTTTATAATCAATGATTATATTAAAATAAAATAAAAAAATGTAAATGACAGCTTAAAAGAAAAGTTACTTTGCATAATTAATTATTAAGTAACTTTGATTTTTGTTCTATTTTCAAAAACTAAGTATAAAATAAAAATTATAAACGATCAAATAATAGACTATTTTGTTTCTTTAATTTTTTTTTTGGGACTCAGTTCCCGTAAGATAATAACCATATGTTATTCACTGCCCTCATGGCCTTCAATGTTTTGGTAGAAACATTGTGAGAAATAAATATATGTATTTTCATAAATTTCTAACTAGAAAAACAAGTCCATTATAAAATATAATTATGAATTCATACCAACATATTCACTAGTTTATTATTATATCTATTAATCAATCAAGCTCTATTACGTGGTACAGATAAGAAAGGCCAGGAGAGGTTCTACTGCATCATATTTATTTATAGTCAGGTGCTAAAATAAAATAACTTTAATATTGTAAGTTTGGGCGCCAATTTTTTTTTTTTTTTTAAATTGTATTTTTATTTGTTAGATAACTTCTAAATTGGTAAGCAGAGTTTAATTTTTATTGGTACCTGAGGCATGTAGTTAGAGGAATCAGCCCTCGTTCCCTTCGGGTATATCCTGCTCATCTGCCTTTTGTTGTAATTCACAAACTCTAACGCCTGAGATTTCAAGTACCCAAGTCCAGTGTTCTCGGCAAACGAGCTCATGTTATGATGAATGTTCTTCTCTGAAGATTTAAACAAACATTTATAATTTTTTTTCTGTTGATAAATTTCCAGTAAAAAATCAATATCTAATTATGACTACACCCATAACTAGGCAGTATAATTTTTTTTGTAAAACCTGAACCACTTACAACCCATGAAGGGTCTTAGGTTCAGTACTTAGGTAAGGCTGTACTGTTTCTGAGCCAACGGTTGTGAAAGGAAGTGATTCGGCCAGAATTCACACTCAACCGACAGTTTTTTCCCCTCTTAAGGGTACCCACTTTTTATGAGGCTGGATGTGCCACTGGAGGGTCTTCCAACCTCAAATTCGATCCACAGCTGAAATAACAGAACTCGGGCCCGGGAAAGTGGACCAGATGAAATTTTTTATGTATGAAGTTATAATACAGAAAAGTTTGAAGCTAAGAAAAATTTGGTCAGGAAGGAGTGATTTCAATAGTTTTATAGATTAAAGGGTACTATTATTCAAATAATTAACTGGATTTTATCAGAACATTTTGAAAGCAGTCTCATAAAGATCGACAGGTACATGAATCCTTTTGCTACAGCAGCACAAAGAATAACTACGGGAATCTGAACCAGATGCTAAAGGATGACAATACAGAACAAATTATGGAGTTGGAGACTGATGAAGATCAGGTGAGGGAGATGGAAAGAGATCAAAATTTCGAAAATGAATTTATTAATCTTTAATAGATTGTAGAATATTGATCCAGATTACTTAAGAAGAAGGAATCTGTCTAGTTTAATTTAAGTTTATTTTTCTCTATATGGCTGAATTGGGTTCAAAGTGAAGTTAATCAAAATCGCATTCTAAAAAGTTTGGGCTATTAGTTAAGATCTATCTGATCAGATGAAGATGTTACAATGTCCAGCCGAAGGAACCCCCAACCAAGCTTTATTTTCCCTCCTCTCACTTATGGAGGACAAACGTAGGACCAATTCTACCTCTTTTAGCTATTTGAACATATTCTAAGCACTAGGTGCAAATTGCTCTCATTATTCATTATGTTGGACTCCTGAATCTTTCAGTCCTATTATTTTCCTGTTTCAAATAATTAAATTATGTAAAAAGTAATCATAAGGATTGAGGCTGGTTTGAACAACCATTTTCTTGAATGAACGCTACACCTGACCCATTAGCTTAGAAATGATTAATCATTGGTATATGTTATTACAAAATAAAAAGCCTATGTTTTTTCCATGAATAAAATAAACATCACCTACTTTTTGATAATAAATATATAAACATATTTATGAATAATTAAAAAGAAAAAAAAATTAATTTGATTAACAGTAGTACTTACGTTCCGCAACATCAAAACCCTGGAATTTAATTGGCTGTGCATAGTTGACCATAGACGAGAGCCAAGGGTGAACGTTGGTGGTACTACCAGTGTACTGTATCTGCACAGGAGGTGCCTCAACGGCAGCCACTTCAGTTGACTCTTCGGCTACAAGCGGCTGAAACAGGAATTATTTATTGTTAACATATGATAATAGAAAATATCGATAATTTTTCAAAATTGACTAAAATTAGAATCGAGCTAGTGTCAACTTCTGACTAGAGTTTACCATAATAATTGATACTATTTGAAATATACTTATATCATTGAAATACATGTACTGTCTCTACATGATATAAAACATCAATTATCTTTAGTTTAAATAAGATTGTGTCAAGAATGATGGACTGTTAGACAATTGAAGAAACAAGTGAGCACAGAAAAATTATTATTAATACACAGAAGGGTCCAGACTTGACAAATATATAGTCATTTTATCACTCCTCGACTAGACATATCTTTGGATATGAAGGCCCATTAATGAGTACTACCACCATTTGCATCATAGTAACTTGCCTCTACATGTTTCTTTACAATTTTTATTTAATGATTATTCAGAGATAACAAAAACCCTCAAGGAATAACAAAAAAGTATAATAAAATCGTGCGATTGTCAAGTGGCCTTTATTAGCAACAGTTTGGTATTTCAATACTATTTCTTATTTTCCAATAGCGAATACATACATTTAACATTTAATGTTAGGCTTTTATAAGCAAGATTCCTAAAGAAAATTGCTTTAAATTCAATACCATGTGCATTAAATTTTATACAGTGTTCATATAGTACAAAAAAAATTCTTTTTAAAGATTAAAAAATTAATTTTTTTTTTCTTTTACTTTTTAGGAAGAATTACTATTAGGAACCACAAAAACTATTGTCAATGTTAGTGGCATCGACCTTGGATGATTAACAGTACAGATTCTTTTCTCAAGAACTGGTGGAATTGAGAATCAATACATCCCTAATATATATATTTATACGATATGATATACCTTTTTCTCATCCAAATTTACAGCAACTGGAGCAGAAGCATCCTCCTTCTCTTCATCATCAATGACGAACTGACCCTGGAGGAACAAATCAAGCTCTCTCTTCTCGACTTCGGGTTTAAGTCTTTTATTTTTGATTAAAATCTTTCTTTTTAAAGCCGACGGTGGTGGTAGGGCTACACCTGGTTCCAGCTGAAAAGGTAATTTACGAACTATTAAAGTGAAAGTTAGAAAAAATAAAAATTATTGTTTAAATTACTTTGAATAAAAAACAAATTAAAGTTTAAAAAACTAAAAAAAAAAAAAAAAAAAAAAAAAAAAAAAAAAAAATGCTTAATAGCAAACCGAACTAAAAAGTTGTATTGACATCTAGAAGTAGCAATCGGAATCTTTAAAAATCCTATCTTGCACCAAATCTAATGATCTACAACTATTAGTATATAAAGATTTTTTGATTGGCGAAATTCATCAATTTTTGACAATCGATTGTGGCTAAATGCCAAAATCAAATTCAGCTTAAGAGGTGTCTTTAGAGGCACGATTTAATAAACTTTAATTCTGTAAATAGCACATTTTTCGATTTAAAGCATTTTTGTACATTTTTTTTTGTTGGCAAAAATCTGAAAAAAGTGCATAAAAGTTGTTTTTTTACCCCCCCCCCCCCCCCTCAATGTGTTTATTTACCCCCCTTATCAAATGTGTAGATATTTTCTTCTCAGGACCCATCTGGAACATAATGATTCATAAAATCTACTACTCCACTTTTTACAAGGCAGACCCGCTTTTGGGGGGTATTTCAACTGGATTAAGTAAGAAAATTAAACCAAAGTTGGGCAATTATTGTATTGTCATTGCACCTTGACACGTATACAAATTTTCAAGATAACCAGATAGCTGGAAATTGGTGAAAATTGCGATGCAAGATTCCGTTACATAAAGGTGAAGTTAATAAAAGTGTATAAATAAAAAATGACCGTTTTATCAAATTCCAGAGTTCAAAAGTCTGTAAATATCTTAATGCTATTTATTATTTACCAATACTTAGTAATCCCTTTAGAGCATTCTCTAAGCTTGTTTCTAACACTGGACTTCTTAAAAAAAAAAAAAACCTCAGTTCAGTTATTTATTTTAAAGAAGGAACATGACAGTGTCCTACGAAATTCTCGTAATTTTAAGACATTAATGAAAAAAAATTTCACGGCCGCTGAAGCAACTCGTGAAATTATTAAATATGAAGGGGGAAGGTGTTCTTGAAGAGCGCACTGCGCGGCGTTGGTTTGAAAAAATTAGAAGTGGAGATACGACGTTGGAAAAGAAGAAGGGCTCCGGGTGGCCATTAATGGGGTTCTGAAGGAAGCTGTTGAGTCAAATCCGTCCACAAGTACTCGCGAACTTGCCAGGGAGTGTGGTATGTCGAAAGATACTGTTAGTCGCCATCTTCTCTCCATGGGGAAGGTGAAAAAGACCAGTAGACTGGTCCCTCACGAACTTACTCCTCAACAATCAGCAGAAAAGTTTACAGAACTTTATGGGTTTGAACTCTTGCCTCATCCACCATACAGTCTAGACCTCGCACTATCAGATTACTACTTGTTTCGATCCCTGGCCCATTTACTTCAAGGGAAAAAATTTGATAATTTTGCGGAAGTTGATAATGCTGTCCAAGAGTTCTTTGACAGCCATCCTGAGGAATGGTATCAGCGTGGCGTCGAGCTATTGGCTAGCAGATGGGTAATGATGGTAGATTACGATGGACTATACTTTGAGTATTAATTGTATTTTATATCTAAGAAATAATAATACAAATATTTGTTTCAAAAACGGTCATTTTTTTTTATACACCCCCCCCCAAAAAAAAGGTTCTGAATTACAGCAGAAAATTATATCTGAGTTGTCTGTTATTTTAACAAAATTTTATGAATTAAGGCTAAAAATGTTTATCATTAGCCTTTGTACAAAGCAATAATATTACAATCAACATAAAAAAAGACATACATACTGGAAAATCAGGAATTTGTTCTTTGAGTAGGAGGTCACCCAATATATCATCACAATACTTGGCCAACTTATACTGCTGTGTTTTACAACAATGATTTTCAAAAGAAAGGATGACAGGGAAGTCAGAAGTGACGAAAGCAGTGTCTCTTAAAGCATATATCACATCCTGAAAATTAACCATAAAAATTATACTAAACCAATGAAAACAAAATATAAATTGTGCAATAAAATAAGAATTGGCCAAGTATTGATAGTATCATACTTTGAATAAGATGTCTGTACACATAGCTTTCCCATGAGTTATTATAGGCTCGTCATCGTTACCATCCCAGCAATCTAATTCAACACACCTATAAAAAAAAAAAGTTTTTGTAAAATAATAAAATTCCTTTGAGTTTATAAACTTTTAAAATTAAAATAATACCTGCAACCAGCTAAGAGGACTTGTCGGTACATTTCAACACTGGATTTGCCTCCAAATTGGCGCCCGGTAAGGTACGTGTTGTGTGAACTGTTGATGTAATAATGAGACAAAGGTTGGTCCATGTCCATGTAAAAGTCTAATCTGTCCAAAAAGACAGGAGCGTTTTCATCTGACATTAGGTATCGGATTAGACCATCCTTAGTCAATTTCTCTGCAGAAAAAAATATAATTGTAATATTATTAGGTATTGGATTAGACCATCCTTAGTCAATTTCTCTGCGGAAAAAAATATAATTTTAGACAAACAAAATAATGTAAGTAAAAATAAATAAATTAATTTTAAAATAACAATTATCAGAGAATAAAGAATGGATACATACATCAAGGATGATAATAAAAAGTTAGCAAAAAAAAAAAAAAAAAAAAAAAAAAAAAAAATCTACAAAACTGATTGGTTGATATATTTAATGTTTATGATTGGAAGAATACAAATTATTAACAAACAGCATGGCATAAAAAAAAAATTAAATTTTATATGAATAATAATGAAAAAACAAAACACTCAGTTATATTGTTATTATATTAAAACAATTGTATTCTTTACTTAAATCAAACTAAATATTTATTTTGAGGATCTATCAATTATGAACAGGACTGATTTTCTTAAAACTTCCCAATGGATTCTAAATATGGAGGGGATTAATGCACAGTAAGTACCTTTAGTTAGAGGAAAGAACCTAACCAACTCTCACCAACCTGTTTAGCATCAACTGAATCCATAGAAAGAAGAGAATGTCTCCATGGAGCAGTGGATTGTCTCAAAGTTTTTGGCCAAAGAGGAAATGAAAACAACTGAAATTCTGTGATGACTACAGACATGATTCAAGAACATCCTGTGAAGAATTACCGTGTTTAAATGGCACAATACATTTGCTGAAGGACATCATCAACCAAGAAAAAAAGTGATTGAGGCCAAAATTTAAATGGTTCAAAATCTCAAGAGCAGAAAATCAGGATATAACTTTTTTCGACAAAGCTAACATTAACTTTTCTGGTCAAAGCTAAAATCTGTAATAGGGAGTATCCAACTAACTGTTAGAGATGGATTGGGATTTTGCAAAGTTTATGCTTTACAGAGATGTTCGCCGTCTGTTAGCAGTGGATCTGAAGTGACATGGATTATAAATTTCTCAGCAACTCTTCAATTGATATCAGCAAGAGGGTAATGCCTTTTTGGATTGCATTGCTATTTCTGTTTAAACTTGGGTGCACAACTACACGCCCAAGTAGAAAAAAGCAAGTAAGGAAAGGAGATAAAGTGGCGAGAGGGTACCAGTGAAGGCAAAGACACAAGTGGCAGATAAAACGGTATTTTTAGATCAGTTATGTTTATTCCTGATTTTCATCACCATCGAAACACAATATTATTGTGAATTACTAGTGATTATGATATTATCATTCCAAGGAAAAGGATAATGCACGATAAACTATTGTGATATTGAAGAAGTAAATAGTGTCAACAAACAAATGAACAATACACTTTCTTGGTTATATTTATAACTATTTCTGAATTATTTCAAAATAATATTTACTCTCTTTAACAGCTTCTTCATTCTGTTCGTAGGTAGCAATGATTTCAGCCGCTCTCTTTTCATCGTAGAGAGGATATAAGATTTCATTCAGCCTTGGGTCTCGCTGCTTTTCGTTCAAGAAATTAATAAACTGGTCAATGTTAATGAAATCTGCTTTACCCTCAGTACTAACAAACAAACAAAATAATGATAAAACGTTAAAAATTATATTAATTTTTTTAAAACAAAATTCTAACAACAAACAGATATAATACAGGATTCTATCATAGAAGTGAAACCTAGTTGCATATCGTAAAAAAAAAAAAAAAAAAAAAAAAAAAAAAAAAAAAAAAAAAAAAAAAAAAAAAAAAAAAAAAAAAAAAAAAAAAAAAAAGAAAAAAAAAAGGCTCTTATCGTTTTGTTGAATAAAATTAGCTTCGTGAACTTTTATTATATTTATATTTGTATGGCTAAACATCACATTATTAAAGCTTATATAGAGAGACATTCTGAAAGTTAATTTTAACTAAAGATGATATAATAGATAAGTAAATAGATTGAAGCACCATTATATGAAATAAATTTGATAATGTTTACAGAAGTTGGTCACTCTTAACTAATAAAATTAAATTACTAATATAATAAATGATACAACAACAAATTTAATTAAATTAGAATAATAAATGACCCTTACATAGACTGGAAAAGTTCTTCTATGTCATTTCGAGGACATATCTTATGGTAAAGTTCATAAAATTTGTCAAAAGTAAAATCCGCTGGCTCAATCACATCATTCTGTAAATGAGAGAACTACATTGGTACAACATCTAACACAAAATATTAAAAGAGATAATAATTACAAATATTTATTTAGTATCTTTAATATTATTTAATTATATATATTGATAGAATAATCATATAAGTTATAAATAAAATTACAATTAATAAGAATATTATTCAATTATAATCAGCTGTTTAATGTACTATTTTAACTAACAAGGGGACATTTGGAGTTTTAACTCACACATTTGAATGCCGATTTTTGTGTGGGTAGTAGGGACCTGTAATAGTGCAAAACTAGAGTTATAACCGCCAATGGGCATTAGGAGCCCAGAAAAAAAATAAAATATGAAAATCATGTTTTATTTTTGTTCTCAGCTTTCAGTCAAGATAGAGAAATAATTCTTTCACGTTCAATTGCAGTTATGTATGTTGTTTGATATAAAAATACTTTTGTTACGCTCAAGACACTACCCGGCTTTAGGATACACAAAAATGATAAAATTCCAAGGAAATCTGCTGTAAATCAGTAGAAACTTTTTTTCATGAACAACTGACTTCAAATCTCGATTTAACCCACCATAAAACCCTTATATGTGAAACTTTATCAACATCAAAAAATATTGATTTTTTACTTTTATTTATCTCAATAAGGGGAAATCCTGCGACCTCTGGATTTGGGCTAAACTATGCAGTTTTAGTGCTTCTAGATGACCTTAAAATTTGGTCTCAATCAGTGGCGAAATATGTGAGATAGCGCAAATTATTTACATTTTTTCAGAAATTGACAACCTTGCCTTCTAAAATCCTGCAAAATTTTAAAGGTAAAAAAAAAAAAAAAAAATTATTTTTGACTTCGACAAAATTTAGTTTCTACATATTTTTTAAGATGAGGAATCTGAATATCAGTTTTTAGTTAAAAAAATGTTCTCACCTATGTTACATAAATATGACGTTTTAAAATGATCTATTTCTATTATTATATTAATTTTTACAAAATAAATTTCAAATAAGACCATTTAAAAAATATATACATATTTTTTAACCAAAACCTGATATTAATTTTAGACTATTCATCAATCTTAGGATTTCAATACAATTTGAAACAAAAATATGGGTGGGGAATTTCTGAAAAAAATGTAAATAATTGGCTCTATCTCATCCATTTTGCCACTGATTAAGAACCAATTACAAGGTCATCTAGAAGTCCTAAAACTGCATAGTTTAGCCCAAAACCGGAGGTCGCAGGATTTCCCCTTATTGAAATATCTCAAGTTATAGCTGACCTCGGATTTTTTCATTAACATCAGTTTTTGTCCACTAAAATCTGGAGTAAATCCAATGTTTTATACATTGATAAAAAGCAGAATGTATGCTGATTCTTGTGATGCTATTACTATTGTAATCGGTTGAACACAGCAGTTGTTATGGCCTTCAGATATTGTTGATGAAATTTCAACTACAAAATTTAAACCTCCTCGAAAGGGGTAAAAAATCAATATTTTTTTATTTTGATAAAATCTCAGATATAAGGGTTTTATGGTGGGTTAAATCGAGATTTGAGGTCAGTTGTTCATGAAAAAAAGTTTCTACTGATTTACAGCGGATTTCCTTGGAATTTTGTCATTTTTGAGCACCCTAAAGCTGGGTAGTGTCTTGAGCATAACAAAAGTATTTTTATATCAAATGACATACATAACTGCCATTAAACGTGAAAGAATTATTTCTCTATCTTGACTGAAAGCTGAGAAAAAAAAATAAAACGTGATTTTCATATTTTTTTTTTTTCTGGGCTCCTAGCACATTGGTGGCTATAACTCTAGTTTTGCACTATTACAGGTCCTTACCTGTGAGTTAAAACTCTAAACGTCCCCTTGTTAGTTAGTGGAAAAAAACAAACAAAAAAACAGCTGATTCTACCAAGACACCTTGCTTCATTTCTGAATTTATTAGCACAGGGTGGTCAAGTCAGGGGAAATTGTATTTAGCATGATTCCAGGTTATTTTTCATAAAATTTTAGGTGAATTTTAATATAAAACTTGAGGTAAATTTTTCTTCACCGATGAGAATAATGACTTCCACTATTATTACATTTAGTTTGGTAAATCAAAAAATACAAATTATATAACACATCAAAACGAACAATAGTAGGATAAATGTTCATAGAATAAATCCTTTTAGAACTATAAAAATTTCCAAACCACACTTGCAGATCACGCGCTATCTTGAAAACTACTTGTCACTGATCTCCTACGACCAGCCATCATGTGTTTCAAGAGATCGTGAATTTTTATTGAATTCATTACAGACATCGTGTGTTTAACATTTAAAACAGTTATTTACAAGGTCATTTATATTAACGATGAGTACATAAATCCCATTTATTTTTGATCTTACAAATCACGAAATTCCAGGCAAATTGTAAAATTCAAGCATAATCCAAGCTTTTTTTCTAGTGATGAAATTCCAGCAGAATTCCCGGTTTTCAAGTAATTCCGGGTCGGTAAATATCCTGTAACATGATATAAAAAATAATCTGTGCACATAATTTACCTTCCCAGATGGCAGGCCAAGATCTTGAAGGCATTGGTAAACCATTTTTTCAGTTTTACCGGAAGCAAAAGTTCTTGCGACAACCTTCACAGGTACCTTGCCTTTAGGGTCAACCAACATTCCGAGCCTCATCCAACTGAAAAATTTCAAAACAATACAAAAATTAGCGATTGAACTAGCGAAATGATGGCCTTTGCAGTTGTGAGCAGCTTACACCGAGCACCAATGGAAACACATTCAAGGCGTGAAAAGCAGACTAGTGATTAGTTGTTTTTTTTAAACTATACAGTTAATTTAAATATGATGCCCTAAATTTTCGTTTTACTCACTGCTTCATAAGATTCGTCCTGGGGCAGACATTGTTCATCTTGTTATTATGAGTGATTTTTCTTAAACCGTCTTGCCACGCCTGTGAAAAAGTAAAACATGCAAAAAGATAACATCAAAAACTAAAGATACAAAAAATTTTAAATAAAAAAAATTATAATAATTTAAAATAAAATTAGAAAAACATAGTTAAAAAAAAATTAAATAAATTGAAATTGAAAAATAAATTAATTAAAAGAAATTATGACAGATAAAATAAATAAAGGTTAGAATATTAAAAATATATTAAAAAAATAAAAATAAAAAAACAAAAGTCATGCAGCCACAATTTCTTTATTTGGATCCATTCATTGATCTATAAAGCTAAATTTTTCATGCACTTAAAGACAAGAGATCATTGCACGTTAAATGTTTAATTTTTTTTAATACAATAAATTACAACTAATTAATTTTTGTTATCATGGGCACAAATTCTTTATATCAATCAAAAATATTTACAATAAATATGTAAATTTTAAATATCAATAAAAGTAAATTCCATTGCAATTATGTTGATTATTATTTATTAATAATTATAAAAAGAAAAAATTAAAAATCGGTAGCAATTTTTAAAAACTTATAATAGTCCAATTCGATTGAATATGTAAACCTATCTCCGTAAACAGTGATTAGTACTTTTGACCCCATAAGTCACTGTTGATTTCAGCTTTGGAGTGTAACATATTTTTGACTATGACATGTGGAAACACTGTAAATAAGTAAATTTAAATTATTAATTATTGTAAAAATATATTAATGGTTACTTGTCGAATTAAATTGTTTTAGAAGTCAAACCTGCAGATAGAACAATGTTTTCCCAAAAAAATGTAGTGTTATGTTGAATATATGCATAAAGGAGCAGAATGTTGAAATATGATTATTTAGTAAATTCCATTATTTTATCATTTTCTTTTTTTAATGTAATGATGCAAAGGAATATAAAAAACAAAATAATTTAAAGCCGTGTGTTATTATAGAAAAAAAAAATCATATACATCAGATACTAACAGTAATTTAACAATTTCATTATGATCAAGCAAAATGGTTGTATGAGTTCATTTGATTTAGATAAGCAATATCTGGATAAAATAAATTTTATCACAAGAAGATCAAACCTTCTCACCTCCCCCCCCACCCTTAGCTCACCCCCTGAGGAGTGGACTTTTAGTATGTTTACCTTTTAACTACTCCTAACGAAGCTGTGAAGTCAAAAATTATCGCCTATTTCATGCACTCTACACCCCTCTTTAAACACTCTTTGACTAGTGTTACACCTCTCCACAAAAACATGTTGGTCGGTTCTCTTTTGGCTATAGCTCCGAGACAAATTGTTTGATCCAAAATTAATTTTTTTCATCTGAATGCTCGCTAAATTTACTATTTAATTGTAGAATTGTAATTTCAAGCATAATCTAATCTTTTTTCGACATGTGACACAGCTCCAGCACAATTCCCGGTTCTCAAATAATTCCAGGTAGGTGATCACCCAATACTACACTTGACATATATTTTCAATACTTCAATTTCAGAATGCAATATAAGCTATAAAGATTTCCTGTTTTTTTTTTGGAAAAATGCCTGATTAAGGATGTCTCATGTCAGTGGGACCACAATATTAAATAACTAAAAAAAAAAGAAAAAAAAAATATGATAAGATTTATGAATTTCAGAAGCTAATTATTAAAATTAAAAGCATTCAGTGCCTAATTAATTTAAAATTTAAAGAAATAATCATTAATTGACTACAAGTAATTACTTAATATCCCTTCCTAATCAATTCAGCTAATGGTGTATCAATCTAAAATTAAAACTAATAATAAATATAAATTTAGTGCTAAAAAATAAATAAATAAAGCGATTAATAAATAAATTATAGAATGATCTGTAAAATTTAATTATATAATGGCTTAATGTATTTCCATGCAGACGCATACATCCTTCTCCCGTCCCCTTCAGTTCGGGGAATACATAATATATCACAACATGCTTTTTTTGTTTTCTTTATTTCTAAAGTCTTATTTTATAAAAAATTTCTTTAAAAAAAAAATGGACGCTGGTAATTATTACGAGCAAGCAGCATCACAATTAATAATGAATAAATTGTTTGTTAGGAAAAAAAAATGGATCACAAGCAATAACTGAATTAAAAAATTTATGAGGCAAATCACTCCCAGCTAAATATGAGGCTCTCTATAACCCAATACAGATGATGCATCGAAAAAAAAAAGAAGAAAAAAAAAATGTTAGTGGCTACTTGCGAATTATTGCATGCAACGATCATGCAAAATGCTTGCTTTCGGAAGGGCTGCAACTTACTGCTTTTTCAAACAAGTCATTGGACAAACGTTGTTCGCTTTAACATTGTGCGTTATTTTCCTGAGACCATCTAGCCAGGCCTGTTAACCCAACACCGACATTTCTATGTTATTAACGAAAGGGGTAAAAAAATAAATAAATAAAAAAAAGTAAATAAAAAAAAAAAATTTGCCCGTTAAAAAGAATTAAATTTTGGGCGCCAATTATAGAAATAACAATATATGTAATAACATATTCATCAAGATAATTTAAAGGCAATATAATTTTTTTTTTAATAAAAGATTAAATTGTTAAAATATAATTAAAACTAAATAATATATATATTAGATAATCTTAATAAAGATATATTTCTTTCCGAAATCTCAAGAGGTTCAAGTTTAGCAGTAGAAAACTTTTTTTGTACAATCAACTCAGAACCAACTCTACAAGTGTTGGAAGAAATTCTTAAGGATTGAAGGAAAAAACTGGTGGTATGCAAAAAAGCTAACCATACCACCTTTCCCAATAGCTGGTCAAGGTGCAGTACCTTTCTGCAGTTAATCACTGAACCCAATTCAATATAAATACCCTCCCCTGAGTTATTGTTTTTATAATTTTATTCGTTAAATACCAAAAAATTGATAATAAACAATAAATTATGAAAAATCACTTGAGGTACGCATGATGGTATAGAAGGGTCCATACAATTAGGACTGGTGAATTAATTGCCACTTCTATTATTTTTATTTTTTTTTATTTGAAGACTATTTTCGAATGTTGATTCATTATCAGTTCTAAAAACATGCAAACAATTTTAAAACAACAGCACTTTGCGACATAGAATATATATTTTAAATTGTTGTTAAAAATTTATGATATTATATATGTACTAAATTGTTTTTTAAAAAGTAAGAAAAGGTCATGTTTGTTGATTACTTGTCATAAATTTTTAACAACAATTTAAAATATATATTCTATGTCGCAAAGTGCTGATGTTTTCAAATTTTTTTTAGAGCTGATGAATGTTTAACATTCAAAACTAGTCTTCAAATAAAAAAAAAAAAAAAAAAAAAAAAAAAAAAAAAAAAAAAAAAATACAATAGAAGCAGTAAATAATCCACCAATTATTATGACAATAATTGGGTAGAATCAGCAATATGACATGAAAATAACAATCTTTTAATCCGAAATACATGGGACCATAATTCCGAGACAATATTAACCAATGAAAATGATATAGAATCACCTGATATAGGACTTTCTGGACACTGTTCAAAAAATAAAAAATTAAAAATCACCTAGAGAAGACAATCTGGTGGCTGAATTTTTCAAAAATAGTGGCGAAGTTGTTTTGAACCAACTGTAATCTTTAATCTTTGACATTTGGGAAAGTGAAAAAATGCCTAAACAATGGAGAACCAGTATAGTATGTTACATATATTAAAAAGGGGTCAAGCTCCAATGTACGAACTACTGTGGCATATCGCTGTTAAATGTGACTTTTGAAGTATTTTCCAACATCTTATCAAAGAAGTTAAACTGCTTTGCTGAATGCATTATCCAGGAATACCAGTGCAGATTTCGGCAAGGAAAGGAAACTATGGACCAGATATTTGTGAAGAGGCAGTTGTTTGACAGCATCGACTGTTCTAAATTGATGGAAGCCTTGACGGATTTCAGAATCCCACATTAATTAATTCCTCTTATTATGATGACAATGTATGGCAGTAACGGTAAAGTCCTAGTTAATGGCGATGTGAGCCATGAATTCCCAATATCGGCTGGTATGAGGCAAGGTGATGCCCTATCTGCCACTCTTTTTAATCTTGCACTTCACAAGGAGATAGAAAAGCTAAATTATAAAAGCAATACTCTGAACTCAAGCACTCAAATCTACGCATATACAGACGACATCTGTGTGGTAGCTCGCAATATCCCTGCATTTAAGGAACTTCACAAATCTTGACAGAGAAAGTAAGAAGCTAGGGCTGCTTCCTAGGAGGATTTCCAGTCAATGAAAGGAAAACTAAATATATGAACTTGGGCTCAAATAATAATGATGTGTTCACTGTTGGAGACTATGCCTTCGATCATGTCAAAGAGTTCACATACCTGGGTACCGAACTCAATCATGAAAATAAAATGATTAATGAAGTAAATAAAAGAATGATGGCTGCGAATAGGGCTTACTTCGCCAATATCCGTTTTTTTAAGTCCTCCTACTTATTAAGAACTACAAAAACCAGAATTTACAAAATGCTTGTAAAACCAATATTGACATACAGAGCCGAGGCATAGACCTTCACCACTATGATGGCCAATAAAATTAAGGTCTCCGAAAGAAAAATATTAAGAAGAATTTATGGCCCTGTCTATGACAACGACAACAAATAATGGAGATATCGCACAAACAATGAAATATATGTGGTATATAAAGACAGTAATGTGCAACGATTTGTTAAGTATAGACGAATAGAGTGGCTGGGTCACATAATAAGGATGTCGAATGATAGAATGCCTAGCAGGCTGCTGAATGGAACCATTATTGGTACAAGAGCTGGTCGGCCACGCAGACGATGGCTCCAGGATGTGGAGGAGGACCTTAGAGTGCTAGAAGTGACTAGATGGAGGGAGAAGGCAAGGGATAGGAATGTGTATAGTAAGATTGTCAGGGAAGCCAAGGCGCACTCCGGGCTGTAGCACTACGCAAGAAGAAGAAGAATCCGAGACAATAATAAATCATTTATACACATAGATTTTACAGAGGGAAATCTCACAAAACATTTGTACTTCAATGCTTTATGGCATATTATTAAACACAACCGTATACATTTTTTTGCACTTAGTAATATTGTAGTGGTGAGATTAAACAAACAGTAAAATACTTGTTACATTTAAAAAAACAAAAAAATTAGATATCTTTTTTTTTTCTCCTTTCTTATAAAAGCTTATTATACATTATAATTATGTAAAAAAAAATACACGATGAGTTGAGAACCTCCTCTTTTTTGAAGTCGGTTGATAATTATATTTTTTAAAAATGATTTCTTTAGTTGTTGGACAATTTTTTTTAATGGTATTAACATTACAAAGAAAATATTGTACTGTATATTTTACAGTTCATGAACTATACAAATATTAAAACATATGTTCGATACTAAAATAATTATGCATCTATTATTCAAACATATTCATGTTGGGATGTTATAGAATGGATTTAGCAGAATATGAAAGTTCACTACCTTAAAAAATAATTTATTTTTTTCTGATTTTGGGATCTACGTTATTAGGTGTACAAGCTGAAGAAATTTTCTCAATGGCCAACTGTCACCAGATTAAAGAAGAAGAAATGGGCAATATTTGTAATATTTTTATTAGAATCATATGTTGGCACAACTAAAAGCCATCCTCGAGCTCAAGAATACAGTAAATTTTTGCTATCGCAAGTCTTTTAGTTAACTTGTTTCTTTATCCCATTATCCCATCAAAATGATTGGTATTCCTTAAAAATGAAATAAATCAATACTGGAGACCAAATTTGTTTTTGGTATCTCATTTCCAGCTCTTCAGCCCAAGATAATTAGATAACTTCTTTTTTTTTCACTGTAGTCAGTCTATTTTTTGTCTTTTGATATTAATAGAAAATACTTTTTACATGATATCAAAAAATTAAACAGCACACAGCAGTTAACTTTAACAATAGTAAACTCATATTTGATGAAATTCTAGAAGCAAAGGGAAATCACACTTCATCCTTTTTTAAATTGTACTTCAATTTGTTTAATTTTTTTCTTTTTATAGAGTAAATATAAAATTGTTGTTATAATATTTGATGGCACATGGTATTCTAGAACTGGAGTAAAAATTAACCAGAAAAGAAATGAATAAAAGCGTTAACATTTATCATTTTTATGAACAGTCCCTAAATGAAGCGGACATCAATTTATAGTAAAATGACAGTAGTAAAAAGCCTGAGAAGTCATTAATAAGTGGCAAGGTGTGAGAATGATATAACGGAAAACTAATAATATTATGTTATTAATAACGATCATTGGATAAATAATATAAGAGTTTAAGATATTTATTTTATGTTTAAAATTGATAAAGAATAATAAATCAACATTCTGCGGTTGCGATTACTAAAAAGCTGGACAATAGGTGGATTTTAAAGTACAGGGGAATCGAAAAAAGATTGCTGCAACGATAGTATCTGGTGCAAAGCATATTCCTATAATTGTAAGTATAGAGATACCTTGTTTTTAGTCTGGAAGATAAAAAAAAGTATATTAAGTCTGGTGGCTAAAGGGATATAGGAAAATACAAATTAGTTTAAAAGAAAATGCATTAACATTCTTTATTTTTGTTTTTTTTTTTGGAAGAAGAAAGAAACTTTGGTAGCAGAATTAATTTGTTTTATTTAAAAAAATAATGATTGACTTAACTATTCATATTGTGATAAGGAAACAATTGAATAAACTTGAGAATGCCCTCAAGTTTGGCTAAAAGATTTGTAGAAATAAAAATATCACAAATCTTGTGAATTTATTTTCTATAAACATAGAAAACATTAGGTCATTAAGAAAAAAAAAAGTTTTCAACAATATAAATAAAAATAATATAAATAAAATAAACAATGTTACAGTAATAATTAACTTTGGGGATCAATAACCTCCAGTTAGGTTTCCAACTCTAACAAGTCTTATACACCATCCTGTGCAGCTGCCATATTAAAGAAATAAGATAGAAAAGATATGCAAAATAAAACTAATTTGATATGAGAACAAAAAACTTTTAAAAACGTAATAACTATAATATGACAAATAAATTATAACACTCAAGAGTTCAAGGAATATCCGTTGCATAAAAATTTCTTTAGGAAAACATAAAAATTAAATAAATTAATTCATTGTGACGTTTCTTGATTAAATAGATCCAAATAAATACATCCACTAATCAGGGATAATTATGTATTGATATACAAGAGGTACATAAAGAACAAAAGAGAGATAGAAGTTGGACTACATTTTTTTTAAAAAACCTTTTAATGCCCAGACTTGTTTTAGAACCTTAGGATTTATCAGCTGTTTAGAATTAAAAATCACAAAAAAAAAAAAAAAAAAATAAAAAATTAAATTAAAGGAAATTATTCTTATGAAATCATTCATAGTTATATGAATAACTATGGCAGACCCAACAGATGAAGAAGCTAAGGCATTTTATTGAAAAACAAAAAAAATATTATATACAACTTAAAATCATGAAATGATTATATAATTCATATGATAGTTTGGGAAACAACCACTGAATAAGTCAATATCAGATATTAAACAGGGAGCACAAGCTTTTATTATATATTTATTTCTAGCACCACTTATTTTCCCATAATAAAAAATTATTATTAAATTATTTAAAACAACTTATAGATTGTGAAAATGTTTAATGGCGAAGCCTGGAGCAAGAAGGCTGTATTTTATTCGCTTAAATTTTACTCAGCAAATAATATCAGAGAAGGGGTCCCAGTAGAAAATAACAATCAGATGTTTTCAAAGAACCTAAACATTAAATATACCATGGAGTTATAGTACTATGGAGAGGCCCTTTCTGTATATTGTTCCGTAAGGGGCGAGACCAAAACACTAGCCGGCCATGCCCACAATGCCCAAATGGCGACTTGCATTACATATAGGCTAGGGCAATTGAAAGGGTTCGTAATAAATAAAATAAGTAAATCACTAAAATAAAATAACAGCAGTATAAAGCCTAGGAAACCAAAATTTGAACTGATAAGCGGCTAATATACTGATTATACGGTGCACTCCAAAATGGCTGTCTGCCCTGGCTATTGAGAGGTAAGCCCCTCCACTTGTCTATAACTCCATGAAATATACACTGGGCATTAAATGGTTAATATAGAAAATGATAAGAGGGTAGGTTACGTATAAGGTTATAAACATATTATGGATATCCAGAATGGACAATTGATAATCAAAGCTAGGGGAAGTCCCAGAATATTGTCCACAGAACAGTTTGAATACGCAAATTACAAAGAAATTGGAAGATACTAAAACAGCTAAAAGGACCGCTAACAGAAAAAATTTGAATTTAATGGTTTTATTTTACTGGTTGGAAGCTAATGTTAAAGATGTGGCTAAAAGGAACAACAAATAATATTATAAACAATATATATTTACTGATGATTAAACTATATTAATTATTTATTTATTTTTTGGGGGGGGGGGGGGGAGCAAGGTTAAATATAAGTGTAAGCAACACGTTTAAAAAAAAAACGCACCTGCACAGAAAACCTCAGTGCACAAGTGAATGTGCGAAGCTCAAAAACATTTGTGGTTAAGTCGCAGATATAAGTCATAAACATATCTGTCAGAAATAAGCTAAACTGTTTCAAAGCCTTCAACTATAAAAAAAACTGACTTACCTTTGCCGTGGCAGCGTCGGGGCAGACTACATGCTGGTAATTGATATTAATGTAGTCGGTACCGCTGCATACTGTCAGAGACTTCTCCTCTAAGTTGTCTCCATGCTTATTAACTAGCTGAGTTAAAAGTCTAGAATCCTGAGATAAAAAAAAAAATATATATATAATAATAATACAAAATATAATGAATAACAGTTGAAGTTGTATTGGAACATTTTAAGTAATTTTAACAGTTTATATGCACTACACATTTTAGCAAAATTTATATTTTCAATATTTTCTAATATTTATCTATATATAAGAATTGGCTATTCATGGCTATAATAAGGGAGCATTATTGTTCTACATACAGCGAACACACCATGGCTGGGTGGATACTTAAGAACACATTCATATCCCAGAAAATGTTAAACACCTACAATATATCAACGGGTTGTTCAGAAAGTCAATTCATTTTAATTGGTGAAAATGAAACAAGATTTTTTAGAGTGTATACAGATTTTATTAAATTATATTTTCTCCATTTTGGTCCAATGCCTTTTGCTATCTTTCAGGCAGGAGATTGATTCCATGCTCATAAAACTTCTGACCTTTTCTATAAAAAAAAAACTGATCCAAGTGATATTTGATGCCAGTGCATTTCAGAATCCATTGCTTAAACGCCAAACTGAACCAGCTATCAAAATATATAATGATTATGCAGCTTACGTGTGAAGTTGGCTGTCAAAAAATACAATTAGGTCATCTGTTGTTAAAAAAAGAAATTACTTTCTGAACGACTCATTAAAACTGAATGAAATATCAGATTCAAGAGAACAGAACAATAAAATACATTAAGATTTAATATAAACTACTAAAATATTCAAAATAAGTAAAATTAAATGTTTATTACTTGTTTATCTAGCCCAGATTAATTGAAAGTGCAAACAATCAAGGCCTAGCATTAACAAACTATTATTTTACGAATTAAAACAACTAACATCCTTATAAGAAGGTATTCTTGATGACTGTAAGCAGGTATAATGAAAAGGAAAAGAGTGTTTTGAGTGTAGGATAGGTAGAAAAAGGTTAGATTTAGAGATTCAAAAGGATGTTGAAACAAGAAAGAATGTTTTAAAGCGATAGTAATATGATATCACTTATAAACTTAAGAAAGATGGGATTGTTTGAGTTGGAGGAGGGCTGAGGAAATAAAATAGAAGGAGAATGTAGGTAAGGATTGGGTATTTTTATGAATTAAGGAAATATTGTTTATGGCTAGATTGGATGAGCATAAGTTAAGATAAGAAATATAGGAGCACCCTGGTACTGAAGACAAATCTTACACAGCTGTTCATGGCCCATTTTGCATTATAATCAGAAGAAGTGGAGATCAAATAGAATATTACAACACAGCACAGCCTGAGATATATCATTAAAAATAATATAATGATATATCTCTAGCAGTCCGCTGGGGTAGGACTAATTTTATAGTTACCGTAGTCCCGATAGTTCAAGGTAAATGAGACTACTACGTTTAACATTCCACTATTGAAAACAAAGACCGTATGAAATTGTGTAGGAATCAAATAAAATGATACTGAGAAGTTATTAAAATAAAATTTTCAACAATGTTAAAATCCAAATGTTTACAGAGTATATTTACAAAAAAAAACATAATTCATTCAAATCTCACAATAGTATGAATTAACTCCCTCCCCTCCCCTTCCGGCAGGAAAATCTTACATCACTGAAATGGCAAGAAAGAGAGAAGAAAAAAAAAGAAAAGATGTTCGGATTTATGGGAAACTCAAATTCAGGAAAGTCTCAATAATCTGATACATATGAGACCAGAAGAGTGGCAGATTACTGAAAATGGTGGATCACTAGATGTAAAGAAAAAAAAAGGCAAATCATTGCATTTTTAATAAATGTTTAAAAATTATTCTGGAAAAACATCTTTTTATGCAGATATAATTTATGTCTCTGGCATAGACACACTGCATAAAAGTCAAACAATCATTTGATAATTTTCTGCAGGGAGCCGAATCTAAATTTCGATGAAAAAAAGTTTTGTTCAGTAGGAGACTAGTGGCAGTGTTTTACTTATTGGTGATGTTCACTTGTTTTGGATCCAAATCTTGAATTTTAGAATCTACTTTATTTAAGAAAGTTTTGTGGAAAAAAACACAATATCTTTTAGATGTAGAAAAAATTGAAAAGTTAATTTTTTTTTTTAAAAATTGTAGTTTTTATTAATTTATTTATATTTAAAAAAACAAACAAATATTATTATCCATGCATAAGTCAGGTATTATAAACACTAAGAAAAAAACAGAAGTGTGGTTAAAAAAGAGTGTTACCTAACTTCAATTTGTGAGCAGTTTAGCTGGAAACTTTATATCAATAAAACTTTTTAATTTATTTAGCTATCCATTGCTAACTACAATGGAAACTTTTCCTGTAATTTTATTGCAGTATACTTTAGCTTTTTCATTTAACATTTTTTCCAGAAATTGTGGTTTACCGCTGTCGTTCTTGAGTGGACTAATCAAACAAGCAATTCTTGAGAGAGGGTTGGATTACTGGAAATGTCGGACTATTGATGGGCCGGATTATTGAGATTATACTGTATTGAGACTTTACTTTATTTTTTAATATAGTGCTTTATAGAATATATTATTTTTTAATATCACCATAGCAAAAAAAAAGATTCATTAAAATCCATAACTGAGATAGTTATTTACCTTAGGTAATCCCCCAGCCCTTATATCACTAACTTGGCACAGCTCAATCACATCTCCTTCCTAGAAACAACATTTAGTTTAAAATTTAAATATAAGCTTTTTATAAATATATATATATATATATATATATATATATATATATATATATATATATATATATATATATATATTTTATATCATAAAACTATAGAATAAAAATACATGATAGTAAAAATACAAATAGATAACTTACTTTTGGCTCGCTCTTCCAATAAATGAAAAAACCATACTCGTCTACTTTAAAAAGGCAATTAGGCTCAAATTCAGAAGAGTCCTTCTCTTCATTCCATCGATCAAATATACAACCCTGTACTAATGGCTCTGGTACGGGAATATGCCAGTTAAATTCAAACTTTTTTGTCATTTTTCACAGCCTGAAAATATTCAATAAAAACATATTTTTAATGCAAATAAGAACACCGAGAAATATCAAATTATATAGGTAAATGAATTACTTATAAATAAAAAACATCTAATCTGTACAGTCCCTTTAATATTCAAGCATGGTACAAAAAAAAAAAATAAAAAAAAATAAAAGGATATGCACAAACAGGATTATAATGAAATTAGTTAATTCAGAAAAGGTACATGCTCTAAGGCTGAACATATGGATTAGTGACAAGAGTTTAATGAAAGTAGAAAATCAATCCTTTACTGACTGTGTTTAAAATAAGGCTCTAAAAGCACTATTACTGAAATAGACATATCTAGAAAAAAAAAAAAAAAATGAGAAATTAATTGTTATTTAATCCAAATTAGAATTTATATTTTTCATGAAAATAATTATTAATGATTGAAAAATATTTTTTTGTGGATAAAATACAGTAAAATCTATCTCTTATCTATTTAATTTATTATGTTAAAATATAATAATGAATATTTAATATGTTAATTGGTTAAATTATTTTTACCCGAGGAACTTTTTGATAATCTGAAATTTTGTTTGATTTAATTGTTTATTAATAATAGGAGTGTGCTGTAATTAATCTTGGGCATGCAAGATTTTATGGTATCCATTATTTGTACTGGCAGTTAATTTGCTAAAATTGAAACAGATTTTACAAATAATGGGACAACAAACTTTTTCATAACATAAGATTCAGTAAAACATGTAAAACGAAAACGATAAACTTTAACCAGTATTTTATTCATGTAAAAATATACTATTTAATTGACCCATTTGTAATTATTCAATATGAAACCATTATAGGAAACCTTAGCAGTGTGTTATTATAAATTTTTTTAATGATTTAGTTTTCAAAAAAAGTTTAATTATAATTAGAATTATTCAAAGTACAATTGAATGGTCGCAGGAAATACGTTTAGTATATGTATGTACTTATAGTATATACAATGTAAATTTTCAAAGTGCTCCTTTTTTTATTGAAAAAAACGTTAATTGTGATTAAAAAAGAAAAATACAAATATTAAACATACATGTACATGTAAGTTTATTGCATATTGTTACATGTTAGCAAACAAATAATTGGTTATATTTATTTTATTTTTGTAAACCATATTTTAAAAAATATCATTACCTAAATTTTTTTTTTATTGGTTAAACCAATTACATTTTTTTTTTTTTTTTTTTTTTTTTTTTTTAAATAAATGAATATAATAACTTGATATACAAAAGTTTTCATGTTATTTTGAAGTTACAACTTTTATTAATCAAACTCATTTAAGCAGGCAGTGGGTATGATAAAGACATTTCAAAGTTTTCGATTAATTAGTCTTATAACAAAAACTATTAGCTTTGTTATTAAGAAGGCAGTGGTATGATAAAGATATAAAGTTTTTAATAAATTAGTCTAATAACAAAAACTGGTAGCATTATTATTAAGCAGGCAGTGGTATGATAAAGCTATTTATTTATTTATTTTGTGATAAATTAGTATTACAACAAAAACTGTTAGTATTATTAATAAATTTATAAATTGAATTAAAACAATTGAAATTTGTATTAAAAAAATAAATGAATAATAAAAGAATCAAAACAAAATTAATGAATATATACACAATTCATGAAATATAGATTCTTATCAGAAAAAATAATAAGTATACTAGATATACAGTGGTGATCGGGATGGCAGTGAAAATAGAAGCAGCACTTGCTTTTTGGGAAATGATATGAAGGGTCAAATAATATACCATAATAATATACATGTATGTAAGTAGCCATACCGGCAACTTAGTAAATCTTAAATTTTATTTATTTAGAAAAAATAAAAATAGTTATTCAGGATTATAACAGGAATAACAGAATAGTTAGTAACTGAATATTATGGTACATAATTTATAGTAGAGCTGCAGGAGTTTAATTGTTCTGGAAGAGATAGATGGAGAAAACATCAGAAACAAGGTTGTGTATAAAATATATAAACAAATTCATTTTTATGTTTATGAATGATTGCATTAAGAATTAATTAATAGTTTTGAATAATTAAGATCAAAAGTGAATATTGTATAATTAAATATAAGTTTTTGGCTTAGTATTATTTTTGCTCAAAAAATAATAACTTTTTCTTTTTCTTTTCATAATTAAACCATTTCCTATTTATTATTTTTTTATGTAATTAAATCAAGAATAATCCCAGATATATTTTATCTACCAACATAACAAAAATAATTTTTTATAAGTAAATTCTTCAGATTTAAATAAATAATTTAAACCAACCTACATATTTTATACGATATTCTACCAAAAAGATCAATCACACTATGTGTTGAAAACTAGATAGACAATTACAGTAACCCATTTTTTGACTTAAAAACTTATCACCGCTGAACACAGTATTACTTCCTTCATAAAAGTTGTCAAAATATTATTATATCAATTATAGAAAAAACATTAAAATTTCTTATAATTAAAAATTATTTGATATAGTTATAAAAACATGTAGTTCAATAGGATAAATTGTTGAATGAATGAAAGAAAATACTTGGTTCATGAATGTAAATGCTATGATAATAATATGGTTAATATTAAGGATACAGAAAAAATAGTAAAGAACATAAATTTATAAACTGGATACCTGGTCTAATTAAAATGGAACATGAAAACAATGAAATATATGACAATGGAACTTCTGAAGCAAATATGGGAAAAGTTGATACATACAATATAAATAGTATTAAAAATTAAAATACCAATTTAGTGAGAATAATTGTAAATCATTTGGATTAATAGTCAAAGGAATTAAAATAAGAAATAGTGATAAGTAACAGGATTATTTTAATAATAAGGAGGAAGTTGAACTTTTAACCAAGAAAAATTTAGAATTAATTATCAAGAGAATTTATACCTAAAGATAATATTAACCTAAATTACCAGGTATGCAAGTTTAAAATGTCGTTTTAATTCCAATAGAATGCGCTCTTAGCCTATTGAAGGATTTGCTTATCTCTAAACGCTATTTTGTTTGTTAGTCATTTGTTTACAAAAGTCAGTTGTTTTTAAGTCGTTTACGTGGACGTATCATACCTTTCTTTGGTGTTAAAAATGTCTAATTTAAAGCCAAATAAAGAGCATTTGCGGCATGTCATGATTTTCTTATTTAATCAAAAGAAAAAGGCATCTGAATGTCATCGAATTCTTGTTGAGACTTATGGCGATGTTGTTCCAACTGTCAGGACATGTGAACGTTGGTTTCAAAGTTTCAAAGGTGGTGATTTTGATGTTACTGATCAAAAACGAGAAAATCGACCAAAAAAGTTTGAGGACTTCGAATTGCAATCTTTATTAGACGAAGACAATACCCAAACCCAACAAATGATGGCAGAACAGTTGAATGTCACTAGGCAAGCCATTTCCGATCGCCTGAGAGCTATGGGAAAGATTCAAAAGGTTGGAAAATGGGTTCCACATGAATTGGACGA
The DNA here is from genome assembly GCA_003667255.2 of Euschistus heros. Classification (NCBI taxonomy): domain Eukaryota; kingdom Metazoa; phylum Arthropoda; class Insecta; order Hemiptera; family Pentatomidae; genus Euschistus; species Euschistus heros. The sequence continues at coordinate 189,168 of RCWM02000452.1, read as the reverse complement.
ACGACAGATGGAAAAACGAAAAACTGTGTGCGAAATGCTGCTTTTACGCCACGAAAGAAAGGGTTTTTTGCATCGAGTTGTAACTGGCGATGAAAAATGGATTTATTTTCAGAATCCCAAACGAAAAAAATCATGGGTAACGCCAGGACAACCATCCACATCGAGTGCAAGACCGGATCGTTTTGGGAAGAAGACAATGCTGTGTGTGTGGTGGGATCAGAAGGGAGTAGTCTACTACGAGCTTCTCAAACCTGGCGAAACAGTCAATACCGAGCGCTACCGACAACAAATGATCAATTTGAGTCACGCATTGATCGAAAAACGCCCAGAATGGGCTCACAGGCACGCCAAAGTCATTCTTCAGCATGATAATGCTCCTGCACATTCAGCCAGATTGACTAAGGAAACGATTTCTTCGCTTGGTTGGGAACTCCTACCCCACCCGCCGTATTCACCTGACCTGGCGCCTTCTGATTATCACCTCTTCTCATCGATGGGACACTCATTGGCGGAGCAACACTTCAACAATTTCGAAAACGTACGAAAATGGCTCGATGAATGGATTTCAAATAAAGATGAAGCATTCTTTTGGAATGGTATCCATATATTGCCCGAGAGATGGGCAAAATGTGTAGAAAGCGAGGGTCAGTACTTTGAATAAAATATATTATACTTTTTTTTAAATTACTGTGTATATATTTTAAGAAATAAACGACATTTTAAACTTGCATACCTGGTAGAGAGGTGATATAATAAGACATTCGAAAAGATTTTTTTTTTTTGTCCATTATACTGGCAAAGGTTTTGGCTAAAATACAGTGGCCTTTTTCCATAAGATTGAATTACTCTACAGACTAGGAACAGGACAAACAATTATTCTTAAAAAAGAAACTGAAAGTACTGAACGGTTTAACACAAAATTTAAAATTGTTTAATTTTTTTAATTACCTATACCTGAATGAATGCTAGGCAGATCTTATCTCAATAGATGTGAACGTTTAAATCGATTAAATTAATATTAATAACTGCTTGTTTTAATTTAAAATATTCTTTAATAAATATTTTTTTAATGTTACATGAAAATAAACAATAAATAATTCCTAAGTAAAAACTGATATAGGAATAGATCATTATATAGGTATCAAGCGTTTGTTTATTCTAGAATTATTTGTTTCTATAATTCAATTCAAATAGTGAACTAAATACAATTATCATTTCTAATAGTATATAACTATAAACATCTTTATTGAATTAGAAATACTTAGTATATGTAATAATAATAATTATATATATAAAATAATGTAGAATAATTCTTAAATATTTTCAAGGTTAAAAGTTCAAAAAATTAAGTAATAAATAAATAAAAAAGTACTTAAAATAAAACAAAAACAAAATGATAGTGAATGATGGAACATTAAATTAAATCTAAATTATAGCAGTCCTTTAGTTAATCACAATATAAAAAAACATAAAAGTTTAATTCACCCACATTACAACACTATGCTCTTAATTATTTATGGATTCTCCTTTATTACCCTGTTTTAATTAACCTGATTACATTCTCGGAGGGGCCATTAAAAATAAAATTATTTTAATTTTTTTTGCCTTATTGTTAAATTTTATTTTTACTAATTTATCAAAAGACTAAACATCATTTTAACTAGAAAATTTTAACAAACAAATAGTTAAAGATTAAATGGTCTACAGTCATAAATGACCAAATAAGATTATAGAAAAAAAATAAATGCATCATAAAAATTTGTGAACTATAATGTAATACAAATTAATCATTAAACGGCATCTTTAAGAATGCAATACAAGCAATATAATTCTAAACGGTAATCAACTCACAACAAAACAGAATACAAATTCTATGTGTGGCAAATCAATCGAATTACTAAAAACAAAAGGTTTCTCCATCATGAAGAGGATCAATTAAAAGAATTCATTTATGCAAAAGGTTTGCAAACATTTCCAGATAAATTTCCAACAATTAATATTATTATTTCCATCAATGTAATTCTCAAGGAGACTACTTTGCATGCAGCCCACTCGGTAATTATAATAATGCACTTTAATATATTTGTTTTCAGTAAACATTAGAATATTGAATTAATAATTTGATTTAATTGAATGTTTGATATAAAATTGCCTTATATAATCAATAACTGCTGTCGATTACTAAAACTTTTTTAAATATTAAGGAATGATTAAACATAGAAATCAACGTTACATTTCATGTAAATAAAGTTGATTGAGGCATTCATGGGTTTCAATTTTATATTTTATATTCTCCAGAAACAGCAATAATTCAATAAATGAAAATATAATTTGATGAAATGAACAAGTATATTTTTATAATTTATCAAGTGGCAAGAAATGACCAAGCAATGATTTCAAATGATTATTTGTGGTTAAAAAAAAATGCTTTTTAACTACTTATATTTTAAAAACTTGATATTCATATCATGCGAAAAAATAAAAACACATAAATAAATCTAAGGCTGGTTTAGAGTATACATTTATATTTTTCTAAATTTAAACAGATTCAATAGTTAACTATGGAAAATTTTAAGTTTTATTTCTCCTAAAAAAAAATGTACGGACAGGTACACTCACAAATAACAAAAATTAATTAACATAAATAAGAGTAAAAACAAAAAAAGATGTATGGATAATGTAAACAAGTGACAAAACATGCAGTGTAGGATGTACCTGACGATAAACTTATCATTAGAATATCTTCTAGAGGGCTACACCCAGCTTAACAGAACTATTAGGATGACATATTCTATTCGACGAGAACTCCTGAGTGGCACACAGTTTAACTGACTTAAGATAAATGCACTTTGCCTACGTAACATGGATAGTAATTCTATTAACCCCCCCCCTCACTGGAGCTCGACCATTTTGACAGCAATAAGCTCTTATCGCTGAAGCCGCGCATGCGCCCCCCCACCTCCAAAGCAAAAAGAAAACGATTTGCATGCTGCAACGGACAGGCAAAAGGATCTTCCTTTTATTTCATTTAGTTTTCCTTACTTTACTACAATTTCATTAAATTCAATAGTTAAATTTAATCAATAAGCAGTTTTTTTTTTTCATTATATTAAATAGAAATTCAATCGCGTTCAACTACCAATGATAAATTTTCAAATTAACACAAAATTAGTGTATTTTATCTAATCATCAGATATATATATAATTCATTATATATAAATAAAGAGAAACAGCTCAGAAAAAAAATACAATGATTACTATTGACAGACTATTCCAGAAATTTTAAGGCAAGTACATACGTAAGTGTACTTGGTACGAAATACCACAATGTTGGTATTTTGTTGGAAGATGTTGGCAGCATGTACGTGTTTTATACCATTGCTCTTCAGGAAAAATGTTTTTAGGGCCATTCTAAAAAAAATTGCCGTTTTAGGTTTAGAGCTAGAGTAAGTCGAGAAATGGACTGCATTTGTCTTGAACGAGTATATTTATATCATCTGTTGCATCTGTTAAATTTTTGAAAAATACTGTGCAATCATGAGTTTTTTTTTTTATTTAATGTTTATAATTTTTTTTATTGCCAATAGAAGTGATTTTTATGTCACGAGTGTTACATAATTAAATAATTTCTTAAAGAGTATTATTTTGATAAATTATCTCTGGACTGCTATAAAATTATCTCATGGGCAAACCCAATTTTGCTTAGAATTGGTTATTGGGTTTTAAATTATTTCTGAGGTCGGTAAAATATAATTTTAAGTCAGGCTATAATATATATATGTATGTATGTATAATATTACTATAAACTGCAAACCAGTTGAATTAGTGTATATTTCCACCAGTACTTTTTAAAAGCTTGTTTGAACCAGTTAGTGTTACCACTAGTCAGTCATTAGTGTTACTAACCTAGTGGTACCACTCCTGACCAGTAACACTACTGATATCTACCTTATTTTTCCATGCTGATGAACTATTAGATACTATTTGACCAGTAAAAAAAACAAAGTAGGCTCTTTGAGAATATAACTGTTATTTGTAGATGTAATAAAACGGCAGTCAAAGACATTTTTTAGCGGTAACACTCCTGATATTGAATAAAAATAACCCTCTCTCCTTAAGGTTCTGGAAGGGAGTGGTTTAGCAATCAGAAGACGATGCAATACCTCTGGATTTATTAATTATTACACCAAGCCGTCTTACTAGGTTAAATTTTGTATAGCCTTTAACATCTCTTAACAATTTTACTTCAGTATCTTCTTCTTGGCTTAACGAATTGAGTATGAGCTCGGTCATTTTTATTGGAGCATGATGTTTTCCTCCAAGCTACTAAAAGTTTCTTTTTGGAAAAGCGCGTTTTTCTGAAATAGTTCTTTGATTCTATTAGAATAAGTCTGCATAAACGGCAAAACGAATGCATGTGAATCTTAAAGTGAGTGCATAAATTAAATAAAAACGAAAAAAAAATATAAAACCATTATGTGCATTTATTTTTTTCTGTTTTTTTCGCTTGAAGATATTCTTAATTAAAAAAATGAAAGAATATTTAAAACGATTATTAAAGAATTAACTTTATCAATTTAGTCGAGTTTTCATTAAATGTTGCCGTTAGGTTATAGGTGCTACAAACACAATTGAGATATTATAAACATTTATAATAGTTTATTTACTCTTTCCTATAAACAAAAACTTTCCAAGAAGGAGTACCTAGAATCGCTGTTTTCCTTACTGAGCGCTGGTGTTAATGAGTCCTTCATTCATTCATTCACTCGCCTTCCCTCGGCGAGTCCTGAAGTGCCTATACCTTAAGGGCGAAAACTAATTTTTCGGGAAGGAGAGTGGCCAAGGACATCCTTCGGCCGTCAAAAATCGTCTGATCCTGGCAGATCTGAAACCTGCATCCTTCAATGTCTTTTGGGAAATCTATGTAGCCAAGTTCTGTTGTTAAAAAATTGTTTATGTTTTTAAAATGTTTGAAATTCCAAACTAGTTTTCAAACGATAATAATTCAAATAATTCATCAATCCTAATAGTATTTAAATAAATCACGAAGTGTTATATTTGCGATATTTTTCGTCTTATACCACATTTGGAACTTTGCAAAGTGTTTAAAATTCTGACTTAACGGAACTGAAGCTCAAATGTACTACGTGTATCATGATCACATCAAATGTTTTATTCTTTATTTGTTACCGTAACTGTTATTACAACATTAGTACTTATAATATTTTTATTATATCAGAAAGTACATAATATAACTTATCCTATGTACAACCTTCATCTGGTTATATATATATTTTTTCTTTCTTCTTTTTTTTTTTTTTTTTTTTAACGAACTTCTATACCTATCTTGATCAACAAATACGGTAGCATGTTGCCGAAGGAGATAAAGACCAACCATCACGCTCAACGAAGCAGCAAACAACACTTGTTTATCGCACCGATAGATGTGTTACCTCGGAAGGCGGGGGAGTAATGGGGCCCTCTAGCTCTGGCACGGTCCACTAGCTACTAAGTAGATTAATTGAAGCACTTCTAATATAGCAAGTATCATTTTGGACTTAAAGATCGATAGTTATTATGCATATAATACTGAATGTTTTAAAAAAGATTTATGAATGCTGAGATGTAGGAATAACAAGTATCAACTAAAAGAAATAATGAAAGATTTTACTTTATTTTAGTTTTAGAAAAGAATTAGGCTTATTGAACGTAAGTATTGAATGTCGAAAAAACAAAACAAGAATACATATTTCGTTGGCGGACCCACGGAATGAATCAACCTCTTCACATTGGCTAGAATAGGCAGGCTTGAGGTACAGATGCTTTTATTCTTTTAAATCAGTTATCTACTATATATTTGTCAAATACCACTCACTCATTTAACACGAAATCTCAGAAACCACCGAACGGATTGGAATGAAATTCGATATGTAGCTTCCTATAGGGCCGTAGGTGCTCGCTAAGATAGGAATTTAAAAAAATCGGCCTGGATCGCGGCTAATTCACGAAAAATGCGATTACAATTTTTATTGGGTGATTAATAAAAGATTAATTGTCATATGGTATTTGGAGATAAGCTTAAGTTAAAAAATAGGTTAGATGTTTAAGCCGTACACTTTTACCACAAATTAAGTTCCTTATAGTTGTAAACAGACAAAAATACAATCGATGTCGAAACCTTATAATATGGTACTTTCTGTGAACTCATGGTGGCTGCAGAGGTGGACCCTTACAAGTTTTAGTTGTTTCGTGACGAGAAGCTATTAAAAGACTTATGTTAAAGAGTAGGTTAAAAGACTTATGTTCTCTGGTGATGACATGTAAGGCCAGTTCGATGTAGAGACAAAAAACTGATAAGAATCAGTGAGTTCTATCAAGTGTATGATTCTCTTTTGTATCGTCTCATGTTCTGCGATGGAGAAGATGGGTATCGTATTAACATCCCTCAGCGTGACCCAAACACGAATACACCACTTAAGAAAACTGTATTTTGCAGCTGATTTTTACGCCTAGATGTTAGTGGAGTGAGGAGGTGAAGAACCTTATTTACTTTAATTTCGTAATCTCCTCAACCAATTTATGCTTGATTTGTACGCAAAAATAGAAACAGAAATATTAAACTTTATTAGAAAAAATCAAAAAAGTTAAGACTATATTCACTTAAAGGATGCCATAAGAAAAGCTGATGGTCTGGTATCAGAGCTGGGTAAGATGGTAGTGCTGCCTCGAAGCTTCACTGGAGGACTATCAAAATAATATAAAATTAACTTTTGCAAATTGTCAAATTTACTTATTGAAATTATTCTAAGAATGGAATTCTTTAGGTTTATTTAAGTAATAATCATTATCAACGTTAAGCTTAACTTTTACTAATTTAAGTTGTCCTTCATCCTTATGATATTAAACCGTAGCGGAGCAGGGTACTTTCAGCTAGTATTCCATATGTGCGATAGGCCCAGTGATTGTATAAGGAGTATGTACAGTGGCTCTATTTTTGTTTACTTTGAACTAATTTACTTTAGTTAAACTTTTGTGTCGAAAGTGTTTGGCTCTTTTCAGAACGAGTTAAACAAAATCTGTCATGTTTTTGAACTTTTTTCAATAATGGGGGCACACAGAACAATAGGGATGAGACTTAGAATGCCAAGGAAACTACAAGACATCCACGTTTGAGTGCACCCAAATAGCCACGAAACTACGTAAACGCTTATGTAAACCAGTAAGTGCAGAAATAATGCGATGTGTTTAAAGAAAAAATAAATTTCATAGACGAGTAGATCGGAGAAAAAATAATTTTTAGGAAAAAAACAAAACCGACTTCAAGATTAAACCTATATAATCAAACTTGAACTAAAAAATAAAAAATAATATTTTAATTGCTTCGAAACAAAAACCATTAAATGACAATCAACGAAATTATCGATACTTATAAACCTATTCACAATTTATGATCAGTTATTTTTAGAGTCGGTGCCAGCCAAGAAGGGCAGTTTAATCTTGCCTTAGCAATAAACTTTCGAATGGCCGTTGACAGTGGTGTGGCGGTGATGAAACAGTGGGAGCATCTTTACAATTACCATTTCTTTTCAAATTCTGTTTTTTTTTTTTGGTTGGCACCGACTCCAAAAATAACTGATCATAAATTGTGAATAGGTATATAAGTATCGATAATTTCGTTGATTGTCATTTAATGGTTTTTGTTTCGAAGCAATTAAAATATTATTTTTTATATTTTAGTTCAAGTTTGATTATATAGGTTTAATCTTGAAGTCGGTTTTGTTTTTTTCCTAAAAATTATTTTTATTTTTTAATTTTTAGTGGTGAGTATATTTTTGTTTATACAGTCAATTCTCGATCTTCAAGCTACCCTGAAAAATAGTTCGACTTATTGAACAAAGAATTATCGAGTTTATCATTCCACTTATCCGCATGTAAATGGGAAAATTGAACACAAAATTGTAGTTGAAATCATTACGTAAATTTTCATTAATGGGAAAGTTGTTTGTACATACATATAAAATCATTGATACAGAAAATTAAATACCCGGTACCAATTTATCATATAACTTTCAGCTGAACTGCGCTTTTTTCTGAGGGTGCCTATAAGTAGATTTCCCGCCTTCCACCAGTGGCGATCTTTTTTTTATTCTTTAAGATGGTTGAAAGAGAACTACGCGGAATTCGGAATTCACTAGCAACAAACGCCCAACTTCTTTCTCATTTCTCCACTTTGCAAATCAATTTTAACTTTTCGTTAATTGAAAGAATTTACAATAGCCACTGTAAAATTATTCACTCGAGTGAATAACTAATAATAAGTGACTGATGTAACTATGAACTGGAAAGATAAACAATGACGGGAAACCGGAATATAAATTACACATGAAATTCTTTTAATTTGAGTTCGAGTTATAGAGGCGATGACTTCTAATAGTTCGTTTCATAGAGGTGGTCCTAGAAGTTCTTTCTTTTGAACCCTATTTTTAGTTCTACTTATTTTCAACACGATTTTCACGTTCTTTATCTGAAATCGTTTCATTGAGGCGAGACCGCAGATTTTGTTCGACTTTAAGAATTTAAGAATTTAGTTTATCGAAGTACAACACATCGAGAGTTGACTGTATGTGTAAATTATTTTTTTTAATAATTTAGATTTAGCTACCATGGAGATTTTAGATAATCATAATCATAAATATGTTTAAAATGTAAGGTTATACCTATAACAGTGATTTTTATTAAGTGGTTTTTTGATTTTTCTTAAAAAGTGCTGCGTTGATTTCAAAATATTTTTTTTGGGGCTACCTCTGAAGTATGCCCCACCGGCCAAAAAAAGAATCATCAAAATTGATTAAGAATTGCGGGAGGTTCTCAACTCATCTGTATTTTTTTTTACTTTTTTTTTTTGTATGTTACGCGATTACTCCTTCAATTCTGAATCAATTTTGATGATTATTTTTTAGATCGGTAGGGCATACTTTAGAGATGGTCCCATAAAAAATATTTTGAAATCAACGCAGCACTTTTTAAGATAAGTAAAAAAAACAATTAATAAGTGATTTTATGAACTGTTTTTTTGATTTTTCTTAAAAAGTGCTTCGTTGATTTCAAAATATTTTTTATGGGACCACCTCTGAAGTATTCCCTATCGATCTAAAAAAGAATCATCAAAATTGATTCAGAATTGACGGAGTAATCGCGTAACATACACACACAAAAAAAAAAAAAAATACAGACGAGTTGAGAACCTCCTCTTTTTTGAAGTCGGTTGAAAATATTTCAGCAGAAAAAAAAACCAAGCAGTTAGGATACAATTTCTAAATTAATATCTACTGAAGGACCCTGAGTTTTGGACAACCCTAATATTTCCTGATAGAAGTAAATTTAATATTTTCGGGTCCAGTGGCCGTTGTTGTGAGTGAAGGAAACAGAAGAGCCAGATGATGTGGGGTTGTATAGCGGCTTCTAGTGGGGTTAATCTTCATTTTATAGATGGAATAGGTAACAAGTATGTTTACGAAGGCTTTTTAAGAGGAATCTTGAAACAAACTGTGGAAACGATATGGCTCAAAGATAAGTTTTGTTTTTACCACGATAATGACACCAAACTCTCAACTATGTTAGTTAAGAAATGGCTTCTTTATAAATGCCCCAATTTATTTTAAACTCCAGTTCAGACCACAGAAATAAATATGACATCACTTGTAGGAAAAATTAGAGGTAGAAATTAGAAAACATAAGATTTCCAGAAAAGAAGAGTTAAAAAAATATTCACTCGAAGAATGGAACAATATAAGCCCGGAATCGATAAAAAAAAAAAAAAAAAAATGGTCAACTCCATTCCAAACAGACTAAAAGAAGTCGAAAGTAAATACTTTTATACCTTCCAGGTGTTGAACTAAATTTATACTATTCAAAAATTAATGAAAAGTGAGGTGTACCATTATGACAGTGAGGTGAAATTCTTGTTCATATTTCGTTTATTATTTTTTTTTAAATAATGAAAGTTGAATATTTTTTTTTTCGTTCTAATTAAAAATTGATATAAAATAATGTGTTGATTAATTTCTGGATTTGTTTCCTGTAGCCTTTTAAGTTTTACTTTATTTTTTCTTTCTCTCTACAGGGTGTATCAATTTCACTGTGAGCCACTGTATATACTGCCTTCCAGTGCTCCTGTATGGATCGGAAAACTGGACAACTTTCGATAAACATATAAATAAGATAACAGCGGCTGCAATGAGGTTCCTTAGGAGAATAGTTGAGAAGACCAAGAGGGACTGCTTCAGAAACGACAGAATATATGGCGATCTGGGATTGAAGTCAGCACGTAGCATCCTGGAATTGTATATACTCCTATATATTGTATATACTATAGTGTATATACTTCTGGTCCTCGTGGCAGACCCAGGAGTATATACACTGACTAAACTGGAAAACTGGGGACAGGAAGAGGATGCACCATACCGGATATGATAGTGAAGCAAGAGATAGGTGGACGAAAACTACTACTTCACGCTTAACGGCACAGCGGATTTAAAGATATAAGAAGAAAAAGAAGAAGAAGAAGAAGAGGTACGTATGATGGTACAGAAAGGCCAATACGATTTTTTCTTCTTATTGGCGTTATAGTCACAAGAATCAGTCCTTGGCCTGCACTACAATATTCCTCCAGTTTTCCCGATCAGCAGCACGGCTTAGAGATATCTTGAACAATTTCAAACCCTCAAAGACGCCATCCTACCATTTTTTTCTTTGGTGTTTTGCGAGATCTCGCTTCATCTGGTCGATCGTAGAACAATCCAGCAGACGCGCCCCATCCATTTGAGTCGTTACACTCTTAGGAAGATCGTTAATGGTAAATCACCATACGTGTCGTAGAGTTCTCGATTCTTCTTTCGCCATCACATTCTACTATCTTTTATCGAGCCAAAAATACCTCATAGTATTTTCCTCACAAAATAGTTTCGCAGGCGTATCGGTCGTACTAGGGTTTGGTAAAGTATTAGTTGGGTTATGCGGCTGTTGGGTCCACTCTTCATTGGCTCTCTTGGCTGCTATGATGCGGCTTTTAATTTCCTCATCTTCATCGAGGTATTCATTGATTCTGGCGCCTAAACATTGAAAACCCGAAACGCTTTCGAACGTGTGGTAGTCTCCGAAAATGATATCTCGCCAATTTTATCAATTTGACTGTTTAAGTTCAGAAGCAAATCTAATAGCAAGTTAATAATTAATAAATAAAGTTTTTAAATTGAATTAAATTGTTTATGATAACTTTCAATGGTTCAAGTTATGAGAAGTACTACGAAAATTGTTTGTTTGTTTATTGGCGCTTAACGTCCTTATGTAGGGCAGAAAGGATGGGTTATCCTAAGGGTTACCTTATCTATTGTAGTGTAGAGTGGGAAGGTCAAGATTCATATCGTGGGTCCGCCACGAAATGAATTTTTAACCCGCCCAGGTGGAATTCGAAACCACCACCGGCTGAGATCTTCGCCTCAACTCGCTTGGCCATCGAGTCAACAATCCTTCGAAAATTATAAATGGAATATAGAGGTTATTCATAGCACGATCATTTTTTATCTGGTGTGCATCCTTTTCCAAGGCCTAAATTGAAGAGGGTGGAAGAATTCAGAGTTGAGAGCTCTTCCAAAACCTGAATGGATGATGATGATGTAGAGGAATTGAACCGTAGCCACGGCACCATTAATCACAGGCCATATTCAATAGGCACCTTCAATATATTCATCGGTTTTACTTTGCTATATCAACAATAAACAGCTGTAATAGGGTCGTTTTCATTGTGCCAAGATAAGAGCATATGGTGATTCAGTAACTATACAGGTGAATAGCTAAGGTAAAAGTTTATTTATTCACTTAACCTAGTTTTTCTCGTCAAGAATTATAAAGTTTAAAAAGTTCCATAAAAATCAGGGAAATTTCATTTTCTTACTTGAATATTTTTTTAGGAGGGTGTTAAAAAAGTAGTGGGTGTAAAAAAAAACAACATAATTCGAAAAATATTTATATAATTAAAGAAATGGCTTAAATTACTTATGAAACAAAAAAAAAAAAAAAAAAAAAATCGATTTCTCCTCGAGAAAAACAAAGGATCATACGTCTATCTATAATCTACTTCCATGCATTGCCACTAGGTTAGTCTGCTGGACTTTTGAACCCATCAGTCTTTGTATCACATCCAAACCAACTGTCGATTTCATTTCAAAATCGTTCTCAACTTTTTTCTTAATTTAATCAATATACATTTTAGAATTAAAAAGATCAAATTAATGATGAAATTAAATTAACAATTGATGATTATTCGAAGTAAAGTTGAGAGAAAACGGTTTGAAACGTGACTTTTTTCATTCAAACCAATATAGCTCCTAAACGGTAGCTCCTGGTTACGAATGCTATTAGGGCGTGTAAAAAAAAATGATCGTTTTATCAAAAGAGTTCAAAAGTCTGTAAATATTTTAATGCTATTTATTATTTACCAATACTTAATGAACCCTTTAGAGCATTCTCTAAGCTTCTTTACTTACATTGGACTTCTTAAAAAAAAAAAAGCCTCAGTTCAGTTATTTCAAAGAAGAAACATGACAGTGTCCTCCCAAATTCTCGTAATTTTAGGACGTTACTGAAAAAAAAAAAAATTTACAGCGGCCGAAGCAACTCGTGAAATTATTAAATATGAAGGGGAAGGTGTCCTTGAAGAGCGCACTGCGCGGCGTTGGTTTGAAAAATTTAGAAGTAGAGATAGGACGCACACTGGGGCCATATATAGGGCGCTCGCGCTCAAAACTCCAAAATGCGGTTTTTTCGTTTTATAAATTTATTTTAAATAATAAAATAAAAGATAAAGTTATAATTGAATTAAAAAAGGCATATTTTTTTATTAATGATAGGTTTTAATTTAATAAAATGCATTACTTTTAATAATGTACTTATATTATAAATTTAATATAAAACTTTCTTTGGCAGAATTATCTTAATGATAAACAAAATGTGTAGAACTACAAATTGAACAATTTAATAAAACATAAAAGTAATAAAATTTACATAATATGTACCTGTAGTATAAAAATAATAAAATGTTGTAGGTACAAATATTTCGCACAATATCTACAGATAAAACAATAAAATATGTTTATAAACAAATAGCATTTAACATATTTTAAGTATCAATCATATTTTTGTAGGATTATAATTAAATGAAATGACTATGTAATGTTTTTTTACATGATGTCTTTAAATTTGTTACCTATTTAATATTCACGTAAATTTTGAAGAATCATTTCAAATTTTAATATTGAATCAATGTTAGTTTTACCTGATGCCCTAAAAAAAATTTATTATGGGTCTAATCAGAATTATCGGAATCCGTAATATATAGCTAGATGTAATGTGACATGCAATGTTGTTTAAGGTAGATGGTCCAATTGTTAACATGCCACAAACATCGGGGTCGAATTAATATTAATTAATTTTGTTTTTTATGTTGATTTTTCTGAGGTTAGTTATCAATTATCAGATATTAGATTAGACTAGTTATTAGATAATAGCAGCCGATTAAAACCGTCATTAATTTTATGAAGTCTAGAAGTCTTCCTAGTAAATTGTTCACCATAAGCCTTAAAATCTTTGTTACGGGCCTTTCACTAAATTCAAAATTTTCAATATCTTGATGTTGCGCGAAGGAATTACCCTTTCGCTTTCACATTTATTTATACAAGAGCTTCTATTATCATATTATAATGACAGTTTTGCAATTCCCTAGCGCTAAATTGAATTAATCAAATTCAAAGATTTAGGCTTCAAATTTTAAAATTTAAAATTTAAAGATTTTATTTATTAGTGATTTATAGTACATACCTTTTAATTCTAAAGTTTTTCTACTAAATTTTTTCATAAGCCTTAAAATCTTTTTGTGGGCCTTTATTCAGTGTTTTATAGTACAGACCAAGGGAATTTAATTCTAGAAGTTTTTATCATATTATAATGACAGTTTTGCAATTCTACTAAATTCAAAGATTTTTTTTTAAAATTTAAACCTGTAAGCCTTAAAAAATTTTGTTGTGGGCCTTTTTTTCAAATTAAATTCAAAATTTTTTGTGGGCCTTTCAAAATATTTTAATTTTTAATTTTGCGCAAGGGAATTGCACTTTTGCCTTCACATCTATATTTACAAAGGCTTCTATTATCATATCACAATGACAGTTTTGCAATTCCCTTGCGCAAAATTGAATTAATCAAATTTAAGTTTTAAGAATTTAAATTTTGAATTTCATCGTTAATATTTTATTTATTAATATTTTATATTATATACCTTCACTTGAACACCACATAGTATGACTTGAAATATAAAACTTTAAAGGAAAAAAAAATTAGCGTATTGAAATGGTTTGCACTTTACAATCGACTGAATTATGCTCTCTAATAATCCGCGACATAAAACGGATTAAAACATAGAAAGGAAACAAAACAGAAGTGAGTGTTGTTTACTAATTGATTTGCCATATTATGTAGATTATTTTAGCCACAAAAAAAAAAGTAGAAATACCCAAAAATCAAAAATCGAGTTTTGAGCGGTGTTAGTGAGGAGATGGCCCCAGTGTGCGACGTTGGAAAGGAAGAAGGGCTCCGGGTGGCCATTAATGGATATTGATGAGGTTCTGAAGGAAGCTGTTGAGTCAAATCCGTCCAAAAGTACTAGCGAACTTGCCAGGGAGTGTGGTGTGTCGAAAGATACTTAGTCGCCATTTTCTCTCCATGGGGAAGGTGAAAAAGACCTATAGACTGGTCCCTCACGAACTTAAGTTGAAAATGCTGCCCAAGAGTTCTTTGACAGCCATCCCAAGGAATCGTATCAGCGTGGCATCGAGCAATTGGCTAGCAGATGGGTAATGACGGTAGATAACAATGGACTATACTCTGTGTATTAATTGTATTTTATATCAAAGAAATAATAATACAAATATTTGTTTCAAAAAACGTTCATTTTTTTTTTTTTTTATACACCTCATTATATTACAAAAATTATTGTCCATTAAATATCTAATCAGGAAATTGTCACTAATTTGCAATCCGAGCAACAACAGAACTAGAGCGTGTCAAAAAAGAATATGAACGATATCAGGATCTGGAGTGGACTAAATGTGCGGAGGCGAAAGGGTCAGGTGGATAGGTGGATTAAACCTTTCGGGGTTTTTTTTCTTCCCCCGTTTCTACTGGAACCAAATTCAAAATGGATTTGTTTGAAGAAATATTTATCAGGTCAGTTAAACAAAAATCTGGATTAGTTTCAAACGATTTTAATATTTCTAATGATTCATAAATGTTTCACTTTAGACTATTTTCTACTTGATGTATTAGTTTCACTTCCGAGTCTATGTAGAATTTATTTTGTTTTGTTTTTATTAAATGGATACCGAAGTTGGAATCCTGGGTATTATAAATGTATAGTCTTGCATGTTTTTTTAATCTTTGATTTTCTGATCGTCCAGTTTTCCCCGTAAATTTAGCTTCACAGTCATTTCATTTTAGTTTATATACACCGCTTTTTTTTGGAAAGGGTCTATTTGGTCTTAGGTGAAGGAGAATAAGACAATGGTTTGTTTTTGTTTGGATCAAAACTTTGATGACAGCTCCCTGATTAGAAATTTAATGGAGAATATTTTTTCATTATAAAATATGTCGCTAGAACCTACTGTTTAGGAGCTAAATTGAAATTGTTTTGTTTTATTTTTTGTTTAAATGAAAAAATTCACGATTTTCCAACATTTTTTTAGGTTTTGGGATTTTTTTGCTCTAGCTTTGTTTCTGTTGCTCAGTTGAAAATTTGAAGAGAGTTAACTGGTTAGAACGTTAGTGGAAAATACTTTTTGTTCTATAACATTTGTCGCTAGAACCTACCGTTTAGGGGCTATATTGGTTCGAATGAAAAAAGTCACATTTTACTTACATTTTTTAAGTTTTGGGGTTTTTCTTACAGGCTCTAGTTTTGTTACTGTTGCTCGGATCGAAAATTTGATGAGAGTTAGCTAGTTAGAAATATAGTGGAAAGTATTTTTTGTTCTATAAGATTTGTCGCAAGGACCTAGGGTTGGCCGATAGTCGATAGTTAGCACTGTCGATAGGCCGATACTATCGGTTGAGAACTATCGATTTCTATCGATAGTTGCTTCCTTTTTTCCAAAGCTGTTCATTAAAGAATTTTGAACTAATTTAATTAAATTAAATTATCTACTAACAATTTGAAATTTGCAGGGTTATAAATTATAAGATTATATCATAAAGATGAGAGAAAAAAAACTTTTTATTTGAATTTTAAAAAAGTATTTACTATTTGATGATGATCCTCGGCTCTACAGCCCTGTGCGGGCCTTGGCCTCCCTTAGAAAATTCGCCCATTCCTCTCTGTTCAGCGCCATGGTCCACCACCTAGTTGCGCCTAATCGTCGGGCCTCAGTACCTATCTGGTCCATCCAGCGGGCCTTCGGTCTTCTCCATAGGCATGTGGTTAGCGACCCTTATCGGTATCCGATCTTGCCTCATTCTTTTAAAGTGTCCTGCCCAGCGAAGTCTGTTGAGATTAGTAAAATCCACCACAGTTGTGTCACGGAAAAAAACTTTTTATTTGAATTTTAAAAAAGGATTTACTATTTACATGGTTGCAATAATAATGAACATATCAAATCTTCAGAAAAGAAAAATAACGAAATAGTTAATTTCAAGAGTCAACTGTGCTCCTTGAGCCACAAAGAAGAAAGAAAAACTAGCATTTCTGCTTTCCTTTGGCTTAATCTTTGAGAGTACCCTTGAGATCTAGGAATTTCGAATTCAATTTCAAAAGAACTCGACAATGGAAAGAGACAGGTCAGCATAATTCCGAGAGTTTCAAAACTTGGAAGTAAAAAAGATCTATCGATAGTCGACGCTATCGATAGTGACCATCGATAGGCATAACCTATAGATATATCGATAGTAACTATCGATTATCGTCCAACCCTAGCCCCACTTCTCTGCGAAAACATGTTTGTCGTACTTTTTTGTCTGTAACTCCGAAACGATTTGTCCGAATCAAAATTACTTTTTTCATCTTAAAGCTGATTAAATTTACTATTAGTCTATTAAATATGAAGTTTTAATCGGGTCTCTTGAAATACACACGCCATAACGCAGAAAAATCCGTACTATTGTAAAATCCACGTTTTTTGGACATTTTTCACTATAACTTCGAAACTATTCGTCCGACTCAAAATTTCTTTGTTTTATCTGGGTGGAGAAATACCCGTGAATATTTCACGGGATTTAATATAAATCAGAAAAAAAAAAGATTTATCGATAGTCGACGCTATCATTAGTGACCATCGATAGGCATGACCTATCGATATATATGACCTATCGATAATAACTAAGGATTCTACCTAATATTAGTAAAGACAAAGTATTGAATAAACCCCTTACCTGTGGAACAACATAGCAACCTCTATTCGGCCTATATTTATAGCCCAATATATAATATTAATGATTACAATACTTCGGAGGAAATATAATACAATATAGATGATATATTAAGTGGAGTATACTAGCTATGATATATATAGGGAGAGGTAAACGGTTAATTACATCGAGGACGAGCAGAGGGAGGTGTCGGCCCGGTTATAGCCTGCCTCCAATGGCTATTGTTCTTGGAATCCATTGTGGTCTCCTCCACTCTTGGTGCGGGAATCAATTGGGGTACCACTCAGCCACAGTTGGTCGAAATTAAAATCCACGTGTCCATTCTTCCTACTGCCGGGTCTGTTTGTGTTTCGGGGCGATAGGAACGAGTTCAGTGACACCTGGCGAATACAACCTTATCATGGCCTATATTTTTAACCAGTTGGGTTAAGTTGTTATAATTTTATTTTTTTTAAAAACTAATTATTGATATTTACAACTGTATAAATTTTATACAATAACCAATTTCGAGGAAATTATTACAATGCCTTGTCAGTAACATGTAAAGAACCACTCACTATTAGCTCTTCAATAAAAGTTCTATTGTGTTGACCAGAAATTAAGGCAGTATTTCATCTTTAAACCAAAAACTGATATTATGAAAGAGATTATTTATCTCTTTACCACAACCAAAACCTGATACATTACTTTTATACTACGTCTCTATGTCTCTACGTCTCTCTTACTCTACGTCGTAGTTTTGACTCAAAAATCCTGTTAAATAAGATCATATTATCCACATCAAATGAAGTGTTTGATCATATCTCTGTTTCATTTTACTAGGAGACCTCTTGACTTGTAACTCACAGATTTGAATGCCGATTTTTGTGTGAGAAATAAGGACCTACAATAGTGCAAAACTAGAGTTATAGCTGCTAATGAGCATTAGCCGAGAAAAAAAAAAAAAAAAAAAAAATCACGTTTTATGATATTCCACTAATCCCTGTTGAACAGATCCGCTACCTAGGACTCCACTTGGACAAACGTCTAACTCGGAATCCACATACAAGACTAAAACGACAAGAAACTGCCCGTCGTTACAGACTACTTAAACATTTACTAGACAAACGTTCAAAGCTCCCAATTAATTACAAAAGACTCATTTACATGACAGTGATTAGACCTATTTGGACGTACGGAGTTGAGCTTTGGGGCTCTACTAAACCATTCAATTCACCTCGTATCCAATCCTTACAATCCAAAATCCTTAAAAAAATCCTCAATGCTCCTTACTATGTGACCAATAAACTTATCCATAAAGATCTTAATGTTCCATATGTTTCTGATTTAGCCCAAACCAGAAAGGTATCCTTTCATAGTAAGCTCCATAACCACTCCAATCCACAAGTCTCCCAACTTGCTTACTCCTCCAACCCTGATTATCCTCCGAGGCGTCTGAAAAAGAAGATGGCCTAGAGACCTTTTAGTGCAGATTTTATTGAAGTGCTACTAGTGAGTAGTTCTTCACAAGTTATTTACATGTCATTGTATTCACTGTCAACACATTTACTTGTTGTATATTATTTTGTACAATTGTAAAAATCAATAAATGAAAAAAAATGACCTTATATTTTTTTTTTTCCCAGTTCTCAGTAAATAAAGAGAAAAATTTTTTTCACGTAAAATTCTAGTTTTGTATGCTATATCTTTACGAGAACCAGAACCCGTTGTTCGAAAATTAATGTAGTATTCACATTTAAACCAAAACCTGTTATTATTATTAAAGATGTTATTTATTAGGTTTTGATTGCGGTAAAGAGCATATAAAACTACAATTATATGTGAAAAAATTATTTCACTATCTTGACTGAGTGCTCAGAAAAAAAATAAAACGTGATTTTCATATATTTTTTTTCTTTGTTTGTTTATTTCGTTTAACGTCACTTTATGCTGCTATGGCCAATCGGACGATGCTACGGTGGGAGTCCTAAATTTTGCCTATCCAGGTATATTTAGGATTGGGATCTTTAACCCATTTTATGTCCCTTCCGAAGGACGGCATAGCTAAGTATATTTTACTCCCTTTAAAAAATCCTGAGGTCATCCGCCGGGCTGCGAACCCGCGATCTTGGGTTTAGTAGGTTGCCATGCTAACCACTACACCACAGGTGATCCCATTTTTTTTTTTTCCTCGGCTCCCAATGCTCATTGGCGGCTATAACTCTAATTTTGCACTATTATAGGTCCCTACTACTCACACAAAAATCGGCATTCAAATCTGTGAGTTAAAAATCAAAAAGACTCCTTGTATGATGAAACCAAGATATCTCACTGTATCAGATCTGGGTTATGGTATCTTACTTATTTAATAAAACTTTTGGGACGAAACTACGACATAGATTAAAAGTAATGTATCAGGTTTTGGTTGTTGCAAAGATATAAATAATCTCTTTAATAATAATAATTAATATCAGGTTTTGGTTTAAACATGAAATCCTGCTTAAATTTTCGGACATATGGACAAGAGACTTACCTGGAACCCTCATACAAGATTGAAAAGACAAGAAGCTGCACGTCGATATCGACTACTACAACACCTACTTGACAAACGTTCAAATATCCCGATTCACTACAAATAACTCATCTCTATGATGATTATCAGACCTATTTGGACTTACGGAATAGAGTTATGGGGATCCACCAAACCATTGAATTCCTCCCGCATCCAGTCACTCCAATCCAAAATCCTTCGAAAAATCCTAGATGCTCCTTACTTTTTCACAAATAAATTGATCCACAATGACCTTAATATCCCATATGTCGCTGATTTGGCACGAACCAGATACCTTTCCTTTCATAATAAACTCACTGCTCATCCAAATCCACTTGTAGCACAACTTGCTTCCCATTCCATTCCTGGCAATCCTCCAAGGTGTCTGAAAAGAAGATGGCCTCGTGATCTTCTTTTGTAAATATTCATTAGAGTACTACCAATGGGTAGTTCCTCTACAAGTTTTATTCATGTCATTAAATCTCATATATACCGCATATATACTAGATGTGTTTTATAATACAGTTGTAAATTTCTATTAGTAAACGAATAAAAAAAAAAAAAAAAAAAAAAAAAAAAAAAAAAAAAAAAAAAAAAAAAAAAAAAAAAAAAAAAAAAAAAAAATCAGCCCAATACAATAGTAGGTCTCTCAACCATCTTGTTTTCAGAGACCTCGGAGGACTATCGGGAATTGAGTATATTATGGAAGGACACCTTTCTGGGTTGGGCTAAATTAGATACACATGGAACATTAGATTTTTATGGATAAGTTTATTGGTGGCAAAGTAACGGATATTGAGGATTTTGGATTGTAAGTATATGATACGGGAATAGGTGGAAGGTTTAGTGTAGCCCCAAACGTCAACTCTGTATGTCTAAATAAGTCTAGTTAGTGTCATTAAAATAAATCTTTTGCAATTAATTGTTAATCAAAAGATTTGAACGCTTACCTAGTAAATGTTGGAGCAGTCGAAAACGACGAGCGATTTCTTATCTTATAAGTCTTGTATGAGGATTCCACGTAAGTCTTGTCCAGATAAAATTTATTCGTCCGCGAAAACGGATCTGTTCAACGTGGATTAGTGGAATATCTATATCTATACTATTATATAAAAGGACAAGCAAGTTTTCGTTTGTGATCACTAACCACGAAAACTACTGAACCAATCTATACCAAATTTTAACCACCTCATCTTTATAGTTCCAGAAAGATTTAGCGAAAGTAAAATTTACTGATTTTCAGCTAATTTGTCATTAAAAAAAGCAATATCATGTGGATAAAAGTGAAGTTTGAAAATAGGGCGCACGCCATTCTACATAAGAGGTTACAAAGCTACGGTTTTATACAGGGTTCGAAATTGATAATAAAATTTACTGATGTCCAATACAATTGTTAACGCCATTAGAATAACTCTATTTTTTTTTTTAGTTATGTATAGTGGTTGCAGTAATTTTCAATCCAATTCAATTTGAATTCATATATAATAGACAATATATTATTGATGAGGTGAGCGATATAGGAGGTCGCTGCTGCGGCTGTAGACTTTGACTGTCGTAACCTAGCAACGGACATATGATTGTTAGCCCAATTTGCTAATTAGTTTTTTAGGAGTGCAATATAAGATGGCGATTAGTTGGCGTCATTATTAAGATGCTGTTTTTATCGTTGATAGTTAGAATGCAGACGTGGCCCCACTAGCTCTTCGACCTCTTTCGTCCATCGTTCGCGACATCTTGGAACATCTTTCGAAGGTTCCTCACTCATCGAGACCATCTAGATCACCACCATCTCGTTGCGGCTGTACCAGTCATAGTCGTCTCGCTCTCTCAGCTAAGCTCTATCTTAGCTCTAACCAATAATAGATCTTTTTATTTACTTATTTATATTTTGTTTTGTTTTTAGTAATATAATTGTTATAGTTTTAATTAATAGGTTATTTTTAGTTTTGATTCAGAAGGTTCAATAATTATTTGTTATTTAATTCATTGTTTGAAAATAGTTAATGTTTGTTTTCTTTATAGTAAATATATTATGTATGTTTGGTGTAGTTTCGGTTTTCTCAAATAGATTCCAATATTCGGAACCTTAGTTTATTTATTTATTTTCCTTTTGTTTATTTTATTATAGTTTTTTGGAGCCTCATTCAAAAGATCCTGTCAATTTTGCGGGGTTCCAACAACAATATTTAAAAAAGGTTTAAATATGCTGTGCGACATGTGGACACCTGTGAAGTTTGAAAGTTGACCGATATGCGGTTAACACTATTTCGCAATAGATTTATCAATGATAAAACTCTTGAACCAATCTGTACCAAACTTCAACTGCCTCATTTTCATAGCTCTAGGAAGGTTTATTAATAATTTGAATTTTAAAATTTGAATGAAAAAAATAATGTTTGTTCTAAATGTTTTAAATGTTTTGTATACCAATTTAGAAAACACCAAATCAATGTTGAAAATAATTTTTTTAACTTCTGATAAACTTTCTTAAGTTATTCACTACAGCGGAAATTTGTAATGTGTCTCAACTCCTTTCAACAGATTAAGTCCCTTCTATTTGAATTTAAAACATAGTTTTCCTAGTTAGATTATTTCATGAAGGTTGAAGATGTATAAAACTTTTTATATTGCCCTGGGCGGTGAGGTCGTTATAAGTTGTCGGTTTCAAGTACGTTGTTAAACTTAGTATAGTCTTCTTGGAAAAAAAACAAAACAATTGCTAGAAGAGATAAAACAATGGCGAGAAACTTAGCTAAAAGATTCATGTTATAGAAGAGAGGATTCTTTGTCCTCATTATTTAATTAATTGCAATAGTTGTCCCAAGTTTTTGTTCCTCTTATGAAAGTTATTAATCTTTCTTGAGGAATTTAAAATAAGACAAACCATTTTTTTTTCTCTATTTATTTAAATTTACAACTGTACAAAATACATAAATCAAATAAATGTGTTCAAAACAATTACAATAACATGCCAAAACTAAAAAAGAACTACACATTAGTAGCATTTCAATAAAAATTCTACATTAGAAGGTCTCTAGGCCATCTTCTTTTCAGACGCCTCAGAGGATTATCAGGAATGGAGTAGGAAGCAAGTTGAGAAACTAACGGATTTCAGTGGTTATGGAGCTCACTATGAAAGGATAGGTATCTGGTGTGGGCTAAATCAGCAACATATGGAATATTAAGATCTTTATGGGTATGTTTATTGTTGACAAAGGAAGGAGCATTGAGGATTGTGAAAGAGTGGAAAGGCTTACAAGTAGTATGTAGCATTCCCGGGAATTTAAACAGGACATCTAATCTTTCCGTTTAAAACAAACTTCTCATATACAAAACCATTATTAAACCTATTTGGACTTATGGACTTGAACTGTGGGGCACAGCTAAAAAGTCGAATATCAAACGCATTCAATCCTTCCAATCCAAAATCCTCCGAACTATTGAAAATGCTCCTTACTATGTATCCAATAACAACAACAATGATCTCAGCATATCATACATCCTCGACCTCATACCTCTTGAAAGCAAGATTTTAGATTTTAGCAAGATAGCTCAAAAAACTTTAAATTAGGTAAAAGCAGTAAATTATGGTTAAATAAAACTTTTTTTTTTTTTCTCATTTGTTGATATTTACAACTGTACAAAATAATATACATTAAGTAAATGTGTTGATAGTTGATATAACGGCATGTAAATAACTTGTAAAGAACTACTCACTGGTAGCACTTCAATAAAATATACACCTAAAGGTCTCCAGGCCATCTTCTTTTCAGACGCCATGGAGGATTATCAGGAATGGAGTGAGAAGCAATTTAGGAGACTAGTGGATTTGTGTGGTGATGGAGTTTACTATGAATAGAATAGAATAGAATAGAAAGAAAACTTTATTCTGGGACAAAGTCCCTTAAGAATAACATTAAATAATACAAAGTAAGATCATAAAAAGGATTGGTATCTGGTTTGGGCTAAATCAGCAACATATGGAACATTAAAATCTTAATGGATAGGTTTATTTGTAACAATGTAAGGGACATTAAGGATTTTGGATTGTAAGTATACGATACGGGAAGAATTAGAAGGTTTAGTTGAGCCCCAAAGATCAACTCCATATGTCCAAATAGGTCTGATAACTGCCATGTAAATGAGTCTTTTGTAGTAAATCGGAAGGTTTAAACATTTGTTTAGTAAAAGTTGAAGAAGTCGAAAACGACGAGTAGTTTCCTGTCTCTGTCTCTATTTTTTAAGTGTTTTTTACATACTTGGCAAAGTTGCCCTATTGTAGGGTAATTTTATCAATGCTATTTTTCTATATTTTTTAAATTTGATTTAATGATTAAATTGTAATTGTTACAAATATTTTAAATTAAAAGATCTAGATTCATAATTTTAATGGGTTTGAAACATATTTGTTCATTGTTCGTTATTGGTTGAGGTTAAAGTTGTAAGGAAAAATTAAACATGGCAAAGTTGCCCTATTGTAGGGTAATTTTATCAATGCTATTTTTTGAAATTTGGATAAATTGTAATTGCTACTAATATTTTAAATTAAAAGATCTAGAGAGTTTGAAACACATTTGAACGTTATTGGTTGAGGTAAAAGTTAAGGAAAAAATTAAACATGGGAAAGTTGCCCCACTTCACGGTAATCGACAACCCAAAAATGGGATTTAATGTTCTTTGTTTTGAAGTAATTATTTTTTACTTTTTCGTTCAAGTTCGTATATGTAGGTTTAATCTTGAAGTCGGTTTTTGTTTTTTTCTGAAAATTATCTCTATATTGTTTAATAATTGTTTTGTTTATCATTTGTTACATCTCGATTTCAAGAGAGGGTTGAAATTAGATCATTTAGGGAGTGGAAGTTGGTGCCAAGTCGTAGGCGGGTTATTGGGCCGGGTGGTCTGCCATCAAGTTCTCCAGCTAATGAAAAGAGTTCCGTTCCTTCCATGGCTAAATGAAAATCCCTACTTTCCATGGCTGGAATATTAACTAAGCTCTGGAATATTAGCTGCCTGTATTGTTATCTAATTGTCAATGTCTTCATTTATATTTTGGAAAATATATTGTTTGTATAATACAATGATAGAAATGAGAGCTTAATATGACTTATAAAGTGTTGAGTTTATTTGAAAACTAGCTTCCAATGTAAACAAATTATCACATAAATTTACATATTTCTCAATAATTGCAATATTACCTCGAATAAATGTCGATTCTAAATATAAGTCCAAAATTTCAGGAAAAAAAAAAAACATTATAAAAAAATAACTCAAGGGAAATGGTATGTTTTAACTGAGAGTAAATTACAAACAAAGGAATAGCTAATTATAATTTAGGATTTATTTTATTAGATTTTCAATGTGAGGTTTAAAGTATTATAAGACATTGTAACTTCCCTAAATAAGGTGAAGATCAAACTGTTCGTTAGATCACAAGTTTGTAAAATTGAAGGTTACAGTACCCTGCTCTTATAGTAAATTTAATGCTAAATCCGAAAATGTGGTCAAAATTTGAAAACTTTTTATACAAAGTGATATTACAAAGATATTCTTTGAATTATCTTATTTCAGCTACGGATTGGAATAGAAAGGTAAGGTCTGCAGCATTTTTCTTAATTTTTTTTATATAGTTTCACCTAAATAATAATAATAAATAAATACAAGTAAAATAACATAAGATACTTTGATGTGGTATCGCTTTATTGTCCGTTTTCCTTTATTTTCTTTTAAACAATAATTTTTCTTTGCTTTTTATTCCAATGAAGAGTTTATTGCGTTTAAAATGCAAATTTCCACTAAGGAATTGTCGTAATGTTTTACTTACACAAGCTACTGATTTGTATGCCAAATGAGAACACCATGTTTTTTTCGGTTTTAAAAGTAAATTTCTCCATGAAATCTAAACAGAATCATTACCTTTAACACATCATTCGAAAGCTGATAAAATTTGCAAGTTTT
Source organism: Euschistus heros (assembly GCA_003667255.2). Classification (NCBI taxonomy): domain Eukaryota; kingdom Metazoa; phylum Arthropoda; class Insecta; order Hemiptera; family Pentatomidae; genus Euschistus; species Euschistus heros. The sequence continues at coordinate 163,217 of RCWM02000452.1, read as the reverse complement.
GTGAGATTTACATTTTGTGAATAGTTTTTTTTCGAAAAACGGTGAGCGTTGAAGTAGGGTTGGGCGATAGTCGATAGTTAGCACTATCGATAGGCCGATACTATCGGTTGAGAACTATCGAATGCTACAGATACTTTTTCGATAGTTGCTTCCTTTTTTTCCAAAGCTATCCATTAAAGAATTTCAACTAATTTAATTAAATTCAATTATCTATTTACTTTTCAAATTTGCAGGGTTATAAATATATCATAAAGGTGAGAGAAAAAAACTAATTTATTTGAATTTTAAAAACGTATTCACAATTTACATGGTTACAATAATAATGAACATATCAAATCTTCAGAAAAGAACAATAACGAAATAGTTAATTTCAAGAGTCAAGTGTGCTCCTTGAGCCACATATTTCCCGCAAGAAAAACTAGCATTTCTGCTTTCCTTTGGATTAATCTTTGAAATTTCAAAAGAACTCGACACTAAACAGAAACAGATCAGCATAATTCCGAGAGTTTCAAAACGAGAGTAAAAAAGATCTATCGATAGTCGACGCTGTCGACAGTGACCATCGTTAGGCATGACCTATCGATATATTGATAGTAACTATCGACTATCGCCCAACCCTAGCCCCACTCCTCCTCGAAAACATGTCTGTCCTACTTTTTTGTCTATAACTCCGGAACAATTTGTCCGAATCAAAATTCCTTTTTTTTTATCTTAAAGCTGATTAAATTTACTACTAGTCTATTAAATGTGAAGTTTTAATCGGGTCTCTTGAAATAAACACGCCAGAACGCAGAAAAATCCGTACTATTGTGAAATCCACGTTTTCGTTCAGCATAATTCCGAGAGTTTCAAAACGAGAGTAAAAAAGATCTATCGATAGTCGACGCTATGGATAGCGACCATCGATAGGCATGAACTATCGATATATCCATAGTAACTATCGACTATCGCCCAACCCTAGGTATTAATTAAGAAACGTACTTGTACTTTTGTGTAACAATCCAAAAAATAACTTTGGGGGCGGTCTGTTTCCGTGTCCCACCACTCAAACGGTCTACGATTGATATATGTATTACGCTTATTTTTGATAATAGGACAATTGTGTTGTTTTATGCTGGGTCAATTATGTTTTTTGTCACATATATTTTACTCTACTTTTAGGATGCGCAGTACCTCTCCCACCTGCGCACACCAGGCAGACTACCCATTCCCTATACAATTATTTCACTCATTTTTAAAAGCTTTTGATTGCGTCAATCATACAATCCTCCTCTCTCGAATTACATAACCTTTCCCTATTCAACAGTGCTTTAAGCTCTTTCTTGTCTCACCGTTCCCAAACCGTTATCATTCCCAACAAACCTACCTCATCTTCACTACCTTTAACACGAGGTGTTCCTCAAGGATCCTCCCCGTCACTAATCCTCTTCTCTGCTTATATTAATGACCTAAGAATTCCAAATCTACCTATCCTTCCATCCTTCAGACAAGTTCGAAGCATCTCGTTTTCAGATTCAGATGATTCAGGATGATATTGAGAACATCAGCGGATGGGCAGTGAAAAATGTTACGCCTGAATCCAGAGAAAAGCAAAGCTATTCTTATCGGTTCAAAACCTACCCTTAATTCCCTCCCTTACTATCCATTACTTTACCTCAATAACCGTACAATTCAATTTCAAATTTCCATCAAAAACCTCGAAATCTCCTTTTATCAACACTTATCCTGGAATAATCACATTTCCCAAATTACCAGAAAATCCCTCATGATCCTCAAACAGCTCCATAGATATCGTGATTCCTTTCCCCGAAGTACTCGCCAACTTATGGTATCCTCCCTCATTTTTCCCCACTTTGATTACGGGTTATTGGTGTATGGGGGGCTGTCTGTTGAGCTAGAGATGAGACTAAGGAGACTAATGAATTGCTTCATAAGATTCATCTTTGGTGTCGACAGGCGGTCTCACGTATCTTGCCGGTGTAATGAGCTAGGGTGGCTTTTCCCTGATTTTCGACGGCAATACTTCCTCGGCACTTTTATATTCCAATCTTTAAAAACGAATAAACCTTCCTATAATCTTGACCTACTTAATTTGCGTTTCTCTATTTATCTCCTGGATACAATATCCCAACCTTCCGACCTATATACCCCCTCACATAGAACTGCCTTCTTTGAACAATCCTTTGTCATCCGTGGAATTCCTTAGCTATCCATATTCACGAATAAAACGAGTGCTTTTAATTTTTTGTGTTTGAATTAGCAAAAAAAAAAAAACCCTTATGTGATAGAAAAAAATAGACATAACTTCTGAAATCAGCGCATTTTAAACATATAATTCAGTTAAAATATCTTCTGCAGCTAACAAACAACATTTTTTTGCAGACTTGTGTTATTAGAAATTATTATTTTTTTTTTTTCTGCAAGAAGATATTGGAAACAATTTCATACACTTACATTAACCAAAATCCATTTCAATGCCCACAGCCTCAGTTTATCAGCGCATTAGATATATATTATAATCCACCAGCTGCTGACTATATCTCTGGCCACAGCCTTCTAGACTCGAGTAGTATTATTATGCATGCGACCTTGAGTCGATTACAGGTTTCATCCAATTTACAGCGGCGGTTACATCAATACGGTGCTACGAGTAAATAATAACTACGTTAGGAGTGAACACAATGAGTCAAGGAGTTGAAATAAATTCACTAGTTGTATTATAACCGCATCATTAAGAACTATTTTATTCACGTGTATATATTTATACGATCCCAACAATATATAGCTTGTATCTTAATTAATCTCCCATAATATTTCAAGGTATATATAATTATAAATATAAAGTAATATAAGACTACTTTTATATATAGTACAATCTTGAAAATTCGGCCCTCTCGCGAGAACCTTCCACAATGCATAAGAAGCATGGGCATTTAGTATAGCCTGCCTGTTGACCCAAAAGCATCGTGAGTAACATATATATAATAATAAACATAATACAGGAACACACATAAAAATCTATGTGATGGAATATTTTTCCTGTTTTTGGGAGGTCAAAATCTATAACAAAATATTAAAATTTTGCCGTTGGTTTCTAAATGTAGATGATATTGAAGAATACCACTTTTTGAGGTGAAGTTTATGGACAGAGGGGAAGGTATTTTTATCAATCCATGTGGGTTATCGTTCCTTTATTCATTTTTGTACTGCTGTCGAATAGTGTTGGAAAATCATAGTTTGCCTAAACAGATTGAATAGTGAGAATCACTAGGATTTGTTACAAAGTATCCTATCACAACTTCATCACGATATTCCGCCTGAAGTTTGGCAAAATATGAATTTCCAATACCATGGTGCTCCTCCACATTATTCGACAGCAGTACAAAAATGAACCAACGATTTGAATTTGTTTTTTTTGTTTTATTTTTTAAAGTGGGGATATTACAGCTTTTCAAGAAAGTAATGTTGAATCAAATTTGGGGACACCCCAATAAAATTACTTATTAGCCTACATTGTAGCCGAAAGTCCTTTGAGGAAGCATACAAGAAGGACGAAGGTTTGAGGTCCTTAAGTCTCCTCTTCCCCTCAACTCTAACCTTAACTAAGTTATGTCCCTCAGTTCTAATTGGCTCTCCACATTGTCCGGTCGAGTTTGGCAAGTTCCTCTGAGGCAGCGCCATATCAATTTGGCATGCAAACGTTGTTGGAAATAATTATAGTAGAATTTATCTAAAACTAGCATCCCCGTCGATAATTTCAACTAAAAATTAAAGTTTTATTTGTTTATCGATAACATTCTTGTACGTTAGCATGTGGTTGAGCATTATTTCTTCAATGATTTTTTCACGCATAGCAGTGATTATTAATCTAGTTATAATTGCACTGATTAGGTGGTTGAAGATTACGTAAAAGCACCATAAGACATAAAATTTTTAATTTTAATGTATGAATTGGTAATAAAGATGGATAAAGACTATTAAAAAACTCTAGCGGAAAGTAAACTTCATTATCAGTGCTTACAACAAAAGTCCCGTGGATCATATTTTTTCACACAATATAAAAAAGCAAAGGATCGACATTTTGAATTAGTAATAATTTGTATTCGGCAGAAATAACTTTATTGATTTGATCTGATTGGATGTTGATTTCGAACTATAAAAGTATATAACAGTGTGGCAGACCTCGGCCCTGCCTCTCAACATTGTACATTTAAATTTTTAGTTATTGTAAATTTTACCATTGCAAAACCTTCCTAGAATCATAAAAATTATTTATTTAGATGTCAGTTTATACAGATAGGTTCAGTTTACTATTGTAAACTCTTATGTGGAATGGCGCAATACACAATCGGTCGATTTTCAAGCTTCACTGGGATCTACATATTGCACACCACATTTAAATCTTTTTTAATAATTTTCTTGATTATTAAATAAGTAAATTTTATCATAGATTTCAAGCTCTTTTGTAACCTCTCGTGTAGAATGGCACTCGCCACCTATCGGTCAATTTTCAAACCTTACTGTTGTCCACATACTATCTTTTTTAATAAAAAAGTAGATTTTAATATTGCTAAACCATCTTGGAACTATGACGATGATGTAGTTAATATTTAGTACAGATTGGTTCAGTAGTATTCGCGGTTAGTGTGCACAAACGAAGAATGGCTTGTCCTTTTATATAATAGTATAAATTATTATTATAGTAAATTTTATAATTGTAAATCTTTCAAGAACTATGAAGATGATGTAGTTAAAGTTTAGTTCGGATAGGTTTTATTAATTTTACTAAAACGCTATTGTCGCTTGCCACATATCATTCGATTTTTACTTAATTGTAAATTCCCTAAATAAGGTGAAGATCCAACTGTTCTTTAGGTTCCAACTTTGTAAAGTTCAAGGTTACATACATTCTACTCTTATAGGAAAATTTAATGCTAAATCCTAAAATGTGGTCAGAATTTGAACTTTTTTTTAACGATGTGGAGTTATTACAGCTTTTATGACTAGTCAAAAACGTGGTTTTCTTAAAAAAAGTCTTTGAATTATCGTATATCTGCAACGGAATGGGAAAGAAAGGTAAGGTCTGCGGCATGTTTCTTCATTTTTGAACTAGTTTCATCCATTTTTTTGTTTACACTAAGAGGTACTCACCCTACATACATAATACTTAATTACGTAATAATTCAACCACAACCAGGGAAATGATGCCCATAATTTGAATCCCCCCAGTATTTTAATTAATTATTCGATAGGGTTTTCCCTCCTCCACTGCATTTCGTGAAACTAATTTTTGGCCGCTTGATTATAACTTTACCCCTCTGTGCGTCGGTTAAAACAATCAGACGATAGAACTGGCGACATCCAGCTGTAATAATAGCTTACAGTACTTGGCACCTGAACCCTGTTATTAGGTCCTGTTAGTGATGGCCATTTAAATTAATGATTGTCTTGTTTTACATGAAAGGTCCATTTTCATTTCGTTGGAACCGTAACCTTCCCGTTGCTTACAAAACAAATGAATATTTTTCGGCCTCCATTGCCTTTTTGCTATACCGGAATCGCACATCTTCTGATAGTCCAGTCAATAAACACATTGTAGAGTGCATGAAATATGCGATGATTTTTTACCTCAGGGTTTCGTTAGGAATAGTAAGAAGGTAAACATTCTAAAAGTCCCCGCCTCTGGGGGGTGAGCTAACGGTGGGGGAGGGGTGGTTCATTTGTTTTGGTTATTCGTTTATAGTGACCCTGAGGACTAGAGCAGGACCTGACGGATGCTGTGGACCAGGAGGGCTGGACCAAGCAGACCGGACGGATGTAGTTTCAAGGAGAGCTGGCTGGAGTAGACCGGACGGATGCAGCGGCCCAGGAGGGCTGGACCGGGCTCACCGTCCGTAAGAATGAAGGATTAAGGTGCGGTCGCTAAGGCGTGCAATGTATGGCCAGGCCACCCCACAGGAAATAAAAGAAGGTGCGGTCGCTAAGGCGTGCAATGCATGACCGGGCCGCACCACAGAAAATAAAAGAAGTTGCGGTCGCTAAGGCGTGTAAAGCATTGCCGGGCCGCACCATAGGATTTTTCACAATAAATATATGGTCCTCATCATATTATGTAAAAAAAAAAAAATAAATAAATTTTGTAAATAAAGCGTTTTATTGGCAGCAGCGGCATACACAAAATCACATTTATTTAACAATAATACGTATTAACACGGATACGTCTTTTGGCTGTGGCTATACTTTGTTTGGTGTAACTGTAAGTTGTAAATAGTAGCGACTAATTCTTGTAAATATTGTTCTTTGCTTCTATTAGAATAATTAATGCTATTAATAGAATGCAGGCGAATGTTACAGTCAGTGTCTAACATAATTTTTGGGACGTGGGAAGAAGTCTTTCGACCATATCTACCCCTACCCCTGTTTCCTTCTTTGTTGTAAATGATGAAGCCAATGCAACTAGCTGTTGAAACAGTTCTTCGCCCCATTCTTAAAAGATTTCAGTAGTCATCTGGCTCGCTATTGAGTTCACGAAGCAATTCTCCGTATCCATGACTCATACTTATATTTACCCTGCATTTTATCCTCACTGTTCTTTGCCTCCTTCTTCCTTCTTCTTGATGGCCAAAACGGACGCGACTACTAATGTTAAGTCCATTCTCCTTGGATGGACAATTGAACGTGATACTTTATTGATCAATATTACTGAGTCGTACATCGCCTGTTTTATTCACAGAGTACAGAATATGATAGAAGCGGTGGACAGGTGGGGGGAGATGGCTCCCGGCTAGGAGCGCTATCCCCACCACCTTAACCCCGGCTGTGTCAGTCAGTACCACTGTTTGTGTCGTGTTTATTTGAAACAATTGCTAATTGTTAGATCTCTGTTGTGTGTATGTGTTTTTGTTTTTTTATTTCTCAATTGGATTAAAAAATGTCCTGTTATGCCGCGTTTGGATGAAGAGGAAAGAGCCCACAAGGATTTAAACACTCCTATAACCCTTCAACGGTACATTTTAAACGTACACAGTTTAGTTTTTCAATAAATTGAGAAACAAATCTTTCTTCCCTTTCGCCACAGTAAAAATATGTTTATTGTGGAGTTTTTTTAACTTTATTGTTAAACTCCCCTATATTAACAGTAGTAGGTATTGTAACCATACAATACAGAATATTCTTTATATTCAATTAGGATTGATAAATTAATTGCCAATTCTATTGAAATTATTTTTATTTGAAAACTAGTTTCGAATATTAAACATTAACACCTTAAGAAAACGTTTTACATCAATAATATAGTTTTAGATTTGAATAAATCTTTAAAAGGTAAACAGTTCCAATTTTACCTTTTATTTTTTCCTCAGCTTCACTTGAGTTGAAGAGGAACGATTTAAGTGGGTTCAAGCCCTGAGGCAAGAAAAATGAAAGCCAACAAAAACAAGTGTTATTTGTTCAAAACATTTTAAAGAGGACGATTTTGACAGATCTTCTCCATTTCGAGTAAATCCAAAGAAAGGTGCAATTCAGTCGGTTTTTTGATTTCCCAGATCAGAAGATTTGAGGCAGAAGATTATTAAGGTATATATAACTTTTTACGCTTTCCCCTGCTTTACCCACATACGTGGGTATTTAAACTTAAAAGTTTAATGTTGATTTTTTTTTTTAGGAAAAGGGGCCAATAAAAAGTCTTGCGACCCCATTAAAAGTATAAGGTCTTCAAATAAAAAGAAGTTTAAAAAATGTTAGAGATCATTAATAAAAACATAAACGAGCTCAAAAAAACAACTTGATGGAAGATCTGTACAGCTTCGAAATACAGCTGATTCATTAAGCTTCACTGAAAATTCACTTTCTAACCACAAAAAAAAATACAGGTTGAATAGGAAAAAACAAATTTAAAACCTACGCCGAAACGTTTTGTGCTATAAGAAGAAAAACTGTGCCTGCAAATACAGTCTACAAAAACTTTGTGAGCAAAAAGAAAATAAACTAATTAAATAGAAAATATAAAATTTGCTTTCGTTACTTCTAAAATAATACCTTGGGAGAAACTTTTTTTCTAGATTTTCACATTTTTTAGAAGGTGGCTCTCGTTACTCATTATTAATCAGATCGATCGGAATGGTATTTTTTAATGTCCGAATCCACCATTTTTTGAAAAATATCAATGATAATACACATAAAAATTAAATAAGATCGAAATTAGTAATTTTCTTTTGTTAATATTTTGTTTTATTTTCGTTCTTAAACTATCTACCTATGCATGAATGTGATAAATGTCTGAACAATTAGAAGGAATCTAATAAAATTGGTAAGAGTTGAAGCCTAAATATTAGATGATAAAGTTGTAAATAAGGCTGAGGTGGAGCAGCCCGGACTGCAATGGTGGGGGGGGGGGGGGGGGGGGAGGGCCACCATGAAAATGAAACAACACCATCATTTTGTGACAAACACCATCATTTTGTGACAAACACCATCATTTTCTGAAGTTACATCATGTACTTGAAAAACCACCACCAGATCTAAAAGAGTGTGAAGTAATAAATAACAAAAAGGAACGGTTTCGATTGGGAGGGGGATAATAATGACGCACGGATCGAAACGGATATGACTTTTGAGATTTAATTAACATAAAATAATACGTATCGACGTGATATAAGTTTTAACATCGTACTCCAACGTCCTTTTAAATGCTGGTTATTTTTCCAAAAAGTTTACTTTCAGTTTTTGAAGACTTATTTTTAATAAGTCTTCAGAAATGCGCTTAATTTTGAAATAATCGAACGTACATGACTTAGCTGTATTGATATACAGAAACAGCTCATTTGTATCATATTATATTAAAGAAATAGCGCCATCAAATGAGGCTTTACAGCCATCTCATTTAACCGCACATCTTGGATTTTAGGTCGACAATTCAGTTATTTATTATGAACTCTTCCACATTTATGAAAATTGTTAAAATATTTTTCCCGTATATCGGACGGCATTTAAAATATATTTCTGCAATAAAATAATTTTGGCCGCCGAAATGGATTTTTTGCCAACTGTGGAAGGTTAATATACCTCTTGTGCTAGAATCCATACTTGTTAAATTTTCATAATTTCATCATCTAAATCCAATAGCGCAGCCCCTCTAGTGGAAATCCCAGTTTCCACTCAGCCATATAATCCTCCTCGCAGGTTTTAACAGTGGCCTGTTGATCTATTATAAACATTAGACATGGAGTCCTGGCTATGACCAGCTTCTCAACTCATCCCTGAGTGACTGTAATATAGTGCTCTCAGTCAGCCTCCACTGAGTTGTTATTTTTATCTTATTTCTTCTTCTGCCGGCGAAATGAATTGTGGTTCCAGCCAGAGAATACCAATTACCACATCATTAGGATCCAGTAATCGGAGGGCACTAGAACCTTGAGGTATCCATGTCATTTTCCTTGTTTTCCTGAGATCTTATTTAGAATCGCCATTGAATTTCCCGCTCCTTCCTTTACGTATTATTCCCGTCAGCGTGTTGATTCATAGCCATGTTGTTATCTTGTTTGAGGAAATGAAAGGCATATTGTTGACGATTTTTCCTCTAAAACATGCATCGTATCATTTTGATTGCGGCTGTGTACTTTCTACTGACATCATGATGGGACTCGAGAATAAACTAAAACAATAATGTTTCTTCCTACAGCAAATCTGATGTATCTGGCTTGATCTCATTTAATTTAATTTATAGCTCTTTTTATCAATTTACATGCATAATTTTTTTATTTAATCTTTTTTGGGGAAAAGGGCTTACTTTACTTACCCACATACTTCTATCAGGTTGCTTGCAGGTTCCTAAAATAATTAGATAAAACAAAAAAGGCAAAGATAAAAAAAAAAAAATACATAAAGAAAACTAACTTTGGGTCTTTTTTACTTTAGTCATCCCAGTTACCTTTTTCTAAAACAGTTATTTATCTTATTATTAAATTAATACTAGTGAAGAACAAATGTTCAAAATTGTTTATTTAAAATATTTTAATAAAAAAACGATCAAAGTAAGTATTTTATAATTAATTCATATAAATTTTCATTTTGGAGGCCAATAGTCTCTCAATGATTCCAAAACACATTAAAAAATATCCCTTTTTTCATACCTTCTCCTATATACAAATTCACATAAGTAGGAATCAAACAGGCTTCTTCTTGTACCATATTCCTTTTTATTTCTTCTTTTACAATTGCCTCATTTCCTTAACGGATGTTTACAATGATTGAACCATGTTCCTTTAAATGCACCAACTTGTTCCCTGCAACTTCTCAAAAAACACTTACAAAAAGGAGCTCTATTTTTGTGAAAACAAATCTTCATAAAATGTCCTCTTCTACATTTTTTCATTCTGTGCAGTAATACACATCTCTGTAGGTATTGGAAAGCTATTACTTCTGATTTTAGTAACTTGCTAAGTTTTAAAAGATTCATATTTAAAATATGCAGGTTAAAAATGATAACTAGATACTGAATATAAATGGTCATATGGTAGTTAGGCTATCTCATGGCAACTATTATTTTATCTAGATCGCATGTTACTTAGAAAAGTAACTGGTATGGCTAAAGTAAAAAAGACCCCAAACTTTCCAGATAAACAACACATATTTTATTTAATTACCTATTAAAAAATATATATATTCTGTTATCTAGGCACTATTCCCGAAACCAATTGGAGAGCGACAGAAGAAGTGAAAAAAAGAATAACAGATGGACGGAAGGCTATCGGAATGTTAAATTCAGTCCTCTGGAGTGCCAACATATGTGCCAATGTCAAAAAAATAATATATAAGGCCCTGGTAGAAAGCATGATGCTATACAGCTCAGAAACATGGCCTCTAGAAAAAATGCAAAGCAAAAGATTTCTGGCTGTGGAAATGGATTTTCGGAGGAGATCAGCAAGGGACAGGATGGTTGGAAGGGTTTTGATGGAATTTTGGAGAATTTAAGGGGTCAAGAACAAAAGGTGTATTGAGATCATTATGTAGGGTTTTGTTGTAGACATAATATGGAGCATTTACAATAGTACGAGAACTTTAGATCGGAAGGATTGAATGCGTTTGATATTCGACTGTTTTGCTGTCTCCCACAGTTCAAGTCCATAGGTCCAAATAGGTTTAATGATGGTTTTGTATATGAGGAGTTTGTTTTCTATGGAGAGTTGGGATGTCCTATTTAGTAGTCTATACAATTGGCTGAAGCGTCAGTTAAGTTATTGCCTTTTGAGTCTAGTGTGAGGGTTCCAAGTAAGTCTTTTGTCTAGGTAAAAGCCAAGATACCGTACTGTGTCAGCTATGGGTAGCGGGATATTATTAATATAAACAGGAGGGCAGGATGTGCGCCGCAGGGTAAAAGTTACGTGGGTACATTTTGTTTCATTAATTTTGATCCTCCAGTTGTTGCACCAATCTTCAATCAGGGATAAGTGGATTTGGAGATTACAGGATGCTATTGAGGGATCTGGATGCGATGAAAGAACATGAAAGGACTGTCATCAGCAAAAGTTCCTAGGAAAGTATCAGGAGTAGTAGGGAGATCTACAGCATAGAGGATATATAAAACTAATAAATAAATTAGTAGTTTAAATTTTAGTTACGACACCAACCTTCCATTTATTTTCCTCTTAAATTCAATTTCTTATAGACCTGTAGTCCTCAGTCAATTAAAACTGGACAAAAAAAAGAATAATAAAATCACATCTACTATAGAGGTTGCGAAGGGAGGTGGGAGAAGAGAGATCAGAGTGGAGCTAATGAATGGAATCAGGGAAATTGATATTCGGGCGAGGTGAGCATGGTCAGTACCAGGGAAGTAGAAGTGGGGAGGAGGTAAAGGTACTAACTGGGTTATTGTCTCTGGGGACGGTCTGTAATGGGATTACTGACCATGTCAATGCCATCCGGCAGTGAATATATTTTAACATAGTTTGCATCTTGATTCCGAAAAGGTAAAAACGAAAAGCAATTTGTTCAAATGGCTAATTGCTTAAATCAATAAATAAAAGTTAATACTGGACTATAAAATGATGGAAATTAAACATATTTTATTTTTTCTAAGGTGCAATAAAAAAAAAAAAAAAAAAAAGAATAACCTGGAACATGTTTTAGGGGGTGTTGTCTTGACCGTCGACGCTCATATGTTTTCTTTTTTTTTCGCTTACCTGTTATTCAGTTTTCTGCAAGAGACAAATTTTCAAATTCGCTTACTACTGCTGACCTGTTTCATAGTTTTTTTTTTTATAACAATTCATTTGAATCAAGCCAATTTTATTATCAATATCTAACTCTACAGGGTGTCCCGAATTTAAATGGCTAAACTTCAGGAACTTATAGGGGACCAAAAAACTAAGACAAAAAGTTCTTTAGAGATTTGCTCGTTTTTGCTTAGTTTTAGAGAAAATCGCAAAAAAAGAAACAAAACAAAAATGTTACAGGTAGCGATTATCACCTTTCAAAGTTTTTCAGGCTAGGCAGTGAGATATGTAAACACTTAATGTTATCCTTTACATTATTTTATTTGTTTACATTTTGGCTTCCTTCTAGGATTATAATTCCTAAATCAGTCTTCAGTTAGTTACTCAGATATTTTTGTGTGAATAGCATCAGCCACAATGCCGCATACATATTCAAATGTTGAATACGCTGATATGATTTTTGTGTATGGTTTCTGTAACGGTAATGCTTTAGAAGCGGTGCGGGAGTATGCGCGCCGATTTCCAAATAGAAGAGTGCCTAATCGACGAGTCTTTTCGTTAACTTTTAATAGACTACGAGAGACTGGGTCATTCTTAATAGGTAATGAAGGCGACCAATTCCAGGCAGCAATAAGAGCAGATTATCGGAGAAGAAATTGTGTCCAACGCCACTTCGATAACAATCCTGAGTATAGCATCCGAAGAGCATCTGCTGCATTAGCAATATCGCGGTAAGCAATATGGCGAACTTTGAAAGGTGATAATCGCTACCCATACCATCTTCAAAAAGTTCAGAATTTGTTACCTCAAGATTATGTCAAGAGATTGAATTTTAGTAACTGGTTTCTTGACAAAATTCGCGATGATAATTTATTTCCATTAAAAATTATATGGACCGATGAAGCTACCTTCACAAGAGGAGGAATTGTTAATCAAAGAAATTATCATGTATGGGCTCTTGAAAATCCCAGAGCTATTAGAGAGAATAGGTTTCAGCATGAATTTGCTATAAACGTTTGGCTTGGAATTTGGAACGGATTACTGGTGGGACCATATTTTTTACCTGGAAGATTGAATGGTATCACATTTACACATTTTTTGGAGAACGACTTTTCTAATTATTTAGATGACATTCCCTTACAGGAGCGGATTGAAATGTGGTTCCAGCTCGATGGATGTCCAGCTCATTATAGCAGAGTTGCTCGAGCTTGGCTGGATATAAATTATCCACAACGATGGATTGGACGTGGAGGAGTATTACCTTGGCCACCCAGATCACCTGATATGACACCCATGGATTTCTTCGTATGGGGAACCTTGAAGCAGAAAGTTTATTCGGTGTCAATCAACTGAAGAGAGCAATTAAGAGAGACCGAATCATAGATGCAGTGCACCAAATATCATCAGAACAATGTTTAGCTGAAATTTATCAAGTGAGTGCTAGATGTAATGATTGCATTGGTGCAAGAGGACAACATTTTGAGCAATATTTACATTAAAAAGAACATAACATAAATATAAATGTAAATAAATAAGTATAAAAATGAAAACTTGTTTTGTTTCTTTTTTTTCGAATTTTCTTTAAAATTAAGCAAAAATGAGCAAATCTCTAAAGGACTTTTTGTCTTAGTTTTTTGGTCCCCTATAAGTTCCTGAAGTTTTGCCATTTAAATTCGGGACACCCTGTATAATATAATACAGAATCCTAGTTGAAAGTGATGATGTTAATTTCTGCTATATTTTCTCAAGGGAAATGGAAATAAGAAAACATGAAACCTGTTATATACTTTCTCACATTTATTTCTAGATGGATATGTATTATTGAATTAATCATACAATCTGTCTCACTTTAGGGCAATAAGCAATATGGATGACAAAGAATCCATTCACAAAAGAAATTTTATCACAGAAATTGAAACAACAAATAAACATATATAAAACACCAAATCTATGTACAAATTAATTTGGTTAAGTTTTGTAATACTTTTACAAATTAGATAAGATGAAATAAGAAAACATGAATTGATAAATAATAACTTAATCTTCGTGTTGTTAACTTCTGTTTCACCTATTTACATTTAAGAAGGCTAAATATCAATATAACACACTGAACAAGACAATCCAAGTTGAAACTGTAGAAGTGATTGTTTACATGTGAGGTTATAGGAATGAACTATCGATAAATATAAACTTGAAGCGTAAGGGTCGAACTGGTCGGTGTAGCGCGGGTCAAGCCAATTTGGTGGTGTCAGCCATCCGAACCTTTACCAATATAGCTACTAAAAGGTAGGTTCTAGTGACAAATGCTGTATGATAAAAAATATATTCCATTTAATTTCTGATGATATTTCTTAACTTTCAGAAAATTTCGATCCGAGCAGCACCAACAGAATTAGAGCATGTCAAATAAGCTCCTACACTTAAAAATGGATGTTTCTAAAGTGACTTTTTTTGTTTAAACTAATATAGCTTCTAAACACTTAGTCCAGTCAATGAGTGCTGAAAATGAGGGGTGTAGAGTGCATGGAATATGCGATAATTTTTGACTTCATAGCTTCGTTAGGAATAGTTAGAAGGTAAACATACTAAAAGTTCCCACCCTTGGAGGGGGGGGATGAGCTAATGGTGGGGGGAGGGAGAAGTTCAATTTTTTGCTTTTTCGATAATATCTCGAAAACGGTTGACTCTAGAAAAATATCTTTCAAATAAACATAAAATCTAATTAAATTTACCATAAAATTGATTATATATAAATTTGTCGTAGTTCTAACCGTTTACGAGATATTCGTTATTGAAAATAGATGATTTTCGGAAAAAAAAAAATGTCACCTCACTTTTTGTCAAACTTTTGTTTCTAATACCTTCCACAATCGTTCATTACATGCAGTTATAGCGAAAAATGAGCCAAAAAACGTGGATTTCATAAATGTACGATATCTTTAGCACTCTGGCATGTGTATTTTAAGAGACCCGATTAAAACTTCATACATAGAGTGTTATAACAAATTTGACCAGCTTTTAGATTAAAAAAAAAAAAAAAAAATTTGGGTCGAACGAATATTTTCGAAGTTATAGTGGCAAAGATGCAGAAAAATGTTGATTTCACAACAGTACGGAGTTTTTAGCGTGTTGGCACGTTTATTTTAAGGGACATTATTTAAACTTCATATGTAACAAACTAATAGTAAATTTAATTAGCTTTAAGATGCAAACAAATAATTATGAATAGGACAAATAGTTTCGGAGTAATAGACAAAAGAATACGACAAAGATGTTTTCGTGAAGTGGGACTAGCCGCCAGTTGGCCAATTTCTACACTATTTCCCAAGGCTATATATTCACGAAAAATGGTCCGATTTTAGAGTTCGAGTAAAGCTTCGTTTTCGTGTTATAGGTGAAAAACCGAAAAGAACCAGTATTTTGGATATGAAGATTTTGAAATGAAGAATGGCGATTTTGGATATGAAGCCGACGTTTTCCATGGTAGCAAGACAAAGACAAACAAACAAAATAAACAAAGGCTTGTAGTTCATAGATATACATTCACAGGCGGTTGTTGGGATTGTGTAACTTGATAGAGGAAACGCAGTCATCATTGCAATGATAAGGCCGCTTCAACTCTGCGCATAACCGAGAAATAGAGATTCCAAGAGATCCCAGAGATAAATCTCATAAACAATTCATAGATTAGTTCCGGCATCGAGATTTCCCGTGATACCTCTCCTCCCACGCAATATACATAGCACAATAGTCAAACAGATAAAATTTAATAGGTAACTAATAGGATATAATTGAGAAGGATATAATATGATGTTGCCAGGTATATATGTACTAGGGTTGGGCGATAGTCGATAGTTAGCACTGTCGATAGGCCGATACTATCGGTTGAGAACTATCGATTGCTATCGATAGTTTTTCGATAGTCTCTTCTTTTTTTTTTTCAAAGCTATTCAATAAAGAATTTCAACTAATTTAATTAAATTCAATTATCTACTTACTATTTGAAATTTGCAGGATTATAAATAACTAGCTGAAAGTACCCTGCTCCGCTATGGTTTAATATCATTAGGATGAAGAAAACTTAAATTAGTAAAAGTTAAGCTTATCGTTGATAATTATTATTACTTAAATAAACCTGAAGAATTCCATTCTTAGAATAACTTCAATAAGTAAATTTGACAATTTGCAAAAGTTAATTTTATATTATTTTTTGATAGACCTACAGTGAAGCATCGATGCAGCACTGCCATCTTACCCAGCTCTGATACCAGACCATCAGCTTTTTTTGAAGAAAGTCTAATCTTTCTGTTTCTATACGTATCAAGCATAAATTGGTTGAGGAGATTACGAAATCAAAGTAAATAAGGTTCTTCACCGCCTCGCTCCACTAACATTTAGGCGTAAAAATCAGCTGCAGCCCCAGCTTCCTTAAGTGATGTATTGGTGTTTGGGTCACGCTGAGGGATGTTAATACTGTTTCCTTTCTTCTCCATGTAGAACATGATACGATACTAAAGAATCATACACTTGATAGAACTCATTGATTCTTATCTGTTTTTTGTCCCTACATCGAACTGGCCTTACATGTCATCACCAGAGAACATAAGTCTTTTAACCTCCTCTTTAACATAAGTCTTTTAATAGCTTCTCGTCACGAAACAACTCAAACTTGTAAGTTGTAAGTA
Organism: Euschistus heros; assembly: GCA_003667255.2. Taxonomy (NCBI): domain Eukaryota; kingdom Metazoa; phylum Arthropoda; class Insecta; order Hemiptera; family Pentatomidae; genus Euschistus; species Euschistus heros. The sequence continues at coordinate 146,317 of RCWM02000452.1, read as the reverse complement.
ACCTCTGCAGCTACCATGAGTTCACAGAAAGTACCAATATTATAAGGTTTCGACATCGATCGTATTTTTGTTTGTTTACAACTATAAGGAACTTAACCGGTGGTCAAAGTTTTCGGCTTAAAGATCTAACCTATTTTTTAACTTAGCTTATTTAAAATACCATTTCAAAATGCCATATGATAATTAATCTTTTATTATTCACCCAATAAAAATTGGAATCGCATTTTTCACAAATTAGCCGCGACCAAGGCCGATTATTTAAAATTCCTTTCTTAGCGAGCACCTATGACCCTAGAGGAATCTACATATCGAATTTCATTCCAATCCGTTCGGTGGTTTCTGAGATTTCGTGTTAAATGAGTGAGTGGTATTTGACAAATATATAATAGATAAGATTATGTCATAAAGATGAGAGAAAAAACCCGATTTATTTGAATTTTAAAAAAGGTATTTATTTACAATTTACATGGTTACAATAATAATGAACAAATCAAATCTAAAGACAAATAAAGAAATAGTTAATTACAAGATTGAAGTGTTCTCCTTGAGCCACATATTTCCCGAAAGAAAAACTAGCATTTCTACTTTCCTTTGGTTTAATCTTTGAGAGAACCCTTCAGCTCTAGGAATTCCGAATTCAGCTTCAAGAGAACTCGACACTGGACAGAGACAGATCAGCATAATTCCGAGAGTTTTAAAACTTGAAATTAGTAACAAGATCTATCGATAGTCGGCACTATCGATAGTGACCATCGATAGGCATGACCTATCGATAAATCAATAGTAACTATCGACTATCGCCCAACCCTAATATGTACAGGCCAGGTATATTATACAAGAAAGTTTTGCAATAGTTTAGATTTTCTCACCCTTTATGTTTCTGGGTCGCTGAACACGAATTTGAAGTTTGCCGGCAGAAGTTTTTCGTGCACTTTTTGACCAATTTTTTATTAATTTTTTTTTTTTTTTTCAGTTTTCGACCCATATCTCAAAATGAAGTATTTTTTAATAAAAAAAAGTGATGTTGAACTCATTGAAATAAATTCAGGAATGCAAGAAATACAAAATTAGTTATGTATATATAGCCCATATGTATTTATAGTTCAGGTGTACGTTGTCCGGCAATTTTTCTCATTTTTTTTTTTTTTAATTTAATTTCTTTATTTCTTATATAATTTGTTTTTTGCAATCCACAAAAATACATGCTGTACCAAGAAAATAAACCAGACTCAACTTAAAATACAGTACTAATAATCAACTTAAATATCTGTGATGTAATCATAATTTATAATGAAAGAAAACTTTCAAAGAATAAACAGAAAAATATAACATCCTAGAAATAAAATAAACAAACATTGTGACTATGCGTTCTTAAATATAAATATATATATATATATATATATATATTCACATACATACCTACATACACCCATATTTATATACATATACATACTACAAGCATATTTAAAATAACAATAAATAAATTAGATTGATATATTGATGGTGGGTTTTTATTGTTTTTACACTTAATAAAAAATTGTTTACATATTTTCTCAATGAACACTTTAATATAAGGTCTACACAGTTCTTTATGTAAAATCTCAATTTTTGTCTAAATGCATAGTTTCCTGCGATTCTAGGGCATTTGTTTTGGAATACTTGTAGTTTTTTATAATATAACTAAATATAGGGCTTGCGTATGTTATTAAGCAGGCTTTGTATAATAATAGTTTATTATCTGTACTTAGGTTAGATTTCCTTTATGTAGTAGTATGGGTATATAGTACACAGAGCCCTGTTTAATTTTGCTCATATTATGAAGCGCTCTAGCGTTGGTTCTACAAAAAAATTTAGAAATCAAAAATAGAAAATCTTTTCTTCTGTAATTGTCTAAATAATAACTTTTGCTTCGTCCGATTAGCCATAGCAGCATAAAGTGACGTTAAACGAAATAAACAAACAATAATTTTTGCTTAAAAAAAAAAAATAAAAAAAAAAAAAAACTTTTTGAGATATAGTCGAAGAAAAAAACAAAATGAGATCCAAAAAGTACCAAAAAAACAAATTTCCAATCAAAATTTTCCCCGCAAACTTCAAATTCATGTTCAGCAACCAATCAACCATGAAGATTGAAAAAATCAAAACTATAGCAAACATTACTACTGCGACACAATTTTTTTTTCTAATATGCAAAACGTCTAGTAACTTGGACGATGGTCTGTGATTTTCTCAATACAGAGATTTTGTTCATAAATAGTTCATTGATTTTTAAATACCCATTTTCCAATTAATATAGTACAGTCTCAATAATTCAATTAATGTAGGACAATAATAGTTCAGGATTACAAAAATGGCGGATTACTGGATGCAAAGAAAAAAAAACATACAAATGATAAATTATTGCATTTTTGACAAATCGTTAAAAATTATTCTGAAGAAAAAAAAAAAAAAAAAAAAATTATACAGATCTAATTTATGGCACTGGAATTGGCACAGTATATGAAAGTCAAGCAATCTTTTGATAATTTTCTGCCGGGAGCCGAATCTTTATTCCTCATTAAAGAAAGTTTAATTCGGTAGTAGACTGGAGTTAATTGTTTTTCTCGTCGGCGTTATAGGCTTATTTTGGATCCAACTCTTGAATTGTATACGCAAATTTATCTTTATAAACACATATAAATTTGGCATTGGTTTTTTTTCCCACCACTGCTCAACTAAGAAAGATATTTGCTTGATACCGATTTACTTGTAGGCAGATCTATTGTAGTTTAAAAAACACACGGAGATATGTTCTTATCGATACATAAGGAAGACACATCAACCTCAAGGGGGTGCGTTGAGGTTGTAAAGAGGTACTTCAATAGAATGTCTTCTGTAGGGTAGCTTATCTCCAAGGTATTGGGATTACAAGGGGACGTTAGCAGTTGTAACGCACAGATTTAAATGCCGATTTTTGTGTAGGTAGTAGGGACCTATAATAATGCAAAACTAGAGTTATAGCCGCCAATGGGCATTAGGAGCACAGAAAAAATAAATAAAATACGAAAATCACGTTTCATTTTTTTTTCTTAGCTCTCAATCAAGATAGAGAAATGATTTTTTCACGTTTATTTGCAGTTGTGTATACTGTTTTTAATAAAAATACTTTTGTTATGCTCAAGACACCACCCGGCTTTAGGGTGTTCAAAAACTCTAAAAAAATGACAAAATTCTAAGGAAATCCGCTGTAAATCAGTAGAAACCTTTTTTCATGAGCAATTGACCTTAAATCTCGATTTAACGCACCATAAAACCCTTATATGTGAAATTTTATCATAATCAAAAAATATCGATTTTTTTTTACCCCTTTCGAGGAGGTAAAAATTTTGAAGTTGAGATTTCATCAACACTTTCTACCGGCCATAACAACTGCTGTATTCAACCGATTACAATAGTAATAGCATCACTAGAATAAGCATACATTCTGCTTTTTATCCATGGTATAACATTGGATTTACTCCCGATTTTAGTGGACAAAAACTGATGTGAATGAAAAAATCCGAGGTCAGCTGTAACTTGAGATATTTCAATAAGGGGAAATCCTGAGACCTCCGGATTTGAGCTAAACTATGCAGTTTTACGTCTTCTAGATGACCTTAAAATTTGGTTTTAATCGGTGGCGAAATATGTGACAGCGCAAATTATTTACATTTTTTCAGAAATTGACTAAAATCCTACAAAATTTTAAAGGAAAAAAAATTACTTTTGATTTCGACAAAATTAAGTTTCTACAGGTTTTTTAAAATGAGGAATCTGGAAATAATATCAGTTTTTAGTTTAAAAATTTTCCTCACCTATATCATATAAATAAGACGTTTTAAAATGACATATTTTTATTTCAAATTGCATAGAAATCCTAAGATTGATGAATAATCTAAAATTAATATCAAGTTTTTGTTAGAAAAAAAGTATATTTTTTTGAAATGGTCTTATTTGAAATTTACTGTGTAAAAACTAAAATAATAATTTTAAAAGTTATAGCTGACCTTGGATTTTTTCATTCACATCAGTTTTTGTCCACTAAAATCGGGAGTAAATCCAATGTTATACGCATGGATAAAAAGCAGGATGTATGCTGATTCTAGTGATGCTATTATTGTTGTAATCGGTTGAACACAGCAATTGTTATGACGCTAGAAAATGTTGATGAAATCTCAACTTCAAAATTTTAACCTCCTCGAAAGGGGTAAAAAATCGATATTTTTTTATTTTGATAAATTTTCACATATAAGGGTTTTATGGTGCGTTAAATCGAGATTTGAGGTCAGTTGTTCATGAAAAAAAGTTTCCACTGATTTACAGCGGATTTCCTTGGAATTTTGTCATTTGTTTAGAGTTTTTGAGCACCCTAAAGCCGGGTGGTGTCTTGAGCATAACAAAAGTATTTTTATTTGAAATACCTTACATAACTGCAATTAAAAGTGAAAGAATCATTTCTCTATCTTGATTGAGAGCTGAGAAAAAAAAATAAAACGTGATTTTCATATTTTATTTTTTTCTCGGCTCCTAATGCCCATTGGTGGCTATAACTCTAGTTTTGCACTATTATAGGTCCCTACTACCTACACAAAAATCGGCATTCAAATCTGTGCGTTACAACTGCAAACGTCCCCTGGTTAGATAACAGCGGAGATCATAATGGCATTTTTCCTTCACATTGGAAAGGAATTTCTAAAAACAATGTACATATTATATACTTAATAGGTATATGTATAATATATTCTCTTTATCAACCGACTTTAAAAAAGAGGAGGTTCTCAACCGTCTGTTGTTTTTTTTTTTTTTTTTTTTTGTGTTGTTACGCGATCACTCTGTCAATTCTTAATCAATTTTGATGATTCTTTTTTTGGATCGGTAGGGTATACTTCAGAGGTGGTCCCATTAAAAATATTTTGAAATCAACTCAGCACTTTTCAAGAAAAATCAAAAAAACAGTTTAAAAAAATCACTGTTATATAAACTTCCACTATAAACATATTTTTAATTATGGTAATCTAAAATCTCCATGGTAACTAAATCTAAATTATTAACAAAAATCAACTCTCGATGTGTCGTACTTCGCTAAGCTGAATTATTAAACAAGTCGAACGAAAACTACTGTCGGAGGTACATTACACGTAAATTTCACCTCAATTAGTCGATTTCAGGCAAAAAAACGTGTAAAAAATTGTGTAAGCAGGTCGAACTGACAATAGGGGTCAAAGAGAGAACTTCTAGGACCACCTCTATCAAACGAACTATTAGAAGCCTACTCTTTTATACTTCGAACTCAAATTAAAAGACTATTAAGGGTAATTTGTTTTCCTGTTTCCCGTCATGTTAACCTTTTCCGTTCACAGTTACACCAGTCACTTATTGGTTATTTAATCAAGTGATTTTACAATGGCTACTGAAAATTCTTTCAATTAACGAAAAGTTAAAACTGATTTGCAAAGTGGAGAAAGGAGTAAGAAGCTAAGCGTTTGTTGCTAGTGAATTCCGAATTCCGCGTAGTTCTTTTTTAACCTTTATAAAGAATAGAAACAAAATACACTCACTACTAAAAATAAAAAAATAAAAATAATTTTTGAAAAAAAAAAACCCATTTATTTCTTGAATATACTATATTGAAACATAATATAATGAAAGCTCAACCTTACCATATTTTATCATATTCCAAAGTCTTTCAATGATATCGTAACACAAGCGTGTCTCGAGCTCTTCCAGCCCAGAATACCTTTCATCGATTCCAACTTGTTCCGATTTATTTAGATGTTGTAGTCTCTACTTTTCAAGGGAAAAGGTTATTCTCCTTCATTTACGGAGAAACTAAATCCCTGTTCAAACTAATATTAACTTCTGTTTACCTTCTAATATTAAAATGAGAAATAAGGAAATAATGAAGTGGAAATAAGAAAATATCTAAATATAAAACACTAAATCAATGTTGAATTAATATTATATTAAATCAGAACTAATATAATGCTAAATCACCAGTAATGTTAACTCTTGATAAACTTTCTGATGTCAGGGATGTGTAAATAACAAAACAAGGGAAGTAGAAATAACAAAATATGAAACCTGTGAAATACTTTCTCAAATTTATTTTTAGATCGATGTGTTTTATTGAATAAGCAATACAATCTGTCTCACTTTAGGGCAATAAGTAATATGGACGACGAAGAATCCATTCACAAAATACTGAAATTTTTACACTTAAATTCATACAATAAATATAAATATACAAAACGCCAAATCCATGAAGAAATTAATCTTCTAAAATTTTTTAATAGTTTTACACAATAGATATTAGATATTAACCCATGTTGTTAACTTATTTAATTGAGTAAAAAGTGGAAACTCGTCAGAATGGCTGCCAGCGCAGCGTAACTAGGCAGCAGTCGTATGCTAAAATCAGCTGATGCTAATTAGTTGGGCATGAAAAATGGCGACTCGTTAAACAGAGGGTTGGGTGCTTGTTGCTTTTTAACATTTTTATCTTTGATTGCCACTTGCCATTCACTAGAATTAGTTAAAGTTATTTGTTAAAACCAATCTGGATCAAATTTATGGACAGACCAAATAAACTCACATTCAAGAAGATACAAACATTTCACTCAAAATTCCTAAGATTAATAACAGACTTCCTTCTGTGTTAAACGATACGCTACATACAGACTTAATAATTCCAACAGTTAAAAGCCATATTCTTAAAATTTACAGAAATTTTCATGGATAATTACCTGGATATTCTAACAAACAGAATATGGCAACAGCACAAATCCCAGATATTACGCAACGGAGCCTGAAAAGGAGGTGGATGAGAGGCCCACTCTAGGTGTAAAATAAAAAATTGGGTGAAACTAGATAAAAAATGAAGAAAAATGCCGCAGACCTCACCTTTATATTCCAATCCGTTGTTGACAAATCAAAGACTTTTTTGAGGAAACCACGTTTTTTTACAATAAAAACTGTAATATCTCCAGTTTGTTTAAATATTTTTCAAACTTGGACCACATTTTCGAATTTAGCATTGCATTTCCTATTGGAGCAGAGTACATGTAACCTTGAATTTTACATACTTGTGACCTTAAGAACTGCTTGATCTTATTTAGGGAAGCTACAATGTCTTATATTACTTCAACGTAGGGTTGGGCGATAGTCGATAGTTACTATCGATATATCGATAGTCATGCCTATCGATGGTCACTATCGATAGCGCCGACTATCGAGAGATCTTTTTTACTCTCAAGTTTTGAAACTCTCGGAATTATGCTGATCTGTCTCAGTCTAGTGTCGAGTTCTATTGAAATTGAATTCGAAATTCCTAGAGTTCAAGGATTCTCTCAAAGATTAAGCAGAAAGCAGAAATGCTAGTTTTTCGTTCGGGAAATATGTGGCTCAAGGAGCACACTTGACTCTTGATATTAACTATTTCGTTATTTTTCTTTTCTGAAGATTTGATATGTTCATTATTATTGTAACCATGTAAATTGTAAATACTTTTTTAAAATTCTAATAAATAAGTTTTTTTTCTCTCATCTTCATCATATAATCTTATAATTTATAACCCATATTTCAAGTAGTAAGTAGATAATTGAATTTAATTAAATTAGTTGAAATTCTTTAATGAATAGCTTTGGAAAAAAGCAAGCAGCTTTCGAAAAACTATCGATAGCAATCTATAGGTCTCAACCGATAGTATCTGCCTATCGATAGTGCTAACTATCGACTATCGCCCATCCCTAAGTGGGGCTGACCACCAGTGGGCCAATTTCTACACTTTTTCCCAAGAACATAGCCTTGCGGTAAATGGTCCACAGATAAATGGTTCTTAGAAAATAATTCTGGCTACAATTAGTATTTAAAAACTTTCTTCGAAAAAAGCTTCGTTTTCGTGTCATAGGTAAAATACCGAAAATAACCGATATTCTGGGCGATTTTTTTTCGATTTTGGGTATGTAGAAGAAGAAGAAGAAGAAAATGAACTTTATTCTGGGACTACTTGTCCCCTAAGAATAACATATGATTACAGTACATAGGACAATCGTCTGGCTTTGATAATCAATTGTAATAAATAATAACAATAGATAATAATAAAAATTGATAAATAATTAAATTATATGTTACAAGATAACTGTGACATCTTGTAAAATGATACATCTTATGTATACTATTATAATGTATATTACATAAATGTTCACGTTTTACATTAGCTCGGAAGATTGAAGATCCAGGAGGTAAAGGAATAAATGATGTTTAAAGGAAGTAAGAGTGGATCTTTTTCGAATTGTGATGGGCAATGAATTCCATAACGAGGAAGCACGGATAATAAAGGATTTCTCGAAGGATGCAGTTCGATGCGCCGGAGTGTATAGGTTGATGGGTTGGGTTCTAGTATTTAAGAGGTGAATGGAGGAGCGCAGAGTAAGGAGGTCATGGATATAGGTGGGTTTTTTTGGTTTTCAAGGTTTGAAATATGAGAGCACCCAGGAAGTATTGACGTCCAAAACCGGGGTACAGCCACCCGATTTCAAAATACCTGTGAGATATGTGAGAACGTCTGGAGATCCCGAAAATAAATCTAATAAAACTTCATTACTCTTTTACATCTCATCTCGAACTCATCAGACAGTCCTCCATATACTACGCATCCATAGTCAAAGTTAGGAAAAATAAGTGATGATACTAAAAGTTTTCGAGTACTTAATGGTAATGAATCACGGTAATGTGAAAGTTGCTTAAGAATAAAAATAGATTTTCACGTGATTTGAGAGATATGGCTATTCCATGCAAGATGTTTATTAAAAGTTATTCCCAGATTTTTAATGGAATTTTGGAAATGAATTGGACGGTTTTTTTTTTAGAAAAGCAGTGGATAGTAGGGAAGAGCTTTTTGGTGAGGTCTGTAGTTATGTAGCCGACGTCTGCCGTGGTAGCAAATCAGTTTCGGATTAAGCCCCCTAAAAAACATAAAGATCCGTAGAGAATAAAAGTTCGGCAGTTTTTTCTTGAAAACGGGCTTTTGGATCCTTATCTTACTGGACTACCACTCCAGGGGCGGGCCTTTTATAAGGACCTTCTCTATATAAAATTTTCATGCACTCTACACCCCTCATTTCAGCACTCAAACAGAGCTATAGCAGAAAACGTTACATTTTCGAATGTGAAAAAAACGTTAAACCAAAAAGTATAGACCCCTAGCCTAATAATGATTATCATGTGAAAATGAATGAACTAACAAGTATTTGATAGTGTTGTACGATCTTTATTGATCGAGGTTTTCCAAGAGATTCAATCCCTCCTAAACTAATAAAATACTTCGAGATGATAATGATAAATAATGATGGTGGTCTTTGTAATGGATACTTCAGTAGCGAATTTCTATTTCGACTAGAAGAGACAAGAGACCTTAGATTTGCAGAAAGTGATCAAGAAATTAGATATAATTTCAAGTATAGTTCAAATATAGTTTTTTTTTATCAATTTAAAAACTTGAATGCGCATGCGCGAATGATATCTGTTGGTAGTAGACTGAAACGAAACGAACTGTTTCATCAGATCTTCGGGGCCATAGGTGTACAGACGTTAAAAAAGATTTTCGTTATGAAAGTGTTAGCGTTTAGCTACGGGTATACTGTATGATGAACAGTTCAATTAAAGCGAAGTATTCAATGAACAAGTAACGCGGATGCCTGGATGCCGAGAAGATCAGTTAAAGAAGAGTTAGAGGCGACGCAGGAGATGAATACAAGACGTCTAGAGAGACATTCCAGCGCTGAGGGTGACTAGATGGAGGGGAAGTGACAGGGAAGAATTGAAGACATTAGTCAGGGGTGCCAACTACCACCTCCGGATGCTGAGCTCTACTGAGAGAGAAAGAGAGAAATAAAATAACATTAGGAGCCTTGTCATTGGCTAGTCGACACATATTTAGGAGGTAGCACGTTTATACGTTGTAATATTTTCAATTAGGACTGATGAATCAATTGCCAATTCTATTGGAATTATTTTATTAGAAAACTTGAAAACTCGAATGCTAAACATTCATCTTCTAAAACATAAAAAATTTTTAACACATCAGCACTACGTTACATGGATTATACAGGGTGTCCCGAATTTAAATGGCAAAACTTCAGGAACTTATAGGGGACCGAAAAACTAAGACAAAAAGTCCTTTAGAGATTTGCTCGTTTTTGCTTAGTTTTAGAGAAAATCGCAAAAAAAAAGAAGAAACAAAACATAAATGGTACAGGTAGCGATTATCACCTTTCAAAGCTTGCCAGGCTAGGCCGTGAGATATGTAAACACTTAATGTTATCCTTTACATTCTTTTATTTGTTTACATTTTGGCTTCCTTCTAGGATTATAATTTTGAAATCAGTCTTCAGTCAGTTACTCAGATATTTTTGTGTGAATAGCATCAGCCGCAATGCCGCATACATATTCTAATGTTGAATACGCTGATATGATTTTTGTGTATGGTTTCTGCAACGGTAATGTTTTAGAAACGGTTCAGGAGTATGCGCGCCGATTTCCAAGTAGAAGAGTGCCTAATCGACGAGTCTTTTCGTTAACTTTTAATAGACTACGAGAGACTGGGTTATTCTTAATACATAATGAAGGCGACCCATTCCAAGAGCAGATTATTGAAGAAGAAATTGTGTCCAACGCCACTTCGATAACAATCCTGAGATTAGCATCCGAAGAGCATCTGCTGCATTAGCAATATCGCGGCAAGCAATATGGCGAACTTTGAAAGGTGATAATCGCTACCCATACCATCTTCAAAAAGTTCAAATTTGTTACATCAAGATTATGTCAAGAGATTGAATTTTAGTAACTGGTTTCTTGACAAAATTCGCGATGGTAATTTATTTCCATTAAAAATTATATGGAGCGATGAAGCTAGCTTTACAAGAGGAGGAATTGTTAATCAAAGAAATTATCATGTATGGGCTCTTGAAAATCCCAGAGCTATTAGAGAGAATAGGTTTCAGCATGAATTTGCTATTAACGTTTGGCATGGAATTTGGAACGGATTACTGGTGGAACCATTTTTTTTTACCTGGAAGATTGAATGGTATCACATTTACAAATTTTTTGGAGAACGACTTTTCTAATTATTTAGATGACATTCCCTTACAGGAGCGGATTGAAATGTGGTTCCAACTCGATGGATGTCCAGCTCATTATAGCAGAGTTGCTCGAGCTTGGCTGGATATAAATTATCCACAACGATGGATTGGACGTAGAGGAGTAGTGCCTAGGCCACCCAGATCACCTGATATGACACCCATGGATTTCTTCGTATGGGGAACCTTGAAGCAGAAAGTTTATTCGGTGTCAATCAACTCAAGAGAGCAATTAAGAGACCGAATCATAGATGCAGTGCACCAAATATCATCAGAACAATGTGTAGCTGCAATTTATCAAGTGAGTGCTAGATGTAATGCTTGCATTGGTGCAAGAGAACAAGATTTTGAGCAATATTTACATTAAAAAGAACATAACATAAATATAAATGTAAATAAATAAGTATAAAAATATGTATAATATGTATTCGGATCATCCCGTTATCCTTAGAATTCATAACTATTTAAAAATACTGGAAGAACAAGAAAGATTCGTCCACTTTATCTGGGTGCCCGGCCATGTGGGTATTAAATGAGTTGGCAGATCGAGCTGCTAAAGAAGCACTATGTCTCCCCCCAGAAGATAAACAGCGGATTTAACAGCAATGGAACTTTCCCGCCCCCTAAAAGAAAAAATAGCGACAGAATGGCAATGTGAATTTTTGCAGGATTATAGTACATAAAGTATACACTAAAAAAACACAAAAAATGTCATTTTACTCTTTTCCATATCATAATTTTAGAGCTATGGGAGAGGGAAAAAATAGCTGATTTTTTACTTGAGGTAAGTCGCAGTTCTCCGGGATAACACGTTTGTCGGTACTCGTTTGGCTATAATTCCGAAACGATTTGTCCGATTCAAATTTCTCTTTTTTAATATGAAAGCTGGTTAAATTTACTATAATAACTCAAATATTAAATTTTGATCTAGTTCCGCAAAACACCCACGGCAGAATATTGAGAAACCCGTACTGTTGTGAAAAACTCGTATTTTTCGGCACATTTATCACAATTACTCCGAAACTATTTCTCCGATTCAAAATCTATTTTTTTTCATCTGAAAACTGTTTAAATTTTCTATGACATCCTATATATCAAATGTTGATTGAATCCCGGGAAATACCTATGGAAGCCCATTGAACATACACATTTAGCGTTTTGGCGTGGGTATTTCTCGGAATTTAATCAGAATTAAGTATATTAGATCTAGTAGTAAATTTAGCCAGCTTTTATATGGAAAAAATAAATAAATTTTGAATCAAACAAATAGTTTTGGAGTTATAGTAATAAAAGTGTTTTGAAAAAAAAAAAATGTGAATCCCGAAATAGTACGGTGTACTCAGCGTGCTGTCATGGGTATTTCACGGGATTCAATCAAAATAATATAAAGGGCCTTATGTAAATTTAAACAACTCAAATCATATCCATTTTACAATCCTACAATCCTATCCATTATACAATCCAATGTCATTTAATTTTGCTTAAATTTTTTGCTTACAACTGTGATTTCTTTCACTTAGTCATTTGTGCATGTCCTTACTGACCCTCAACTGAGCAATGTCCACTTTTTGTTATTGTTTGTTTAATTCATTTATATATTGACCATTTAATTTGGTTCTTACACAGACATTATATTTTTACTCTATTACTTTATTGTTAATCATATTTACATTTTTATTTTTAATTACTATTTATATTTATGGATATTTGATCTAATTAAATTTCCAATCAGTTTATTAATTTTGCATAACAAATTCCTATTTTTTTTGTATCGGTTTTATAATTTACAGCATGGTCTATTGTTTTATTTATGTAGATTGCTTCCATCATTTTTCTGTTTTTTTTTGTTTTATTTTCATGATTTAAAATCTCTGTATTTTCAAAGACAAATTCATGTTTGAATTTATTAGCATGTTTACTTACAAGGGGAGGACACACTCAGTCTCTCACGGATCTTGTTGGCAATTTTTTTGGAGGTTCCTGGTCAAAAAATATTAGACACGTATTTTGCCGTTCCGACCAATGGGCTCTAGAAGCCAAGAAAAAAAAAGAAAGAAATAGTATTAAATTAATTTATCTTATATCTCGGGCTTAAAAAATTAAATCAACATGATTCTTCCACCAAGATTTTTATTTTTGATTGCGAATTTTTTTTAATATCCATTTATTGAAATTTACAACTGTATAAAATATATACATCTAGTAAATGAGTTGATTATGATTACAATAACATGCGAAACTTGAAGAGAACTACTCATCAGTAGCCCTCAAATATTGCGAATTTAAGGAAAAATACAGCCGCTCCATAGATTTTGGTTTAGATTAATTAAATTTTTAAAAAATGATTAGATTTTCAAGCAAACTACCTCTATAAATTTGTTTACACAAAAATTGACGTCAGATTCTAATTCAGCATTCTCAAAAAAATTGAAAACCGTTTATTCAATAAAAACAAAAAATATAATTTTTTTATTGAACTAAGTTCAATATACTTTTTTCACAAGAACCGACATCGGGTTCGAATTTAGCATTAAAAAGAACCCTTAAATATAAAATTTCATCCAAAAATAAAAATAAAAACTCGTAAGCTTCAAAATGTGCCTGACCAATGGTAGGCAATTTTTGTTTAAACTGACAAAAACATGAATTACGCTTAGACGGTTTAACGTATCAACTTCATTTTTTTTATACAAAATATAGGGTGGCAGTACTCTTGAAATGTCTTTGGTTTCATTTTCCTATCTGGTTTCAAACTCATGTTAAAAATAAATTTTGTTTCGGATTTGCCAAATTTTTAATAGGTTTTTGTTGATCGAAGTTTGCATTAATATACATAAAAAGAAAGCTGAGGCTCTCCTCTTTCCAGCGACACCAATGAATGAATTGCGTGAAAAAGTATTTGCTATTTAATGGAAAGTAACCAATAATCGTTTTAAAAATTTCTTCCCCTCGAAGAGGGTGAAAAATGATATTTTTTGTTTTTATTGAATAAGCGTTTTTCAATGTTTTTGAGGATGCTGAATTAGAATCTGACGTCAATTTTTGTGCGAAAAAATCTATAGAATTAGTTTGCTTGATAATCTAATCATTTTTTTAGAATTTAATTAACCTAAACCAAAATCTATGGAGCGGCTGTATTTTTTTATGAATTAGCAATCAAAAATAAAAATCTTGGAGCAAGAATCATGTCGATATAATTTTTTTAAATCGAGATATAAAATGAATTCATTTAATGCTATTTTATTTTTTTTCTCGGCCTTTGTCGGAACAAGATACATGTCTAATTTTTTTTGACCAGGAACCTTCAAATAAATTGCCAACAAGATCCATGAGAGACTGAGTGTGTCCTCCCCTTGTTTGTGCAGTGTTGTTATTATCTACTTTGTTATTTGTTATTTTGCTGTCAAATTTAGTTTCTTCTATATAGTGTATTTTACAGTCTTTGCAGTTTATTTTATAAATCAAATCTTTTTTAATCCATTTGTCCATAATTTCTGTATGTTTTATAATGTTTTTGATTTTATTATTATTATATAGGGCACCATTAAAAAGTTAGAATCGATTAAAGGTATTCTGGGCGCGTGAAGGTGCTGGGGCCTCTAAAAGGATACCGATTTAAAAAAAAAAATTGATATTTTAAGAAATTAATTTTCCTAATTAAAGTAGAATGGAGGGGATGATAGCAAGGGATGGCTGGATGATACCTGGAGTGGACAGGAGAGAGACGTGGTGTGATCAATGACACTCTCTGAAATATTCAAGCCGGTTAAACATGCACTTCCCCCTCTACACCACACCACACTACCCACTACCATAGCTCCCTATCCCACTCCAGCCATCCATTATATCAATTTTAAAACGATCATTCACTAATTCTACACTGAAGCCATCTCATTAATTGGAGGGATTGATCTATAGGTGTTTCCAAAAAGTTTTTCTCAATATGAATAAGTTAAACTGCAAGTTACTGCCCGTCGTTACAGACTACTCCAACATTTAGTAGAGAAACGTTCAAAGCTACCAGTAAATTACAAAAGACTTATTTAAATGACAGTAATTAGACCTATTTGGACAAACGGAGTTGAGCTTTAGGGCTCCACTAAACCATCCAATTTATCTCTAATCTGATCCTTACAATCCAAAATCCTTGGAAAAATCCTCAATGCTCCTTACTTTGTGGCCAACAAACTTATCCATAAAGATCTTAATGTTAAGCCGGCTCCACACATTCGTGTTATGTCATAACACGCAACACGAAACTGTTTCGCCCAATGCTCGCCAAACCTGTTTCGTGTTATGTCATAACACATAACACATCACCCAAATTAACGACGAAACAGTTCTCTGTTATGGCTTAACACATAACACGAAACAGTTCTCTGTTATGGCTTAACACATAACACGAAACAGTTCTCTGTTATGGCATAACACATAACACGAAACAATGACGAAACAGTTCCCTGTCCTGTCATGACAATATATCAATACCTACTAAAATAAGCCAAGTTCGTAAAAACGCATGTATCTAACATTTTTTATTATGTTGTTAGGACCCATGAGGATAGTTAAAATCTAAGTTTTCAAACCTCAAAACCAGGTGGGATGTTCGTAGTAGGAATTTCAGCACTATTTTTTTCGTTTTTTTATTAATATCTCTCAAATATGTAAATTTACTTGACGTAGCATTTACAATATTAAAGAGTACTAAATGTGTGACGATTTTATTCTAACCGCAGCTATGTAGATTAATTGGTTGCGGAAATACAGTTCTCCAAGAAATAGTGATTTTTCACAATAATTGAAATTTTTCCCTTGAGTCAAGTTCTCGGCCGCATTCTAAAAAAATTACTGGTTTCACAAAAATGTCCTCAAGAAAGAATTTAAAGGAACTTTAATTAGCTTTATTTGATATGTATAATGTACCTGTAGACCAACTTTTTTTTAGAAACGGAAAAAGATCACAAAATCGGATTTGAGGAAGAACATTGCACTGCTGGTTTTTGAAATGAGTGAGAGAATTGGGAGGAATCTACCTGCTTCTTTTTTAATTAAAAAAACATTTTCAAGTATCTATTGCTGTATTTAAAAACATGTGTCTTAGGCTGATATCCTCCGATGTATAAATCGACTGGGCTATGTTGTTTTTCCGTTTCGGTCTCCCCCCTTTCTTATATCATATTTTATTTTACCATTGTTTCAGGACTCTTTAGTCTCTCAAATACCATTTTTTTAATGCAGGCTACTTAATCTCCTTACAGTCAGCTCTTATTATTTCTTTATCACATTGTCTCATGTGTTAATAAAGTTTGCGTAAGCTTTATTTAGGCCAAGAACTATCTACTTTCAGACTGAACTAAGAGCAAAAGTGAAGATAAGCTACGAAAATCTCTTCTTGACTAATTGAATAGACGAAAAAAAATTTGTCAACAACGTAGTTTCCCATTACAAATGCTACCGTAAAAAAAAATATACCTAATATAATCCAGTTCAACTCAAAATGTATGAAATTAGTTATCGATTTAAATTGTATATTTTTTAAATCGCTACGTGCTTACTTTACGTTTTTTATTATCAAATTTAATAGTTTTTCATTTTAAAACAGTTATTATTGATAATAATGATTAACTGGGCTTTACGATTATTCGCTGTTGCTAAACGAATTTGTGGATAAGCGATTGTCTCTGTTTCGGCTTGTGTTATGGGGAAACAAATTTCCTTTGATGTGTGTTAAAAACCACCTAGCGATACACCCATATAGCGATACACCCATAACACGAGCAGAAACAACTTGATAACACATAATAACACGAATGTGTGGAGCTGGCTACATAACACGAAACAACGACGGAACAGTTCTCTGTTATGGCATAACACATAACACGAAACAATGACGAAATAGTTTTCTGTTGTCATGACAATATATCAATACCTACTAAAGTAAGCTAAGTTCGTAAAAATGTATTTCTCTAATATTTTTTAATATGTTGTTAGGACCCATGAGGATAGTTAAAATCCAAGTTTTCAAACCTCAAAATCAGGTGGGTTGTTCGTAGTACTCAATAAACCGCGGGATTGTAGCACTATTTTCGTATTTCATTTATATCTCTAAAATATGAAAATTTGGTTGACATAGCACTTACTATATTAAAGAGTACTAAATGTGTGACAACTTAATTCTAACCGCAGCAATGTAGATTAATTGGTTGCAGAAATACAGTTCTCCAAAAAATAATGATATTTCATAATATTTGAAAATTTTCCGTGGAGTCAAGTTCTCGGCCGCATTCTAACAAAAGTACTGGTTTCACAATAATTTCTTCAAGAAAGAATTTAAAGGAAATTTAATCAGCTCTTATTTGATATCTAAACTGTACCTGTAGACAAACTTTTTTTAGGAACGGGAAAATATTACAAAATCGGATTAGAGGAAAAAAATTGCATTGCTGGTTTTAAAAGTGAGTGAGAGAATTGGCAGGAATCTACCTGTTTCTTTTTCAATTTAAAAACATGTACAAGTATCTATTTCTGTATTTAAAAACATTTATTTTAGTCTGGCATCCTTCGTTGTATAAATCGTCTGGGCTATGATCTATTGTTTTCCCCTGTTTAGGAAAAATTGAGTTTTATCCTTCGGTCTTCCCCTTTCTTAAATCTTATATTTTATTTTGTCATTGTTTCAGGACTCTTCAGTCTCTCAAATACCATTTTTTTTTAATGCGAGGCTACTTAATCTCCTGAGAGTCAGCTCTTATTATTTCTTTATCACATTATCTCATGTGTTAATAAAGTATGCATAAGCTTTATTTACGCCATGATCTATTTACTTTCAGACTAAACTAAGAGCAAAAATGAAGATAAACTACGAATCTCTTCTTGACTCATTGACGAAAAAAAATATAAACTCTTTCCCATTACAAATCCTACCGTAAAAAAAACAAAAAAAAAACTTAATATAGTCCAGTTCAAATCAAAATTTATAAAATTAGCTATCGAATTAAATTATATTTTTTTTTAAATCGCTACGAGATTACTTAACGTCATTTATTATCAAATTTAATAGTTTTTCATTTTAAAACAGTTATTTTTGATAACAATGATTAACTGGGTTTCACGATTATTCGCTATTGCTAAGCGAATTTGTAAATAATCGATTCTCTCTGTTTCGGCTTGTGTTATTGGGAAACAAATTTCCTTTGATGTGTGTTAAAAACCGCCTCCTATAGCGATACACCCATAACACGAGCAGAAACAACTTGATAACACATAACACGAGCCGAGTGCCCATCCACACATTCGTTATCTTCAACGAGCATGTCTGTTTCCTGTTGCGTGTTATGACATAACACGAATGTGTGGAGCTGACTATACGGCTGTAACAGGATCTGAAACAATATTGTAATACATAACACGAGCCGAGTGCCCATCCACACATTCGTTATCTTCAACGAGCATGCCTGTTTCGTGTTGCGTGTTATGACATAACACGAATGTGTGGAGCCGGCTTTATGTGTTATGACATAACACGAAACATGTTCGGCGAACATTTGGCGAAACAGTTCCGTGTTGCGTGTTACAACAACACGAATGTGTGGAGCCGGCTTAACACGAATGTGTGGAGCCGGCTTTACATATGTTGCTGATTTAGCCCACACCAGATACCTATCCTTCCATATTAAGCTCCATAACCACTCTAATCCACTAGTCTCCCAACTTGCTTCCCACTCCATTCCCGATAATCCTCCGAGGCGACTAATAAGAAGAAGGCCTGTAGAATTTTATTGACTAACTACTAGTGAGCAGTTCTTCACAAGTTATTTTCATGTTATTGTATTTACATATTATTTTGTACAGTTGTAAATGCCAATAAATGAAAAAAGGTTCAACTCCTACCATATTTTGTAGGTTATTTATCTTATCTTTTAACTCTAACAGTTTTGAAGTTGAGTAATAACGTTTCATTTGTGAAATTAGGGAAAGCTGCTGTACCTGTGGACAATTTTCACTTTTAAATTTTTCTAATTTTCGGTGCTTTATTTATCTGAGTGGCCATTGTACCGTTAGATAAGAAATTTAAGGGACTATCGAACCCTGGTGTCTTTATTTTAAAAAGTAATTTTATTTTTACAGAAAATAATGATTTGTAACTTACTGATTAGTGTCCATAGGTACGAGGTGTGATCAAAAAGTTCCAGGACTTTTTATATACTATGGGAATGCAATGTCTCACAGCGATGCGGTTGGCAGCATTGTATTGCCTGACTCAACAGGAACACAGCTGTGTTTGCAGATCAATCATAACATCACTGAAAGTAACATTAGCACAGTTTGTTGAGGTTAGTTTTATAGAGTTTGGCTATTTTATGAAATTGAATGTGAAAGAAGAGCAACATGTTTGTGTGAAGTTTTTTGTGAAACTGATCAAAACGTTTTCTGAAACCTTTTTGATGTTACAAGAGGTTTTGGTGAAAAATGTTTAAGCCGATCATGCTGCCATCAGTGGTTCAAGAAATTTAAGATGGCCTTTTTGTGTAAAAAACGCAATGACTGTAATTCCTCAGCCCCCCTACTCACCTGACCTGGCTCCAGCCGACTTTTTTCTTTTCCCGAACCTCAAGAGACACTTGAAAGGACGAAGATTTCAAACAGTTGACGAAATTAAAGAAAAAACAACGGAGCTGCTAAACACCTTTACAAAAGAAGAGTTTTCAGGGGCCTTTGATCAGTGGAAACACCGGTGGGAAAAGTGTGTAGCTTCCCAAGGGGAGTACTTCGAAGGAGACAAAGAATAACCTGTATGTTGTATGAATAAATGTATAAAAATTCAGTCCTGGAACTTTTTGATCACACCTCGTACCTTCCCCCTTTGTACCCGTGGACACTAGTGGTTGTACCAATGGACATTCATTTTTTTATAGGTTTATAGGGATAATTGAAATGATATTTAGAGAAAGACATCAGCAATAATTTTTTATAAAATTTAATAAACAAAATAGAATATTTAAACAAGAAAAATTGACTTGTTTATTGAACTAGAAGGCCGACTAGAAAGGTGACAACAATAAATTTAGCGTATCAAAGTAAATAGAAACTTAACTTATTTTTAAACCTTTTAACAAAAATAAATCTTTTATGTACCTATAATTATTATTAACGAGTGTCACAGACTTTTTTTTTTTCTTTTTTTTTTTATGGAAAAACTCGAATCATTAGAGATCGTATCCATGAAAAGGTGTAGGAAAATGTAATTATTTACATAATCTCCTAGTGCCAGTTATAAAAGATGGCGGTGGTAATTTTCTTTTGATATCTCTTATTTCAATTTCATAATCAGTAGCAATGTACGGAAGAATAAATTTTGGGGTTCTATCATCTAATGAAATTTTCTTTAAGTAGCAAATGTTGAACGTGAACGAGTCTACTTTTTCTTTGATCAAAGCTATAAAATGGTTTACAACACAAAACAGCTACCAACATTTTCATCTTCAATTTCTTTACCTTGTTCATAATCATTCATTAATTCATCCACAAAATTACAATCTTCGCTAGATGGATCAGCCAAAATCACATTTGTGAAATCACCATCTTCACTATTTGAATAGTTTGTTATAAATAGTAAGTGGCGAGTTTTCTCCTCTATAAAATAAGTTTATACTTAAAGGTTATTATAGTAGGTATCCAAATTTAGGCATTTTATATCACGCGGAATGCCTACAAACTTTTCCGCAATATTTATAATTGAAATAATTAATTAATAAATAAAGAGATAAATCTGTTGTACCTGTGGACACTTTAACTATCTGTCCACAGGTTCAGCTGGCAATGGTGTCCACAGGTACAACTGAACGCCATGTTGTGCGGAAAGCTCTGTTTCACAAAACCCGTAAGTGATAACTGATATGAAAACATATGGAGTTATGATATATTTATCGGAAAACCAAATGAAATATTACTGCCTAGAAAATTTTAAGTTTAGGTCTTAAAATCTTTAAAATAATAATTTCTGCTAAACTGTTGATCCGAAAATCTTGAAAACACACGTGCAACTGCAGGGAGATGCTTGCAGCACTACCAATCTAACAATTTCAATTTCCCTCCTCCCATTCTCTCTCTTTATTAAAAATGTCCACTGGTACAACTGTGCTTTAGGTACAGCACCTTCCCCTATATAAAAAAAATATAAATGATTTTTTAATATCATATACTCTACCGGTCAAAAGTTGGAGACCACCCTGGAACGATATTAGTAAATTTAAATGCTTGGCATTTGCACGTTTATATCAAATTAAAGTATATTTAATGTTCTACATATTAGATTCTTACATTTTTTCTGAGAACCGGTCGTGGAAGACACTAGACGCGAAGTTTTGATAAAAAGTGCGGTAAAAATTAATTTTTTCTCTCGAAATTATCGATTTTCAATAATATCTTCAATATCAGTATGTCTCACAAACGGTTAGACGTTCGACAAATATGTATAGAAATAATTTTATAGGAAATTTGGCGGAGCAGTGGTTCGATGTCGTACCCATGATGTAGAAATTTTAATTTTAAACATTATAAAAAGAATAAGAAACAATTGGTTCTAATTGTATATATATATATATATATATATATATATATATATATATATATATATATATATATATATATATATATATATATTTATTTAAAAGCTAACCAATCAGTGAATTACAAGAAAACAATTTTAGCCACCAGAACACATAAAATAAAACATGGAAAGAGTAGATAAAGGGGATTATCTAGGGCTGTATACAATAATAAATTTGGGGAGGGGGAGGGAGGATCCAGGAGGCCGGGAACAATCGACTGAGAGTAATTTTTAATCAGCCTAACCTGGCTGGGGCTGTACCAAGGCTATCTGGATCTTACCTTATATCTAGGTTGTAGTCTCCACGATCCACGAATATAGACTTTGTGATAAGAGTTATAATTTTTTTTTTTTAATTTTATCACTATATGAAACAAAAAAAAAAAAAAAATTGAAGTTAAGGACAAGTCCAACTCCCTCCAGATATTAATTTCTTAAATATTAAAAAAAAAAACTTTGTTGTGTAAAAAAGAGCTGCATGTGATTGCAGTTTATTTTTCATACGTTTTAACTCCACGTATTGTAATCGAGAATGGAAAATGAAATGAAATGAAAATAAATTTTATTCTGGGGCCATTTCCCCTTAATTATAATGAACAATTAATGGCGACCTAGCTGTCGCATGTATAATTAAGAATATAATAAAAGCAAGAAAAATACAATAAAAATTATATTAAGGAATTTAAAAGAAAATTAAATTACAATATAAAAGTAATATTACATGTTATAAAATAGCACACAAAAAACAAATTATATCTTAAGGTTAAGAATTTAAAATAAGCTACGAAAAAAAAAATAAAGAAAAAAAAAAACAGTAAACAGTGCTAAGAAATACAAATTATCCGGAAAAATAATGTATCTTGCCTGATAAAATAATATAAATTATGCCAAAACCAATTATACAAACTTAGTGCAACAGTACCAAAACAATACTGTACAAAATCAATATTATATTCTGAATATTCATATTTCATAAAAAAAAATATTTTCTTCACCGATATAACTGTTAGATAGAATATATAACAAGTAAACGAAAAGCCGGATTTAAAGCTATTATAAGTGGGGGAATGGCGAATGATGGAAGGGAGGGGGTTCCAGAAGTTAGAAGCTCTAGAAATAAAGGAAGGTTTGAAGGATGTTGTGTTGAAGGAAGTTCTGAGGAACGGGATCTGGTTTTGCGGGAACTCACTGATGATTTTAATGTTAATGCTTTGAGGATATAGGTGATTGAGAGGAGAGTGGTTTGTAAAGGAACGAACCAAGGACGTATTGTCTTCGGAAGGAGGGAAATAACCATTTTAATCTTGTCTAGTTGTGAGATACATGGTCATGGCATGGTATCCCTAGAAAGAATCTCAGGCAACAGTTCACGAGCTTCTTCAATCAAGCATCCTGAGATGCAGAGAGACCTCCGTACACCACACTACCAAAATAAAAAGGAGGGGATATGAGGGAAGAAATTGATTGTGGAAGGAAATTACGGGAGCGGTTTTGGAGTCGAAGAGTGGAAATTGTTCGGCGCATAATAGGGGAAACATGATCTTTCCAGGAAAGGGTTTGGTCATAGACAGGCAGAGGTTCGTAACGGAAGTGTGGAAGTTTAAGGGATTGGAATCTATGGAGAAATTAGATTTCCAGGTAGGGAGTTGAGAAGGACCCTAGAGCCTAACACAATAGCCTTGGATTTGCCAGCATTCAGTTTCAATTTATTAGGAATGGCCCTAGAGGATAATGTGTCGAGATCAGCTTGCACTTTTGCGGTACCTTCCTGTAGTTCACTTGGAAAAAAGGAGAAATAAATTTGTGAGTCGTAAGCGTAAAAATGAGAGGAACAATGTTTTATGAGGGTATAAACGTCATTAATGTATGAACAAAATAGAGAAGGTAATATTGAGGAGCCCTAAACCACACCCAGAGGCGATTGGGAGGAGAGAGGATGGGAGAAAAAGTTAGGAATTTGGACAATCTGGGTTCGGTCAGAAATAAAGGATTGGATTCATCTGGTCGCACTATGAGAAAAGGAAAAGTTATTAGCTAGTTTGGAAAGGAGTAGGTTGTGGTCAATGTTATCGAAGGCTTTACTGAAATCAAGGAGGATGAGGATGGTGATTTTATGATGGTCCATAGTTAGGTGGATGTCTGAGGTAATTTTTGCTATAGCTGGTTGTGTGCCAATTCTAAAGCCCGACTGAAAGGATTAATATGCTGTTCAAGAAAAGAGGATATCTGGGCTTGAGCTATTCGTTAGGTTAGGAAAGATTGGATAGTTGGAAGATGAGTCGGTAATCTTTTTTTAAGATGTAGGGTTAGGAACTTTATTTAGGGGAAGGACAATAGCTTTTTTCCAGGTGGATGAAAAGATTGAGTTCAAGAGAGAAAAGTTATAAATATGGAGTAGAGGTAATAGGGTTATTGGAAGGCAAAGTTTAATAAATCGTGACATATCTACATCAGGATCGATCGTGATGTAGATATTTCCGGGATAATGTTTGAACACGTTTCAAATATCTAGGTTCTATTACATCAAGGAAAAAATAAATTCAAGAGGAATAAGCTTACTCTCCAGAAATTTAAAAATTAGAATATATAAGACTATTTTACTACCAACAGTTCTCTACAGATGCGAAACATGGCCGCTTAACTTAATAGTCCTGGCAATGAAGACCAAAAATAGGCCAAATAGGGGACATAATTCATGAAGCCAATTTTGGCATAGTAGGAATTTTATATATAGGATCTAATAGAAAATTTAACCAACTAGGAGATGGAAAAAAGAAATTCGGAATCGAACAAATATTTTTAGAGTTATAACGAGAAATGTTTCGAAAAAATAAGGATTTCATAACAGTACGTGGAATTCAGCGAGATGGAATGGATATTTCACGGAACTTAACTAAAATTAAATATATGGTATCTGATAATAAATTTAACCAGTTTTAAGATGAAAAAAAGAAATTCTAGATTAGATAAATATTTTCGGAGTTATAGCCAAAAGTGCTTGTGGCACACGACAAGTCGTTTTTGAGTCACGAAAAACGTGTTTTTGAGGAGAAGTTCGACTTACCGCAAGTACTATAATAAGCATATTAGGCTTAGTGACCATAAGTTTATTTTTAGCAATGAGCGTTCAATTATTAATAATGAACTATTCATTTGTAACAATAAACATTGCAATTTTAACAATAAATATATATATTTTAACAATTAAAACGCATTTTATTTTACATTTTACATATCCATTATATCTTCTTAAGCATTGATCCAAGAAAAAAAAGTATAGAAACTTTTTTGTAAAAAATTTTATGTAAATTAATTTAGTACATAAACATTTTTTTGCTAGAGGCAAGAGTCTTGGAGTTATTAACGAAAAACTGAAAAAAACGGCCTTTAGAGCCCCCCCTACCCCCCAGTACTTTTAGTATGTTGTTAAGGACACCTCCCCCAACAACTGTGCCAAAATTGGATTCTACATGAATTAACTCCTCTAAAAATCCTTCGTTGCCTGGACTATAAGGGAGGAACGACACCTTAAAGTTTTTGTGAAAATAAAGTAATGTGTAGAATATTTGGCCCTAAAAAAAGGATGAAGAAACAGAAGAATTTAGAAGGCTTGACAATGCGGAACTGCGGGAGTTATATCCGGTAAATATAGTTTAGGTAATAGCAGCGCGAATCATAAAATGGGCGTGTAAAGTCGTTGGGTTTAGTAATGATCGAATTCTGAAAAACGTAATCAGTTTCGAGCCGCCTCGATGGGTGAACGACCAAGGGGTAGACCAAGCTGCAGATGGGAGGATAACTTCGAAGCCGACCTAGAGGATTTAGGTTTTGAGAGAGTGGATTAGAAGCAGGTGTGGTGATTGGTGCTGTCGGCGTCGAACCTTTTGGTTCGCTAAGCCTTTATTTATTATTATCTTACAAGAAATTATCATTGGTAAACCACGAAGAGAATGAAAATTTATGGTTTTTTGTTTTCTTATTCACAAATATGGAAATCTGTCACACGACAGTGAGTATAGTGGTAAGTGTATACAGAATAATACCATATTTATCTTTTTAAAAAAATATGTAAATAAAGGAATAGGAAATGATGAAATAATAAAAAATATAACTACTAAATCAATGAAATGAAAATAACTCTTGAAGAAAATACTATGGTTGACTTTATGATAAAATGGTTGAGAAGGTGATAGGGAATGCTGTCTTATAAATAAATATAGTCTTAGGAATCCAGGTTTATAAATTACACATCCAAGTTTAAAAAATACTCTATAACGGAGTGCCGACGTTTCGACCTACCTTGCAGGTCTTCTTCACGGATACAAATAACAAAAACTGTTTACATCCAGATGATTAGAAAATGATATATATGTTAATTTACAGAAAAAAATATGAGTTTTTTAAACATAATTGAAAGAATATTTAAAGTGTTAATTATATAATCGGTTATGAAATAGTTTAAAGGTCAAATTAAAATATGTAAAGATAAAATACGTAATTTACGAAAATCGATTTACTCTGCGATTATACTCCAAAAGATGTTTTTTAACTTGAACGTGTTTTTCTTTCTCCTGACTGCATCCCTGGCCATCTTATATTACTTACAGTCAACGATAATATTCTTATTTATTTATTTACATCATTTACGATTCATAATCGTGTCATCATTTTCTATTTTTTTGTTTCATTACTTACTTTTTTGTTTACTTGTAAGTAAGGGTTGAATGTATATGTTAAGGAACAATTACACAGACCAACAAAAAAAATGTTTTTGAAAACTTTACTTTATTAGCTGATTTTTATAGATATTTGTGTGCTGAATCCAAATCTGGTCTCAGGTTTTTTGTATCACCCATAGTTTTTGAGAAACTTGCCTTTTTTATATAATTTAAAAAGCATATATAACTGTTTCATATAAATATAAAGCATTCTATAACTGTTTCATGAGGCCTAACTTTATATGTAGACGTGTTAAGAGAATGTTTCTAGGATCTACAAGGTTTTTTTTGGAGAATGTTCTTCTCGCCGGGTTTTAAAGACTCCCTCACAGGCCAGTTCTTTCTGCTCCAATGTTGATCCCTTGCTCTACTGTCCCATTCACTCAAAAAACATAGAAATTTGGTAAAACCGCCTTGCTGACCAAGAAGCATGCATGTTAATTTCAAGTCACCACATATCATCCAACCATGAGCCGAATAGCCAATTTTATTCAACACTATTTCTAGGTTTTCATTGCTCTCTTTCATATGTACAGAATGGATAACTGGTATAGATGCCTAAGTGTTACTACTGTGTAATAAAACATCTTTTAAACTAGTTTTGGAAGAATCAATAAACAGCCTCCCAGTCTTCCTTTTTTGTATTCAACACCAAACTCTTTGATCAGACCTGGAATGTCTGAGCAGTACACTAAATCACCTTCTTGTTCAAAAAATTTCGAAAACTGCTGCTCTCTCTTCCTATACACATATATGCTAGTTCCAACTGCCAACAAGTTCTTTTCTTTTAGTTCAGCTTTTTCTTTTGTTAACCCAAGGTCCCTAACTAAGTCGTTAAGCTCAATCTGAGTAAACAGTTTAGACTATATATTTGTTGTAGCACATTGGAACTCTTCATCATCTTGCTCATCTATATTTATATCTGTTTCAGCAGTACTGCCAACTCTTCTACATCCAGCAGAAATTATTTTACAATTTTATTTGTAGTATATAAAAGCTGTTAAATTCTGTAATAAATCAAAAAAATGAATATATTAATGAATGTGAAAAAATGGTAGATGACACGGCTTATCATATTTGGATACCTCATATTTGGATTTAGCACCCTAAAAAACAGAATAATAAGGTGTTTTAAGTAAAAAAGTGTTTTCATCGTTGGCCTGTGTTACCTATTGCCCTTAATTGTATCATAATTGCTGGTAATAATTTTTGTCAAAATAAAAGCCCAACCTCAAATAGCTCCTAAGATGAATCTTTCCCTCGCAATACTCGTCAGTTGGTAGTATCCTCCCTCATCCTTCACCACCTCGATTATGGATGCTTAGTATACGGAGGACTGTCTGGCGAGCTTGAAATGAAGGTGAAAAGATTAATGAACTCCTTTATAAGATTCATTTTTGGGATCCCAAGCGTTCTCACATAACTGGTATTCCGAGTTGAGGTGGCTTTATCCAAGTTTTCGGCGACAATACTTCCTTGGTTCCTTTCTATTCCATTCCTTAAAGTCAAAAAAACCTTCGTACATTTATGACATCCTTGCCCTTCGTTCTTCCATTCATCTTTTGAACACCAGATCCCAGCCTATAGATTTGTATATCCCTTCACATTGAACTGCTTCCTTTGAAAAAACCTTCAATTCCATACCCATTTCGATCCGCAGTTCTCCTTCTCTCACTTCCTTTAAACATAATTTATTCATCCACCTCCTCAATTATCAATCTTCCGAAATTATGTAATAATATATTAGTGTTAGAATATTTCTTTTGCTTTTTATTTTATTTTATTTTAATTTTGTTATTTACTTATTTTGTTTTTCTTATATAAACCCAAAGACTTGTTTTTAAATCTACAATTTCACCTTATATATTTATATGTATATAATCTACACTCTATATAAGTTGCTGCCAGATATGTACGCAGCCAGACAATAATGGCTTTTTATTGTACTTTTATATTATTCTTAGGGGACAAGGTGCCCCAGAACAAAGATTATTTTTCATTTTTTCAAAAGTAAGATAAAAAAACTAAAAACTTTTTTATTGCACACCTGTATCATAGTTTCTTGAGTGTCTCACTTAGAAAACATTCTGACCCCGCAAATAACCTCAAACAAACAAAATGTAATTGACATAATCCAATTTGTAGATCGGTTATATTTAGCTTATAGAAAATTTAAGTATTAAAAAAATAAAAATAAATTATCATTATATTACATAATCATTTCATTTATATAAAAAAGTATTCACATATACGAGTTCATCGTCTTAACAAGCTCATATAAATTAATAAATTCAATCTCCTTATTTTCTAGTTCTCTGTATTTATAATCAAGTGGAAATTCCCAACAGACTCATTTTACTTGTTCCAATATTACAACCTCGAACCGTGCAGTAATTTCTAATACATGCTATTAAATCCGATCTTGCTTATTTAGCGTAAGCATTAAATAGTGCCTTATTTGATTTTATTATATTAATTTTTACCCATTTAATTCAATCATGATAAGCGATTATTTTACCTCTAGCAAGGGGATTATTAAATTTAATTGAAATGTAGTTGAGCATAAAGTAGAATATGGCCGCCGGGGATGCAGTAACTAGGCAACCGTCCTAAGTTTCAATCAGCTGGCGCTAATTGGTCGGCATTACAGGCTTTAATGGCCACCTCATTGGATTTTTTTTCTATTAATTTTGCTATGGTTTCTGGTTAGTTATATATCTTGAAGGTTTATTGCAACTGTAATATTTATTCCATTAATTTGATATAAATTATATTATTTTTTTGTTTCTGTAGACGTAATATTTTATGATCGTTTTTCTAATTTAGCTTCAACTTTGTCAAATAAATGACGGAAACCATTTTTTTTTTTTTCAAGTTTCATTGATGGTGTCTAAACCGAAAGTCCTCGTCAATTTTGCAAGGTACTCAACACTAGCTTTATAACAGAATAATTAACCTTTTATTAGATGAATATGGTCAGAAAAATAACAAAATTGTATGAGCTATATCGATACACGATATCTCGATGACCAGAAATATTGATATATCGTGCTTATTTTTTATTTATTATTTCCTATCACGTTACAATGATATCGATGATATTGTAGTGAGCGGCATGTTTTATCGAGAATGTGTTTAATGCATATATGAAACTAATCTAGTGAAAACAACGTTGTCCACAATTGTGGGTACTTTATCCACAATTGTGGTAAGTGATATCCTAATTCTTATTTTTGAAGCAAATTGTTTCAAATGTGATAAGTACAATCGAGTTAAAATGATTTTTTTTTCTTCCTTTCTATTCCTTTTCGAGCCATTACTGGTGTAAAGGGGCCTCGATCCAGCGCCGCCGAAACTCTCGGTCCCTGCACAGCAACTTCAGTTCTGCGAGGGTTTTGTTCCTTTTGCCCCTATTCCTCTGGATGTATTGTATGATAGATCTTGGGTGACCTCGTAGTCTTTTTCTTGTAGCTCTTGCTTCCATGGTCCTTCTGGGTTCTCTCACTTGTTCCATCCGACAGGTATGTCCAAACCATTTAAGTTGTCTGTTTTCGATGATTTCCTTTAATGGAGGCACCTCTAACCGTTCTGTGATCCTTTCGTTCCAAATACAATCTCGCTTAGTTTTTCCTGCTGTTCTGCGTAGGAACTTCATCTCAGCAGCTGTGATACGACTTACATGCTTAAAATGATGTTGTTAAAGTACTTACCACAAAAATTTATAAGTCTGTACTCAGCACATGTGTGCATATCGCCATCGATATCCCCGTTTATTTTATTCTTTTAGTTAATTATTTAACGATATTAAACCTCAGCTCTACTAAATTCGTCAAACCTGCATCACTCTTACAGGTCGTTCCGATGCTTCACTACGAGTTTCACATTAATCGATAGCTCTTTCCAGTAACATCACATATAAACTTCTATTTCTATAGTTTCAAGTTGGATATTGTTTAGTGTGTTGTATTGATATTTCGTCTTCTCAAATGTAAGGAGGTTTAAAAAAATAACATCAGTTATGGCATGGATTTAGTAGTTTATATTTCGATGTTTTCTAATTTACTCTTCGATAATTTAACATAGTGTAACACAAGTTAACTACATTACTTTCTAACCATCCCTGCTCTAGGAAATAATCGCTCTATTGGCAATGAAGTGTTGGTAACAGTAGGAAAAAATTTCCTAGCCAAACTACGTACAATTGGAAAAGTTGAATTACAAATATTAAAACATTAAAAACTTTCCCATACATAAACCAATTATATATTTTTTTAAGAATGTATATAGTTCTATGTTGTGTTTGTAAAATATAGAGAAAACGATATATCCTAAGGTACCTATAGGTTTAGAAAGATAAAATAAAATAAAAAATGCTTGAAATATAATTTTTTTTTAATTAGAAAACTTGGATGTGTTAATTATACTTGTATCCCTGACCTTTTCTCTACTAAAACATTAATATAATTTATGTTAAATTAATGGAATAACTATTATAGTTGCAATAAACCTTCAAGATATATAACCATAGCAAAATTAATAGAAAACAAAATCCAATGGTGGCCATTAAGGCCTGTAATGCCGACCAATTAGCGCGAGCTGATTTAAACTTAAGACGGTTGCCTAGTTACTGCATCCCCGGCGGCCATATTCTACTTTATGCTCAACTACATTTCAATTAAATTTAATAATCCCCTTGCTAGAGGTAAAATAATCGCTTATCATGATTGAATTGAATTGATAAAAATTAATATAATAAAATTAAACAAGACACTATTTAGTGTTAGTGCTAGCTTAAATAAAAAGATCGAAATTTATACTGTTTCAGAAACAATATTATTTTAAAGTAGATCAGTAGATTGATTAAGTTTAATTTGAAAGTAAATTAAATAAAATCAGTTTTAATTTATTTTCAAAGTAACTCATTATTTTTCTTTGTTTTTTGTAAATATAATTATATTCGGATTAAGGGTTTATTTTTTTTAATTGAGTTTAATTATTGGATTTAAATTTTTATTTCAAATAAATGAGAAGACCAAGACCAGGATTGTTATTGTTACTGGTAAAGTGCAATGGATTAGGAACGGAACGTAAATTATTAATATACCAGTGTAATCAAGGGTCGAGCAATATTGTAGACCAGTGCTTCCTCAACTGTTGAAGGAGTAAGATCAGCGCATATGATTGCAGACGGCGAACATTTTCGCCGCCGTACTATTTTTTCTTCTCAATTTCGTCTTACATCTAGATTCACCCAGGGTGTCTGTTTCTTGTAAAATGTCGATGCGAGTGAACTTCAGGGAAAAGGCTGAAGACAACAAACATTCACTTACTCAAGGTACACCGTATCACAACTGATCAAGACCGTCAGCGATATATTTTAGCAATGGCAATTCCTCGAAGAACATTCATAACACCTTTAAAATTAAACGTCCGATTCTAACATTTGTATGAATACTATTGGTCGATAAATTTGTTTATTTTAGTTAATACAAGAAACAATCATCATAATTTCTAAACGAGGACTATTGCAATTATGATTTTTAACAAAGTGCACTGTGAATAATTTTCTTTGAGTTTTATTTTTATTTCTATTTTCATTATATTACATTTAATTATTTTTCTCAATAGAATTAGATTTTTTTTTTTTAACAATCA
This sequence comes from Euschistus heros, assembly GCA_003667255.2. Classification (NCBI taxonomy): domain Eukaryota; kingdom Metazoa; phylum Arthropoda; class Insecta; order Hemiptera; family Pentatomidae; genus Euschistus; species Euschistus heros. Next base: position 114,182 of record RCWM02000452.1, on the reverse strand, counting down.
TTTCAACAATTTCATTTCATTTGCATTCCAAAGGAAATACAAAACCTGATGTATACAGAAAACACTTTGACAATATCATCTCCTCCTTACCTCTACATTTATTAATAATCACAGACGGATCCAAATCGACCACATCAACTGCATCTGCCTTTGTCGCTCCTCAAACAACACATGTGCAAATTACACAAATTTTGCAGTATTTATATTATAGTGGCTGAAATTAATGCAATCGCCATGGCTCTACGATATTCCTTGAACTTGCCCATTGAATATGTTGTCCTGGTGTCGGATTCACTCAGCGCTTTAAGGTCTGTGATGAACATGTATTAAGATCACATAGGAACACATTGCATTCTAGATCTCGTCAAGAAACTATATGAAGGAGGAAAATCGGTTTACTACAACTGGCCGCCAAGTCATATCGGTATAAGAGGTAATGAATGATATGGCTGATAAAGCAGCAAAAGAAGCTCTAGCCCTCCCAGGACCTGACAAAACCTGTCTAACGGCATCAGAACTTACCGCCCACTTAGAGAGAAGATATCCCAAGAGTGGCAAGCATTGTGGGATCACAGCCCACCAAATAAACTGAAGGTTATTAAGAAGGATTTAAAACCATGGAGCAGTTCCTACCGCAATAATCGCAGAGAAGAAGTGATCCTAACGCGACTAAGAATCGGCCATTCCAGAACAACGCACCTTCACCTTATAACCAAAGAGGCTCCTCCCAATTGTGAAATGTGTGGCAATGTTTTTTCAATATACCATATGTTTACCGAATGCCCATACATACAATACTACCGGGCCGCCTCAAGTAGCCTCCGCCAGTTGGCTCTATCCTGTGCAGCAGTCCACCAGTCCTGCACGCAGAGAAGAGTCCTAGCGTCCTCTGTCACACCATCCATCACACGTTCGATCGTCCCACTCTCCTTGTTCCAAAGATCTTCTCTGCTACATTCTCCGGAATCTCGCCATCACCCATTCTGGCTAGATGGCCAGCCCATCGAAGTCTTCACAATTTTATGATTATGGAGATCTCGTTATATTCAAAGAGTTCGTAAAATTCCACGTTTTTTCGTCTCCTCCATGTCTCGCCTACTTTAATGGGTCCATACATCCTCCTCAGTATCGTCCTTTCGAACACCAAGAGCCGTTTCTCATCCGCCTTCTTAATAGCTCATGCCTCCGAGCCATAATATATGTATTATGTTCCCATAGTATACAAAGTTGTTGACCACCTGGAATCTATACTATCCAACCTCAAAGTACGCCTCATGGTTTCCTAGCCCTCCAACCAGCATATACTTAGATTTTTGCTGGTTTACTTTTAATCCAAACCTTCTTGCAGCCTGCTCGAGAGCAAGGAATGCTTCCCTTAAAGCTCGTTTGGATCTGGCGATTGTGTAAATGGCGTCAGCATAACCCAACAGCTACACCAGTCTATTGAACAGGGTCCCTCCAACCTGGATACCTGACTTCCTGACAGCCCCTTCTGCTGCTAGGTTAAAGAGCAGGCATGCAAGTGCATCTCCTTGCCTCACTTCATTATTTGTGCAGAACTCCTCTGAGACGCCGGCTCCAATACGTTCAACACACTTTGAGTTCTTCATGGTCATTTTTACCATGCGCGTCAGGTTTTTAGGTATTCTTATTCCATCCGGTCCACATTGTCGTAAGCTGCCCTGAAGTCGACAAAGAGGTGGTGAGTTGTGATCTTGCGTCCTAGCACAAAATGCTTATGCTACACCAAAAAGTTAACCTTTCTGGAATACCTCGAGACATCTCAAAGGCGCTATGCAACGATGAAAAAATAATTGAAAAAGTGATGTCCCTCCGTTATAGAGAAAAGCTATATTACAAAATATAAATAACTTTCTATCAAGACCAGACGATAGATTTTGTTAGTTTTTTAAAGAATGCATATTGTTCTATGTTGTATTTTTACAATATAGAGAAAACAATATATCGCAAGGTAGGCATCAATATATTAGAAGATAAAATACAGGAACATCGAAAGAAAAATATTGATGTTTCGATATATCGTGTATCGAAACCCATCTATACCTTTTAGTATATCGAAAGAGATGAGACTATGGTATTACCGAGGACAGCACTCTAGAGATTGGTATGATATCATATAGGGCGGTGTAGGAGACGAACATACAGAAGATTGACAATATTGGCTTTAAGGCCTTATACTTGCTGGGAACAGTTTAATATAAAAGTCATTCGTTATTTTTAGAAAAACTTAACAAAAAAACGTTTATTTTATCGCCTTCTAAGTATTTACCATAGAGTCGAAAATCTTAAGCCTTCATATTAGGCTTGCAATAATATCAAAATCATATTTAGAAGCTGCTTATTTTTTCAGTTATCTCAAATCACTAATTTGTTACAGTGTGTGGAGTACATGTGAGTACACATGTGACACCTATAGGGGTACAGTGAAACAACATGGGGGTACATGATAACAGTAGACTAAACACACATTAAATGAAATAAAATATGAAAAAGTCTAACCTCAATCATGTCCCATGACAATATTTGGTTATCAAAAGTAAATTAAAGGTATTTCCTTTTCAATTAGCTGTATTGCTTCTTTCATGTCATTAGCATTGCGTAGACCAATGTCCATCATCCTTTTCCAATTCAAAACTATTTTCGATGTAACGCAATAAAAAAAATATATATACATGTAATCAAAGAAGGTAAAGTATAATATGTTACGTTACACTGTGCCCCACGCAATAATTCGTTAACATTTTCAGTAATTTCATATAGGTGCCTAATTACTCGCCTGAAATCATTAGTTTTCCAAGAGTCAAATTATTGACTTCATAGTCAAATTATTTACAAAAACTATAAATTCGATTATTCTTCCCTCTATAGAACGATTCGACCCCTGATGACAGCTGTTCAAGATGGCGGCACATGGGATTGACAAACAAATGAAGATACACCAAAGTCAAATAAAAAATGGTCAGAGATAATCATAATGTTACACTGTGCGCAGCGGCACCATTTTATAAATACAATTAAAAATATAATGAATAAAGACAACCCTTCTTATATAGAGATAATATCAAACCCTAATTCTGTACTAGAAGCGTTACACCATTTTATAAATTCCACTGGCATTAAATTATAAAAAATCATAGATTTTCACTGATTAAGAAAAAATAAAAACATACAGTTATTTTGAATAAATATTATTTTAAATTTGGCCAATGGCGTCTAGCTAAAGCCTAAAAAATATAAATAAAAAAAAATGCAACACTGTACCTCACTCGACCCTTACAATTTAATTAAGTTATCATTAATTAATATTTGTATATTTGTTTATGTGAGATAAATGCAATTTTGGAAAAGCGGACGGGAAAACAAAGATGGACCCTAGTCCAAAAGTTAAATTTCTTTAAGATAAGGCTCTCTAAACCTAAATTAAAATTAAATCTCTATAATGTACACTCCAGTAAGGCGTTTTTGATTAGCTACCAAAAGAATGACAGTTAATGAAATTTTATTATATATACAGGGTGAGTATCTCTGTGTAAAAAAAAAAAAAAAAAAAAAAAATGGGTGAAGATGGATCAAAGATGTAGCAAAATGCCGCAGATCTCACCTTTCTATTCCAATCCGTTGCAGGTATACGATAAATCAAAGACTTTTTTGGGGAAACCACGTTTATTTCCAAAAAAGCTGTAATATCTCCATTTTGTTTAAACATTTTTCAAAGTTTGATCACATTTTCTTATTAGGCATTAAATTTTCTATAATAGCTGAGTACCTGTAACCGTGAGTTTTAAAAATTTGGGACCTAAAGAACAACTTGATCTTCACCTTATTTGGGGGAATCCCAATGTCTCAAGTACTTCAACGCTCACCATTTTTCGAGAAAGCTATTGACAAAACTGCAAATCTCTCAAAAACTTGCAAATTTAAAAAGCTTTCGAATGATATGTTAAACGTAATGAGTTTTTATAGGTAGAAATGCCTTCCCCTGTAAAAACAGGCTCATCTGCCCGTAAAATTCACCTCAAAAAGTGGTATTCTTCAACACAATCTGCATTCAGGTTTGTTCATTACCATTGGATTTTAAACATTACATAGAAAATCTAATTAAATAAATCCGAAATAATAATAATAATAAATAAATGTAATAACATAAAATCCTTTGATCTGGTGTCGCTTTGTTGACAGTTTTCCTTTATTTTCGATTAAGCAATAATTTTTTTCTTTGTTTTTTATTTCAATGAAGAGTTTATTATGTTTAAAACGCACATTTCTATTAAGGGATTATCCGAATGTTTTATTACAGCTTTTATGGCAAAAAACGTTGTTCAACGTCAAAATCAAGTTTCACCCATTTTTTTTAAACTAAGAGATACTCACCCTGTATCTTGGGATTGCGCAAAAATAATGAAATTTTATAAAAATAAAAATACGACGAAATAAATAAACAAATTAATGGGTTTTTTTTACCAAAGCTCTCAGATTGTAGTGATCAACACCAGAAAACCTACCGCGACTTTCCTCGTCTTTGAGATTAAAATCACCGAGACAAAATTTTAGAAACCATCGCTGCACCGAACATTCCCTGATGCTTCCTTTACCACAAATAAAACAACATTGATGTTAAAAGCGGTTTGGGCCGCACTTTTACCAAGTTTGAACTCGTAAAAATAAATTTGACGAAAAGTTTGTTTTGACATTTCAAATTTCAGACGTGCAAATATAATACAAACTAAACTATTCTTTGGGGATAAACGACATTAATAACTTTTTTTTATAAACCATTAACAAGACTGGAGGACTGTTTTTGTTTACTTGGCAAGCACTTGCCAAAACAGAATGAATATTTAAACCCTGCATTATTCTTGCACCAATCCAAAACATATATGCGTGTGGCAATATGTTGTATTTTTTATATTTCTTCGGTTATTGGCGTATAAATTATTTATTGGATTGTCTGGAAATTAATGCAGGATTTCATGTTTAAACCAAAACCTGATATTATTATTAAAGAGATTGTTGATCAGGTTTTGGTTGCGGTAAAGAGACGGCATAAAAAAACTACAATTTTACGTGAAAAATTATTTCTCTATCTTGACTGAGAGCTGAGAAAAAGAAAACAAAACGTGATTTTCATATTTTATTTTTTTACTCGGCTCCTAATGCCCATTGGCGGCTATAACTCTAGTTTTGTCCATACTAACCACAGAAATATCGGCATTCAAATCTGTGAGTTACAAGTCAAAATGTCTCCTTGTAAAGCCGGCTCCACACATTCGTGTTATGTCATAACACGCAACACGAAAAAGACATGCTCGTCAAAGATTGCCGATGTGTGGATGGGCGGGCACTCGGCTAATGTTATGTGTTATCAAGTTGTTTCTGCTCGTGTTATGGGTGTTTCGCTATAGGAGGCGGTTTTTAACACACATCAAAGGAACTTTGTTTCCCATAACACAAGTCGAAACAGAGACAATCGCTTATTCGACATATTCGCTTTTAGGCTATTGCACGCACACCGACTTTTTGCCAACCGGCAAAAAACCGACCGATATTTTGCCGGTGCTAGGTGCTTGCACACACACCGGTTTTTTGCCGGTGAACGGCTATCACAAATTGAATGATTTGTGATAGCCGTTCTTAGTTTGTAACCGTAGTAATTTAGTTTGTAAATTAGTTTGTAACTGGAATGTTAACTAATTATAATGCATAATCATATGGGCATAAGACAGCGCTGATCTCTCTCCTGTAGGTCATTTCCTGAACTAACGAATCGTTGAAATGATACTTTACAAATAGCGGTTACAAACTAAGAACGGCTATCACAAATCATTCAATTTTTAGTCCGAGTGATCATTCATATTTCGAACTGAGTTCGAATGATGACCTTGAATTGATATATAATCGAGGTTCACTCGTTTAATTTCTAAACCTTTTCAGCCGCCATCCTACTTAGTTTATTTTGTGGTTCCTGCTTTATTTTTTATTATTTCTTAGTGGCTTTTTTTTACAGATAATATAAATTGTAAATTTTAGACAAACATGAGGTAACAAGTGGCTTATCTTCCTTAATTATAGTGCATAAAACTTCCCATAATTGGTGTAATTCATTAGCAAGGCAAAAGGAAATAATCCATTTTCAGTTTTACTATTCCTTTCATCGGTCACTTATCAAATGTTGGGAATACAAGATTAAAAAAAATTGAAGGATTTCTATTTTTTATAATACCACAGATAATCCATGCAGAATAATTAAGAGGTTACTCTATCTGATTGATAATCAACTAATCAGGGGATCATTGCAATTAGATTTCTATGATGAAAAGTAGTATGGTAAGGACAAAATTGGAAAGAGAAGAGAGGAAGAATACATAATTTCTTTTACTTTAATAAAAAGGGTGGAATTATATTTATTTAAAAAAGGAAAGGTAAAGGTATAATTTGATAACCATATCTCTATAACAAGTCTTTTTTTTTTTTTTCTCTTCAAATAATCGATTATGAAATCATTTGATCATCTCAACCACTCGAAACAGGATCATTCGATTATGAAAATCATTGAATATGCCCATCTCTAGTAAATAATCGGTGTGTGTGCAAGCGCGTACTTAGTCTCGTATGCTCGTGTGTATGTGTCATCGGCACTTCCCGGTAATGCCGGCTATGCAGTGGCAAGCGCCGGCAACTCACCGGCATTTTGCCGGCCGGCAAAAAGTCGGTGTGTGTGGCAAGGTTACTATTTGACTTGTCGTTCACTATTGAAATTTGGACGACCGGTAAAAAGCCGGCCGGCAAAAAGTCGGTGTGTGTGCAAGGTTACTGTTTGACATGTCGTTCACTATTGAAATTTATACGACCGGTAAAAAACCGGCCGGCAAAAAGTCGGTGTGTGTGCAAGCACCTAGCACCGGCAAAATATCGGTCGGTTTTTTGCCGGTCGGCAAAAAGTCGGTGTGTGTGCAACTAGCCTTAGCAACAGCGAATAATCGTGAACCCCAGTTAATCATTGTTATCAATAATAACTGTTCTAAAATGAAACTATTAAATTTGATAATAAATAACGTTAAGTAAGCACGCGTCTTTAGTTTAAAGAAAAGCCCTTGGTGCCAAACTCTGTCAAAAGCTTGAGCAACATCCAGAAATACTCCAGTTGCATACAATTTGTGCTCCAGTGCCGTGCATATGTAGTCGGTAACTCTGTGTAATTGATGTATAGTCGAATGTTGTGTTCTAAATCCAAATTGATGATCTGGTATTACGTTCAGTTTTGTTAGTGTATCAGAGAGTCTTTTGTATAATACTCGATACTCCCACCGACCTACTATCTTATTCTACAGTCCTTTCTTTCTGATAGATCTTTCTCTGTCCGTCAAGGCTCAGAGCTTTCTTCTATTAAGTTGGCGTCAGCAGGAGTGCCACAAGGCTCAGTGCTTGCTCCATTACTCTATATCATATACACACACGACATTCCAATTAGCTCTGACATTCTTACAGCGACATATGCAGACGACACAGCAATTTTAACAAGAGATAAAAATCCGAATCATGCTTCACTGACTCTACAGCATCACTTGTCAAAATTACATGACTGGCTAAATACATGGAAAGTACAAATAAATTACGACAAATCGCAACACATTACATTCACACTTCGACTTGAAACATGCCCACCAGTTTTTCTTGACAACACACCGATTCCTCAAACAGACACTGTACACTACCTTGGTCTTACATTTGACCGAAGAATGACATGGGGTCCACATATAAAGAAAAAAAGTAAAACGCTTAACCAAAGACTAAGGCTTTTATATTCACTCCTCTCCAAACGTTCTCTACAACTTAAACAAAAAATTAACACTTATACTTACTTACTGAAACCTATTTGGACATACGCTTCTCAGATATACGGGACAGCTAAAAAGACACATATCAACAAACTCCAAATCTTCCAGGCAAAAACATTCAGGACAATTACAAAAGCCCCATGGTACGTAAGCAACATAACTTTACATACTGACCTACGCATAGCAACAGTTAAAGAACATATACAAACCTACTACAAACGATTCCACGAAAAACTACATGGACATCCTAATACACAAATAAACAACATGGCCACAACATATATTCCCGACAACACACAGAGAAGACTAAAAAGGAGCTGGATGAGAGACCTCCTTGACTAAAATAATAAAATAAAATAAAGACTGGAGTGCCGCTGGGTTCTGCTCCTATCATGCCTTTCAAGCCATTTAAATTCGTTCCGCAAATTCACTGGTTGTCAAATATTATTTGACAGGTGTGAATAAATATATAAAAGTCAAAAAAAAAAAAAAAAAAAAAAAGTAAGCACGCAGCGATTTAAAAATATATAATTTACATCGATAAGTAATTTCATATATTTCGAATTGAACTGGACTATATTAGGTTTTTTTTTTTTTTTTTTTTTACTGTAGCATTTGTAATGGGAAACTACCTTGTTGACTGAGTTTTTTTCGTCTTTTCTATTAGTCAAGAAGAGATTTTCGTAGCTTTTGCTCTCAGTTCAGTCTGAAACTAGATATATCATGGCGTAAATAAAGCTTACGCAAACTTTATTAACACATGAGACAATGTAATGAACAAATAATAAGAGATAACTGTCAGGAGATTAAGTAGTCTTGCATTAAAAAAAATGGTATTTGAAAGACTAAAGAGTTCCGAAACAATGGCAAAATAAAATATAACATATAAGAAAGGGGGGAGACCGAAGGATAAAACTCTATTTCTCCTAAACAAGGAAAAACATTAAAACATAGCCCAGTCGATTTATACATCGAAGGATACCAGCCTAAAATACATGTTTTTAAATACAGCAATTGATACTTGTACATGTTTTTAAATTGAAAAAGAAGCAGGTAGATTTCTGCCAATTCTCTCATTTTTTTTTTTAAAACAAGCAATCTTTTCCCGTTTTTAAAAAAAACGTTGGTCTACAGGTACAGTTTAGATGTCAAATTAAAGCTAATTAAATTTCCTTTAAATTCTTTCTTGAAGAAATTTTCTTCAAAGTACTTTTGTTAGAATGTGGCCGAGAACTTGACTCAAATATTGTGAAAAATCACTATTTTTGAGAGAACTGTATTTACGTAAACAATTAATATATATATATATATATATATATATATATATATATATATATATATATATATATATAAATATAAAAGAGCTTTATTTTACGAAATTTAACAATTTACAATTTTGTAACATATTTTTATAATACAGGTTTTAGAAATAAAACAGTTCACACTGCGGATTTGATTCAATAATGATTCCGCGGTTTATCGATTACTACGAACATCCCACCTAGTTTTGAGGTTCGAAAACTTGGTTTTTAACTATCCTTAAGGGTCCTAACAACATATTAAAAAATGGTAGATATATGCGGTTTTACGAACTTGGCTTATTTTATTAAGTATTGATATATTGTTACGACATAACAGAAAACTGTTAACACGATATAGGTTCGGCGAACATTGGATGAAACGTTTTCGTGCTGCGTGTTATGACAGAGCACGAATGTGTGGAGCCGGCTTAGGATGAAGCCAAGATATCACACTGTATCAGATCTGGGCAATGGGATCTTATTTAATACAACTTTGGGCCGAAACTACGACGTAGAGTAAAAGTAATGTATCAGGTTTTGGTTGTGATAAAGAGATAAGTAATCTCTTTCGTAATTATATATCAGGTTTTGGTTGTGATAAAGAGATAAGTAATCTCTTTCGTTATTATATATCAGGTTTTGGTTGTGATAAAGAGATAAGTAATCTCTTTCGTAATTATATATCAGGTTTTGGTTGTGATAAAGAGATAAGTAATCTCTTTCATAATTATATATCAGGTTTTGGTTGTGATAAAGAGATAAGTAATCTCTTTCATAATTATATATCAGGTTTGGTTGTGATAAAGAGATAAGTAATCTCTTTCGTAATTATATATCAGGTTTTGGTTGTGATAAAGAGATAAGTAATCTCTTTCGTAATTATATATCAGGTTTTGGTTGTGATAAAGAGATAAGTAATCTCTTTCGTAATTATATATCAGGTTTTGGTTGTGATAAAGAGATAAGTAATCTCTTTCGTAATTATATATCAGGTTTTGGTTGTGATAAAGAGATAAGTAATCTCTTTCGTAATTATATATCAGGTTTTAATTGTGATAAAGAGATAAGTAATCTCTTTCATAATTATATATCAGGTTTTGGTTGTGATAAAGAGATAAGTAATCTCTTTCATAATTATATATCAGGTTTTGGTTGTGATAAAGAGATAAGTAATCTCTTTCGTAATTATATATCAGGTTTTGGTTGTGATAAAGAGATAAGTAATCTCTTTCGTAATTATATATCAGGTTTGGTTGTGATAAAGAGATAAGTAATCTCTTTCGTAATTATATATCAGGTTTTGGTTGTGATAAAGAGATAAGTAATCTCTTTCGTAATTATATATCAGGTTTTGGTTGTGATAAAGAGATAAGTAATCTCTTTCGTAATTATATATCAGGTTTTGGTTGTGATAAAGAGATAAGTAATCTCTTTCGTAATTATAAATCAGGTTTTGGTTGTGATAAAGAAATAAGTAATCTCTTTCGTAATTATATATCAGGCTTTGGTTGTGATAAAGAGATAAGTAATCTCTTTCGTAATTATATATCAGGTTTTGGTTGTGATAAAGAGATAAGTAATCTCTTTCGTAATTATATATCAGGTTTTGGTTGTGATAAAGAGATAAGTAATCTCTTTCGTAATTATATATCAGGTTTTGGTTGTGTATAAGAGATAAGTAATCTCTTTCGTAATTATATATCAGGTTTTGGTTGTTGATAAAGAGATAAGTAATCTCTTTCGTAATTATATATCAGGTTTTGGTTGTGATAAAGAGATAAGTAATCTCTTTCGTAATTATATATCAGGTGTTGGTTGTGATAAAGAGATAAAGTAATCTCTTTCGTAATTATATATCAGGTTTTGGTTGTGATAAAGAGATAAGTAATCTCTTTCGTAATTATATATCAGGTTTTGGTTGTGATAAAGAGATAAGTAATCTCTTTCATAATTATATATCAGGTTTTGGTTGTGATAAAGAGATAAGTAATCTCTTTCGTAATTATATATCAGGTTTTGGTTGTGATAAAGAGATAAGTAATCTCTTTCGTAATTATATATCAGGTTTTGGTTGTGATAAAGAGATAAGTAATCTCTTTCGTAATTATATATCAGGTTTTGGTTGTGATAAAGAGATAAGTAATCTCTTTCGTAATTATATATCAGGTTTTGGTTGTGATAAAGAGATAAGTAATCTCTTTCGTAATTATATATCAGGTTTTGGTTGTGATAAAGAGATAAGTAATCTCTTTCATAATTATATATCAGGTTTTGGTTTAAATATGAAATCCTGCATTAATTTCCGGACGACCCAATACTTTCCAAATTTGAAGAACTGTATTCTTAATTTTTTTGCAGAACGTTAAATTTTCTACAATTTTATTGGTTACATTAATGCTTATATTTTTAGATTTTGTTTTAGTTTTTTTTTTTTTATAGAGCTGAATCCAAATTATAATTTTTACACCCCAAAAATATAAAGCTTTAAAAAATCAAAACGAAAATTTTTTTTTCTGACTTTCCTTCCAAATTAAATGCAATAAAAAAATTTAGTAGATTTTCTACTAATTATTGTTAATTTTTTTTTTTACAATAATAATTTTTTTAAGGACTATTACTCCGAAGGGTGTCTCGCTAACTATCGATAACTACAAAAAGTGTAGAATAAAATTGTAGAACATTTAACTATGTTCAGGAAAAAAAAAAAAAAAAAAAAAAAAAAAAATAAAAATAAGAATATATAATAATATGTATAGAATCCATAGAATGATAAGGATTTAAGTTACAAGGCATAAACCGAATAGAGGATGAAAATTTAGCGGTTTCCCCCTCTCCTAAGTTACACAATATTCCAAAAGTTTCTCGAGGATGAAAACTTTGAATTCTGAGTACATGTACATTATAGATCAGCACATACAGAAGTTATAGGAGGTATACAGCACATTATAACTTCATTAACACTCGGTCTATAATCAACTAAAACCTTCTGGCTGGGCTAAGAGCTTTGTGAATTAAATATCTTTAAACTATTTTACAGTGTCTTTTAGTTATATCAAATTAATAAATAATATGTGTGAAAACAAATTAAACGAAACTAGATCAAAGATGAATCTCACCTTTTTATTCCAACCCGATTTTTCTACTTTGGAAACATTTTTGGATTCAGCATTCAATTTCTCATAAGACCAGAGTTCACGTAACTTTGAATGCTATTTATTATTTACCAATACTTAATATTACCTTTAAAGCATTCTCTAAGCTTGTTTCTAACACTGGACTTCTTAAAAAAAAAAGCCTCAGTTAAGTTATTTATTTCAAAGAAGAAACATGACAGTGCCCTACGAAATTCTCGTAATTTTAAGACATTACTGGAAAAAAAATTTCACAGGCGCTGAAGTAACTCGTGAAATTATTAAATATGAAGGGGAAGGTGTCCTTGATGAGCACACTGCGAGGCGTTGGTTGGAAATAAATATAAATGGAGATACGACGTTGGAAAGGAAGAAGGGCTCCGGGTGGCCATTAATGGATATTGATGAGGTTCTGAAGGAAGCTGTTGAGTCAAATCCGTCCACAAGTACTCGCGAACTTGCCAGGGAGTGTGGTGTTTCGAAATATACTGTTAGTCGCCATCTTCTCTCCATGGGGAAGGTGAAAAGACCTGTAGACTGGTCCCTCACGAACTTACTCCTCAGCAATCAGCAGAAATGTTTAAAGAACTTCATGGGTTTGAACTCCTGCCTCATTCACCATATAGTCCTGATAGATTATTTTTCTGATCGGTAGGTCCTACTTCAGAGGTGGTCCTATAAAAATTTAATTGAAATCAAATAACTGCTTTTTAAGAAAAAAAAAAAGAAGAATCCTTCCTTAAGAATCCGCACTTTTCAAAACGATCTTACTAAAAAAAAAAAAAAAAAAAAAAAGTATTTCAGGACACTATTAAAAAAATTTTTTTTTTTTTAAATGGCTACTAGAAAGGGATAGGAGGAAGATTTTCATTTATTAGTAAATGATTCTTAAATCCTTTTCAGAAATATTTCTCCAGGTGATATCACAAATAAATGGATTAGATCCTTATTATTATTGTTTTAGCCTACCCATAACTGGTGAGGTGACCATAATTAGTGATTTACCCTATTTGTAAATATGTTCATTTTTTTATTCTATTTATTTGAATTTAAGGTTTATTTGTTGAGTTATGAACAAATTATTATTATGTACCCATTTGGAGTTGAGCTTTGGGGCTCCACTAAATGTTCTAACTCTTCTTGTATCCTATCATTACAATCCAAAATCCTTCGTAAAATCCTCAATGCTCCTTATTACGTTACACATAAACTTAATCCAATAAAGTTGCCGCAATGTCCGATGATGCAACGGCCAATGCAATGCCATTATTTGATAGTATTTCAGCGAGAATTAGCGAAATAAGGAATGTTTTGCCAGTTCCACCTGATGCATCCAAAAAGAAGAACCCACCTTGCCCTGCTGAAACTGCGAGCATAATGCGATCGTAAATGGTCCTTTGTTCGTAAGTGGGACATTGCGAGTAATAATCGCCGTCATTTCTACAGCGTTGTACTGCATTTCACGATTCATTTCAGTGTTTATTAAATCCGATGCAGCTCGATTTGGCGAATTCATACCGAAATGTCTGAGTGGTAAGTTAGCAATGATAATGCAAAGATCCTCAATAGCAATCAATGCTTCAATGTACATAACGTCGCTGAATATTATCGTTAGATCGTTGCACCGTGTACGATGTTGGTGCAATATATCATCAGTCATAGAATCTTTGTGATTATCCCTCAATATTTCTGCCCGGGCTGGGAAACATGTAGTCAATAATATATCAAATAGTAGACGAATTTGTATTGCTGTACAGTTCATTGCTGCTTCAGTGAGCATACATTGTCACTGGTTGTCGTCTACTAGCAAGCCGAGTGCAAGGCATGCATCTTTATACGTTGGATACTGTTGCCTATTCACTTTACGCATATCTTGAAATGACAATGGGCCAGTAACATTAACCAACAACAGTAGAAGATAAAAGCACGCAGTGTGCCTTGGATTGACTATAAATACTCGCCCCAAGGTGTTTGATTTAAATAAATTGAGGCATGCATCAACTGGTGAGCCTGGCTTGCGGGGCATCCATTTTCTTGTTTGAGGCCATGTGAAATAGCGAAGTACTTGTGAATACAGTAATGCACCAAAACCATCTCCACGGTTACACAATTCAAAAAATTCAGTGAGTGTAATTTTTAGTGGATTTATAGCACGATCAATCGCTATCTCACGCTGACCGTTTTCGAGAGTGTAAAACATTCATAAAAAAGACTATAATTGATCAGTTATCGAGCGGTATGAAAAATTATTAAATTACTAAAATGACTATTTAAAAATAGGGGTTGGTGAGATAAAGGTGAAAATTTAGTATTGTGTCTATTTTTTAATGCCACATTATAGAAAAATAAGGTAATTGTTCGAATCGGCAACACCAACCCCTACCCGCGCCCAGAATACCTTTTATCAATTCTAACATTGTTCTGATTTATTTCGATGTTCTAGTCGCTGCTTTTAGAGGGGAAAGGTTATTCTCCTGCATTTACTGAGAAACTCTAAATCCCTGTTCAAAGTAATATTAACTTCTGTTTACCTTCTAATATTAAAATAAAAAATAAAGTAATGAAGTGGAAATAAGAAAATATCGAAATATAAGACACTAAATCATTTTGAATAAATATTAATTTAATCAACAATTAATATACTACTGAACCACCAGTAAAGTTAAGTCCTGATGAACGTTCTGTCAGAGAAGTGAAAATAACAAATTATAAATATAAAAAAGACAGAATCTTTAAGTATTTATTTGGCATTACTCCTATTTATTTAACATTTGTAGCTACATGTTTTGGAGATAATGTTCCATCATCAGGCTTCTAATTTTTTTAAAAACACATTAATCTATAACATTATACCAATAGTTCCACAATTACATAGTAATGTGTCATTTACCTCTTTATCTGGGATTATTTTCACATTGCCAATTCTCCATGTTATAAGCCATTATATAATATAAGACAGAATCCTAGTTGAAAGTGATGATGTTAATTTCAACTATTTTTCTCAAGGGAAGTGGAAATAAGAAAACATGAAACCTGTGATATACTTTCTCACATAACACTTTTACAAGTTTTAAATTTTATCACTTAAATTGATAGAACAAATATAAATATGTAAAACACCAAATCCATGTACAAATTAATCTTCTTAAGTTTTGTAACACTTTTACACATAAGATAAGATTAAAATAAGAAAACATGAATTGATAAAACACTTAATCCTCGTGCTGTTAACTTCTGTTTGACCTTTTTACATTTAAGAAGTCTAAATATCAATATAACACACTGAACAACACAATCCAAGTTAAAACTGTAGAAGTGATTGTTTACATGTGAGGTTATAGGAATGAACTATCGAAAAATGTAAACATGAAGTGAAGCGTAAGGATCGAACTGGTCGGTGTTGTAGCGCGGGTCAAGCCTGTTTGGTGGCGTCGCTGATCCGAACAAATACCAAAAATAAAAATAGAAATATAATGCTACAATTAAAAAAAAAAATTTTAGGGGTGGACAATCCTTATCACTTAGGGGTATGGAAAATAGATAGTAGCCGATTCTCAGACCTACTGAATATGGATATAAAATTTGTGACACAAAAATTTTTATATATAAAATAAAAAACAGAAATTTAACATATGCAATTATAAAAAAAAAAAAAAAACTAATCAAAACAATTTGTACAAATTTCTACTGGATGTTCAGAACAGGTAGGTTTTCCACATTTAGTGCAAGCTTTCTTGGCTTTTTTATCTTTTTGTCATGCACAAATATCACACCCGGACTGCTTCAGTAATTTGGATTGAAATGTTTTCCTTCCTTCTTCGTTTTAGCGGTCGTTTCTTGCAGAGAGTTTCAATTATATCATAGGTGAGCTGTCGAGGAAAATTTGTTTCGATACGTTGCTCTTTATGATCTTTGAAAAGATCAGTAGCCAAGTATTTCAAAAATTTCTTCCTTTTGTTTGCTGGGATTAGCCAACCGGTAGAAAATAATTGCATTTATATCAGCCTGGTCGAGAATTTCGTAGAATATTCTTCGTTGAGTATACCGAGATACACTGTAGTTTGTACACTGTGTTTATGAGAGAATTGGTGAAAATTTGTTTGATTCATTCCGAGTTTCAATATATCCGGAAAATCTGGGTCGTTCACATTCACTGATTCCATTATAAATCAAATGCACAAATACAATAATTGACCTATAACAATGATAACAGGTGTGAGGAGTCACCCCAAGCAATGCATATCTAAACTATACTAACACTGTCTTTCATAGCAATGAAACGAGATTGAAGGAAAATGAGATTAGCATGCGTCTCAAAAGAATATAAGCAGGTGTACCAACAAAACAAGGAAATATATTTTCGCCTGGGGTGACTCATCACCCCTGTTGCCATCGGAAGATTAAAATCATAAACCAACATTAATTTCCGGCCAACCAAATAACTAGAAGTAGGGAAAGGTGCTGTACTTGTGGACAATTTTGATTAATAATTTTTTCTAATTTTCGGTACTATATTTATCTGAGTGGATATTGTACCATTAGATAAGACATTTAAGGGGCTATAGAACCCTGGTGTCTTTATTTTGGAAAGTAATTTTATTTTTACAGAAAATAATGTTTTGTAACTTACTGAGTCCATATATACCTTCCCCGTTTGTGGACACTACTTGTTGTACCAATGGACATTCATTTTTGCATAGGTTTATAAGGATAATTGAAATTATATTTAGAGAAACACATCAGCTATTATTTTTTATAAAATGTAATAAACAAAATAGAATATTTAAACAAGAAAATGTCGACTTGATTATTGAACTAGAAGGCCGACTAGAAAGGTGACAACAATAAATTTTGCGTATGAAAGTAAATAGAAACTAAACTTTTTTTTTTATCTTTTATGTACCTATAATTATTATTAACGAGTGTCACATACTTTTTTTTTCCCCCGCTATGGAAAAAAATCGAATCATTAGAGATCGTACCCATGGAAAGATGTAGGAAAATGTAATTTTTTACATAATCTCCCAGTGCAAGTTATAAAAGATGGCGGTAGTAATTTTCTTTTGATATCTGTTATTTCAATTTCATAATCAGTAGCGATGGCCGGAGGATTAAATTTTGGGGTTCTATCATTTGATGAAATTTTCTTCAAGTAGCAAATGTTGAACGTGAACGAGCCTACTTTTTCTTTGATCAATGCTATAAAATGCTTTATGACACAAAACAGCTACCAACATATATTTTTTCATCTTCAATTTCCTTACCTTGTTCATAATCATTCATTAATTCATCCAGAAATTACAATCTTCGCTTGATGGATCAGCCAAGATAACATTTGTGAAATCACCATCTTCACTAGTTGAATTGTTAGTTATAAATAGTAAGTGGCGAGTTTTCTCCTCTAAAAAAAAAGGTTATACTTAAAGGTTATTATAGTAGGTATCCAAATTTAGGCATTTTATATCTCGCGGAATGCCTACAAACTTTTCCGCAGTATTTATACTATAATTGAAATAATGAATTAATAAAGAAAGAGAAAAATATGTTGTACCTGTGGACACTTTAACCATCTGTCCACAGGTTCAGCTGGCAATGGTGTCCACAGGTATAACTGAACGCCATGTTGTGCGGAAAGCTCTGTTTCACAAAACCAGTAAGTCATAACTGATATGAAAACATATTAAGTTATGATATATTTATAGGACAACCCAATGAAATATTACTGCCTAGAAAATGTTTAAGTGTAGGTGTTAACAAATTTAAAATCACTGGTTGGATTGGTCAGGATTTGGAAGGAAAAAACCTAAAAATAATAATTTCTAAGAAACTGTTGGTCTGACAATCTTGAAAACACACGTGCAACTGTAGGGATATGCTTGCAGCACTAACAATTTCGATTTCCCTCCTCCCACTCTCTCATAATTACAAATGTCGATTGGTACAACTGTGCTTTAGGTACAGCACCTTCCCCTATATCATAGCAATACTGAGTGAACGGCGAACAGTGAAACCCAACAATATGATGGCGTCTACTTTTTTCCATTATGCAAAGAGAATCATAGAGATGTAGGCAAGTATTTTTACACGATCTTCACATGTTCGTATTAACAAACGGTTGTGCTCCTGAATACCAATGGACGATTGACACGGGTAGGGAAATGTTTAAATTATGTTAAAGCAAAACACTAAAGGAAAACATAACATTGAGTTAGAGGCACCATTTTGCTCTGAATTCATTACTTGAAGAGTATCATTATGAAAAACGTATGATACGAGATCTCCTTAAAGAGGATGCAAATTGGGAGGTAAGAGATCATTATGCGGCGACACGGGCGCCACCACGGGGACAAACACAGCTCTAACAACACAAATAGAAGCGTACTCAGCCATCCTATATCGATAGCTGTCTTGTTGACCTAAGGCTAACTAGAAGAGAATGACTAGTGATGGTCTAAACCGATATTTTTCAGTAACAGTTACGACCAATACAGGTCCAAAAAATATCTGTTACAAATACCTGTTACAAATAAAAGTAACATACCTGTCTCAAGGTCAGCGTCTCCCATAATCGTTTACAGGGTTACACTGATATTTTAGCATACCTATTACTCGCATATCTGTTACCTATTCAATATCGGCTCTAATCAATAAGTTTACATTTTCAACTACCTTTTTAATAATATATATATAGCCAAATATATGTATGGTTATTTTTAAAAAAATCTTTTCAATTTTATTGTTTTTATAAATAGTTATTTATTTAGTTAGTTATTTGACAAGAGTGTAAAGAAGTACTTTTACTCACTCGAGGCAAGGTTTACACTAAGTGAGCGAGCGAAATTGCCGAGAGTGAGTAAAATTCTTTATACTCGAGTTAAATATTACAATAATAGAATTATAAACAGCATTTAACTCCTCTTTATTAAAAGTACAAACTTGTTACATGTTTCGGGAAACAAGGTATGTGGAGCGTTCTCAACCCCCATGTCGCACGATGGGACGAGCCTATGGAACTTGTTGAACATTGGTTGAAAACAAAAATTTATATTTGTAGCTTTAATCACTTATTAAATGTTTGCTGTGGTCATTGTCGATAAAGAACAGTACGTTGAACATAATTTTATTACGTACAAACAGGACATCAACATCGATATATGGTACTACGTTTGTTTGAAAGGTTCTCGCAAATTTCTCCCGAAACATTTAACATTTGTTATGTTCTATACTTAACATTTGTTAAGTTCCATTAGAAATTTCTAATGGAACTTAACAAAACGAGAAATTTGCGAGAACCTTTCAAACAAACGTAGTACCATATATCGATGTTGATGTCCTGTTTGTACGTAATAAAATTATGTTCAACGTACTGTTCTTTATCGACAATGACCACAGCAAACATTTAATAAGTGATTAAAGCTACAAATATGAATTTTTGTTTTCAACCAATGTTCAACAAGTTCCATAGGCTCGTCCCATCGTGCGACATGGGGGGTTGAGAACGGAGGCCCTGAAGGTTCTGTATAAAGGTGCAATTTTGCCTATTATTACATAAGGCAAGGAAATATGGCATCCAGGAATTCAGATTAAGTAAAACAAGGCAAAGCTGGAAAGGGTCCAGAGGCTAATGTCATACAGAATTACCAAAAGTTTTCGGATACTTTCTGACTAAGCCGCTTTTTTTTTTAGCCAAACTGATCCCCATTAGTATCCTAGCTGACAAATATGTAGGTAAAATAACCCAATGGGATTACTGCTGAAGTGAAAACACTAAAAAGATATAAACAGACTAAACAAAAGGGGTAAAACAAGGATTATAATGTGAGGAGAAGGAGTTCTGCAAATCCTATAAATATGCAAAAACAATCTTTAATTCCAAATATTCTCCAAGGTCGCGAGTGGTCGCAGACCATTTCGATCTCAAGTTACTTTTCAGTATTGATATTTTGAATTAAAATGGGTTTCGACCTGAACAAGTATAAACATTTTTCAAAAATCAATTTTTTGTTAAAATTTTCAAATTTAAATACATTTATTTTTTTAAATTATTATTTTTACAGAAAAATGTTTTATAGCCAATTGTGATATCATGCTTAAAGCTGTGAAAAACAAAAATTTACATCGAACGTGTACACAATTACTAATGTGGTTTAACAAAACGGGAAATTTGCGAGAACCTTTCAAACAAACCTAGTTTATCGATTTTTTTGTACTGGTAGTGCGTAATAAAATTATGTTTAACGTACTGTTGTTTATCGACAATGACCATAGCAAAAATTTTATCAATGATTCAAGCCATAAATATAAATTTTTGTTTTCAACCAATGTCCAACAAATTACGTTGGCTCGTCCCACTGTGCGGCGCAAGGACGAATGGCCCTTATTTCCAGACTTGCACTAAAAATTGGAACTATTTTATTGCAATCTCCGACCACTTTGCACCATCTTCTAACATCTTAGAAATAAGAAAATGTGGAAAATGTTTCAGAAATACGTAGTGAAAATGCTGTTTTTAAAATAAAAAGATAATGAAAATTGACATAAAAATACACGAAATTGTATTTAGTGTTTATTATTGTTCCTGTAACTTTTTAAATTTTACTGATAATTATACCACATAATCTCAAATAAAAAATTTCTTTTTGTTTCGTACTAGTCTATTCAAACTAAAAAAAAATTGGTAGTGATGATTTTATCATTAGAAAGAATCAGGATTTTATAAAACAATGACATTTGGAGTAACTTTCAGGATGTTTCGAGTACATTATTGCGGGTTGAAGAAAACGTCCAAATTTGTCCAAAAAATTGACTTCATAGACTTTTACCTTAGGTATTAATGATATAAATACGTTCCATTATTTTCCGAATATGGCCGAATTAAATTCGACCTAATTAAACCATCAACCTATCTTTATTTTTATTTGTACCTTTCCCAGTTATGAAAACAAAACAATATTTGTAATTTTTAGTGTAGAATTGTATTTTGTTAATATCAAAATGTTTAGTTTTATTTATTTTATTTTCTTACGTTTTTCCACATTGCAGCAATGGTAATAGGCACACTACAATAGGTGCATATATTTCTACGCGTTCTCATGTATATATTTCTCGACATAACGTATACTTAAATAAATATTTATACAAACTATTTTTATAACAATATATAAAATATTTTTAGAATAATACTAAAATAATTTAACTTTAATTTAAAATAATTGAGTTAAGATGAAATTTAAGCAATAATTATCAAATGAATTTATACGCTAATTGGTGAATAGAATAAAGATTGGAGAAAAAAAATAATTGAATAAAAAAAAAATATAAATGAAGAGAAAAAGAGAAAAAATAGAAGAAAAAAAAAGTATATATTATTAGGAGTACGTAAAATTATATAGACAGTTTATTCATTGCGCTCCATGATCTCAACGTGGTCCACAAATAATCTTAGTTATTGTATAGTCGTTTGTTGTTAACAAATGACAACAATAATCATAAAAACATATAGGCAGCAACTGACCCATCAGTCTGTATCCAGATACATGTTTTGATAGCTTGAAGCCTTTTTTTTTTTTTTTTTTTTTTTTTTTCTAACCTCCGACTAAATTATAAATACATGCAAAGGAAATTAGGCTATTGGATCTTATATTGCCTTTCGGCATTTTAAGACTTATTTGTAGCTCTGCCATCTCTGGAGGGTCTTAGTCTGCTGGAGGCAATCCGTTTACATGTCGAGTGCGGAGGATACACTTTGCCGGCGATGGTGGGTCATATCGGGTCAGTCCGTATGGTCTGAACCCCTTCCCTCGGCGAGTACGTACGCTAAGGGGATCGTGCCTTGCCACCTCCCAGGCCTGGGAGGCGGGGCTATGTCCCTGAAGAGAGGGTTGGCACAGTAGCTCAGCCCGTCAAAGAATTTGACGTGCCGGCGACTGATAAAGGCCGGGATCGTGGGCATCCTCAGCTCCTCGAGGATCCGGGTGTTTTTGGCCCTCTGAAGGCTGGTGCCGCGGACGATTCGCCGAAGGACGGTGTTCTGGAACGTCTGGAGGGCGCGTAGTGTAGTTTCGTACATATGATGCAGCAGTGGAGCACCGTGGAGGAGGGCGGGTCTGATGATAGACTTATAAATCTGGAGTTTCAGCCGAAGGGATATCTGGGGTGAGGTAAGGAGGTGATGGAGGCGGTATGTCCGCGCCCGGGCCAGCTTTATCCTGCTTCTAACATGCGTCGAAAAGGTAAGGTGCCTGTCGATACTGACGCCAAGGTATACGATGGAGTTGGAGATGGTCTGCTCGATGCCATCCACTGTAAAGCTCTTCGGCAGTTTTTGATATTTGCCGCGCTTACTGAAGGACATCACTATAGCGTCAGTCTTTCTAGAATTCACCTTAATGCCGCATGTCTTCAGCGCCTCTACGATGGTGGAGGTCGCCCTCTCAGCCATCTTGAGGGCCCGGCTTGGGTTGAGGCTGGACGCGTAGACCGCAATGTCGTCAGCGTATGCAGCCACTACCGCCTCAGGGTGCTTTATGGATACGACTGGTGCCGTGAAGATTTTGAACAAGATTGGGCCCAGCACTGACCCCTGAGGTACACCACTTGAAGCATTGAAGTCCTTCGGCCTCGAAAAATCGTCAGATTCTGGCAGATCTGTAAAACAGTGTCCTTAAAAACAGAAGCCATCTCTTAGTCCCACCCCGAACCCCCACCGCCACTCTTCTATATCGTACCTTTTTAGCAAAAAGAGTAAACGGGAAGGAGTCGTTAGCGTTGAAAAACTATCTTCAGTCTCCCGTAGAATGAGTTAACAACGAATTAATATCCTTCCGCCGTCTTAAAACAGTCAAATAGTCGAATATTTTTAAAAAAGTGTCCTTTTTAGGTCCGCCATCTTAAAACCGTTACATATTTTAAAACAGTATCCTGGAGGACAACAATGGAGGAAGTTATCCTTCGGATAACTTATAAAACATCTTAAAACAGCAATCCTTAAGGACGAAAAAGCTAATTCTAATTATGGATGGAGAGCGTGGCCAAGGATGTCCTTCCTCGGCCTCGAAAAATCGTCAGATCCTGGTAGATCTGTAAAACAGTGTCTGTTTTTAAGGACACTGTTTTACAGATCTGCCAGGATCTGACGATTTTTCGAGGCCGAGGAAGGACATACTTGGCCACTCTCTCCATCCACAATTAGAATTAGCTTTTTCGTCCTTAAGGATTGCTGTTTCAACGGTTTTTTTAAGCTATCCGAAGGATAACTTCCTCCATTGTTGTCCTCCAGGATACTGTTTTAAAATATGTAACGGTTTACATAATTCGAAGAATATTTACTTTACTGCACTTATAATATTTACTTTATTTGCTTGACTGGACCCCTGACCATTTCTTCACTTAGATAAAACACTTTTAATTTAACAAAACACTACATAAAAGACACATTTCAGTCCCAAAACTAGCTAATCCATTTTAAATAATTTTTTACAGCTGGTCAATAAATGTAGATGCCAGGCTGAATTAGGAAGGGGCCTTTTTTTTTTTTACTATGTTCGTTTTCAATGTGATTTAACTCTTCTTTTGAGAAATCGTAATATTGCTTGCATCGTAAATTAGCTAGTATTACAGTATAAGAAATTAAATTGACAATGCTTGAATTAAATGACCGCTTGAAGCCATAGTCAACATTTTTTTTTTTAAATCATCACTTACTTAATTATCGCGGGAAGCTGGGGTTAATTAATTATAACAGGTTAGATTATTTTTGTTCTTTTCATTTAAATGTCGACAAACCCTGATTTCTTAAATATTTAAAAAGTCCGATCGACGAAAAAGGCATACAACACGTATAACATAAGAGTAAACTGATTGATTTGCAGATTTTTTAAATTCTATAGGGCACATCAAAAATCATAGAAAATAATATCCCTTGAGTGAAACACGAAAAAATGAAAATTGAAATTTTTGGACACACTATTGGTTAACAGAGCAAAATCTTGAAATGATAGGCAAAACAGACTTCAGATTCGAATTCTACACCCTTGAAAACATAGCCGTATGAAATTTGAAGTCGTTGCAAAACTTTTTAGAGGCTCAAATTGCGGTGTCTGGAAAAAAACACCGTTTCGTCCCACTGTGCGCCGTTCAGTCAGCCCATACCTGTTACAAAATAACAGGTCGAGTATTTCTGAACCACCACTGAGAAGAACTAGACACTGGAAGACCTTGAATTAAATCGTAGACGAATACATTAACGACCTCTGGTGGGATTTCCGATCTACGAGCTATGAGTCGCATCATTAAATCACCTTTATCAATGCAAGTATAGGTATTTATAAAGTTATTAGCTTTACTAGCTGATATTTGTTATTACTTTAATAACCTAAAGAATTTCATTCTTAGAATAATTTCAATAAGTAAATTTGACAATTTGCAAAAGTTAATTTTTAAAATTTTAACAGTTCTCCATTGAAGCTTCGAGGCAGAACTACCATCTTAACCAGCTCCGATACCAGACCATCAGCTTTTTTTATGGCATCCTTCAAGTGAATATAGTCTCCGCTTCTCAACTTCATTTTTCGAATAAAGTTTAGTCTTTCTGCTTCTATTTTTGCGTACATATCAAGCATAAAGTGGTCTGCAGGCCACTTAAGTTTACAGAAAGTACCATATAAGGTTTCCACATGCCAGTAACGTATTTTTGTTTGTTAACTACTCTAAGGAACTTAATTTGTGGTCAAAGTGTGCGGTTTAGGCATCTAACCTATTTTTCAACTTAGCTTATCACCGTATATCATATGACAATAAATTTATTATTATTCGCCCAATAAAAATTGTATGAGTACTTTTATTTTACCCCTTTGTAGTACCGATACAGGACAAACTACTTGTAGAAAATAATTGTTATCGTTCAAAGAAATTCCTGGAAAAAAAGAAATTCCAAGTTATACAAAGAATTTCCTATGCGTGAGAAATCGCATTTTTCGTGAATTAGACGCGATCCCGGCCGATTTTTTTAAATTCCTTTCCTAGCGAGCACCTGCGGCTCTAGAGGAAGCTACATATCAAATTTCATTCCAATCCGTTCGGTGGTTTCTGAGATTTTGTGTTAAATGAGTGAGTGGTATTTGACAAATATATAGTAGATAAATGTTATTTTGATATTTTTGGGATATTTGTTCGGGAGCACCTAAAACCCTAACTCTGATTTAAAAACCTTCCCGGGGATATACCTAATAATTTCCCAAATCTTCACGGCGATTGGATGTATGGTTTTTGAATCTATCGAGTACAGACAGACACACATTCATTTATATATATATATATATATATATATATATATATATATATATATATATATATATATATATATGTATATATATATATATATATATATTTTTCATGGATTTTATCTGCATCTTATTATTCCTAAGAATTCCAACTTCGCGGTTCATTAAACGAAAAAAAAAAAAAGAAGATTATATCGCTTATCCGGGAGAACGACGTAACTGCGAAATTGGGTTTACGTATTATTTAATTGATAGTTGACGTATTTACGTCAGAAGTGCTGCCAAAAGCTTAATGCGCGGGTAGGAACGTCGACTAAATTATAGTCTGCCCAATCCACAAGTTTATTACTTATACCTAATAACTAGCATCCCCCTTCGCGTCTTCACCTGCTTTTATAAGTAAAGAACTAAGATATTTTTAACTATTCATTTAAGCTTTATTTGTCTATCGATAAAAATATTTTTATGAAGCAATTGAGCATTATTTCTTCAATGATATTTTCACGCAGAGCATTAATAAAAAATGCTTAATTTTTTAACTTAAATGTGTGCGTTGATATCCCAACTAATCCTAATACTATCCTCACAACCTGCTGATGATACCAGCGTGTTATCAGTCAATGACGATCCTTTAGCTGCATCCCAGACACTCCAGTCACATATCACTTCCATTGAAGAATGGTGTCATAACTGGAGAGTTAAGATAAATCCTAGCAAATCCCAGCAAATAACCTTTACTCCCCGTGAAAATCTACCTCATTCTGTCCTCCTGTATCCTTTAATGGAGTACCACTAAATAATGTGGAACAAATACGATACCTGGGATTTTATCTGGACAAGAGACTTATCTGGAACCCTCATACAAGATTTAAAAGACTAGAAGCTGCACATCGATTTCGACTGCTACAACACTTACTTTACAAACGTTCAAATCTCCCAATTCACTACAAGAAACTCATCTATATGACGATTATCAGACCTATTTGGACTTACGGTATAGAGTTATGGGGATCCACAAAACCATCGAATTCTTCCCGCATCCAATCACTCCAATCCAAAACCCTTCGAAAAATCCTTAATGTTCCCAATTTGTCACAAATGAATTGATCCACAATGACCTTAATATCCCACATTTCGCCGATTTGGCACGAACCAGATATCTTTCCTTCCATAATAAACTTACTCCTCATCCAAATCCACTTGTAGCACAACTTGCTTCCAATTCATTCCTTCTTTTCTTTCCATTACTTCCTACCGAACAATTAGCCTACTTCCTTTGTGTTCTAAAGTTTTTGAAAAATTATTTTACTGACGAATACTAGACATACTGACAGATAAACAAGTACTGCCTACATATAAATTTGGATTCCGTTCATTTCACTCAACAGTTCATCAACTACACCGTGTAACGGATTTCATATCAAGACTATATGCTACTGGGGCATTTCTAGATGTAGCCCAAGCATTTGCCAGAGTTTGGCATGACGGACTTCTTTTTAAATTGAAAAATCTTCTTTCTTTTACCTATTATCTGATCCTTCAAACTTTTCTCTCTGATAGATTTTTCTCTGTCCGACAAGGTTCAGATATCTCCTCTATTTATCCAGTTAAAGGTGGAGTACCACAGGGGTCAATACTAGCTCCACTGTTATATATTCTTTGCACTCACGATATGCCACTTAGCCCTTAAACATTGACAGCAACATACGCTGATGATACAGCAATATTAACTAGACATAAAGACCCCACAATTGCATCATTAACTCTTCAACACCACTTAACAATAATTCAAGACTGGTTCAAACAATGGAAAATATAACTAAATTACACCAAATCACAGCAAATAACCTTTACACTCAGACAAGACTCTTGTCCTCCTATGTTCATCGACAATAAACCCATACCACAAACAAACAAAATTCATTACTTAGGACTTAATTTGATAGAAGACTGACCTGAGGCCCACATGCAAAACAAAAATGTCTCAGTCTAAACAAGAGATTAAAACTTCTGTATCCAATGCTTCATAAACGGTCGACATTAAAACTCCGACAACGACTGAATACATACACTTACTTACTTAAACCCATATGGACATACGCCACACAAATATACGGGACTGCAAAAAATACACATCTTAAAAAAATACAAATATTCCAATCAAAATTACTCAGACTAATCACGAAATCACCTTGGTACGTTTCAAACCACACACTTCACACTGATTAAGAAGTACCCACAGTAAAGGAACATATATATGACCTTTATAGACGATTTCATGACAGACTTCATGGACATAACAACATACTCATTAATGACATGGCCACGACCGACATACCTGTAAGTACTCTCAGAAGGCTTAAAAGAAGCTGGATGAGAGATTTGCTCAAATACTCTTTAATCCATGCCAGGAGGAGGTACTGCTGAGTACAAGTCTCCCACACACCATACAAGGCCTGTAGTATTACAATTTCATCACATTCACTGATTGTTACCCTAATATCAGGTGTGAATCGAAATTTGAAAGAGAAAAAAAAAAAAGAAAAAAAAAAGTAATTTGACCCACTTAATTCTAAAATATAAATTAGAAAAACGGTAGATTATCGATAGGCATATCCATGATCTATTGTTTTTCCCAATCGGGAAGGAATTGTATTATTTATCCTTGAGTACCCTACCAAAAGACTTAGCCCGCTGATTCCTCGATAATTCCAAAATATTTTACTGTATTCTATAATATACTCATACATTTAATTTATTATTATATAATATCAATAATTTAACTAATCAGTTATTAACCAGAACTAATTAATTTAGACAAAGGGCGAGGATAACTGAGATGAAAGCGAAAGCCATAATCGATTCGGTAGAAGCTACTAAGGCTGCCTGGATTATGAAAGCAGTTTGATATCGAGGCTTTAATATCAGCTGGTCTAATATAAATCTAATAAATTACAACCGTTCTCGCTGCCTCCTCAATATATCACTCATCATGACTAGCCGATATATATATATCTATTGCTGTCTGGAGCAGGTAGAGAGTTTTTCTTTCGTGATATTATACATCATTTTATTAAAAGGGACGTTATGATATATTGATTAGATTAGATAAATCAATGAAATTTATAAGTTCCCCCTCCTGTTTATAAGTGTATCACAAGCAATCGATTAGTCATAATTGTTTATTGTAATCTTACAAGTCGAAAAAAATAAACAAATAACTCATAATGGGACGCCTTGACCGATTATTACATTTAAATTATATTCACGACATCCTGTCCTATAGTATCCTTTAATGATATTCCACTGATCCCTGTTGAACAGATCCGCTACCTAGGACTCCACTTGGACAAACGTCTAACTTGGAATCCACATTCAAGACTAAAACGACAAGAAACTGCCCATCTTTACAGTCTACTTCAACATTTACTAGACAAACGTTCAAAGCTCCCAATTAATTACAAAAGAATCATTTACATGACAGTGATTAGACCTATTTGGATGTACGGAGTTGAGCTTTGGGGCTCCACTAAACCATCCAATTCATCTCGTATCCAATCTTTACAATCCAAAATCCTTCGAAAACTCCTCAATGCTCCTTACTATGTGACCAATAAACTTATCCATAAAGATCTTAATGTTCCATATGTTTCTGATTTAGCCCAAACCAGATACCTATCCTTCCATAGTAAGCTCCATAACAACTCCAATCCACTAGTCTCCCAACTTGCTTCCTCCTCCATCCCTGATAATCCTCCGAGGCGTCTATATGCTACTAGTGAGTAGTTCTTCACAAGTTATTTACATGCCATTGTGTTCACTGTCAACACATTTACTTGTTGTATATTATTTTGTACAGTTGTAAATATCAATAAATAAAAAAAAAAAAAAAAAAAAAAAAAATTATATTTGCTAGGTTGAATAATATAAAAATTATATAGGTTTTGGTTTTAACATAAAATCTTGCATTAATTTCCAGACAACCCAATATTTTCCCCTCTATCAGTTTTGCTGTAAATGTTGGATCCCTTAGTGTATTATATAGAGTTTTAAACCTGAACCTGATAATATTTTTAGGTTATACTGAAGAAACGTGAAAATAGCGAATTTGATCGAAATAAAAAATTAAGTTTTTTTTTGTTAAATATAGGTGAGGAAAATTTTTAAACTAAAAACCGATATTTTAAGATTCCTCATCTCAAATAAACACGTACAAACCAAATGTAGAAAAAATAAAAAATAATTTTTGTTTGTAACCCCCAAGATTTTATAGGATTTTAAAAGGTAAGAGGCTGCTAATTTTTTAAAGAACGTTAATAACACTGTCTTTTTGTTTTTCACTTGTTTGTCAGCTGCATGAAATATTTTAACTGAATTATATATTTTACAATGCGCTAATTTCAGAAGTGATGTCTATTTTTTTCTTTCACATAAGGGTTTTTTGCTAATTTAAACACAAAAAATTGGTAAAAGCACTAGTTTATTCAAAATTATTATCAAACAATATTTTTTTACAACCAATGAAACATTATTTTGAGACATAAAGTAACAATATTACACTTATTTATGTATTTTATGAAACCTTTTCTTCTTTTCCTTGATACTTCGCCGAGACCTTTTCTGATTTCCATATTTAGTTTCCGCTTAAGCATCCAACAGTAGCCTGCAGGCATAGTGACATCCCATCTTCCTTGGTACCGCCTCTCGATATCACGACATCCTGTTGAAAGCGCTTCCCCTGTTCTTCACTGTAAGCTCCCAGTTTTTCAGGAAAATAGTCTATGTGGGAGTGTAAAAAATGGACCTTCAAGCTCATCTTGCAGCCTTGAGCTTCTTATGCTGATGGCATCCGTTGATGAATGGTTTGGTAATCAGGATCCATAGAATTTTCCAAAAACTTTCGCACTGCATCCTTGAACGATAACCAAGCTTCGGTTCCCTCCTCATTCATACTTTCCATAAAGAGGGTGTCGGTAAAAAGTTTTTTATGTCGGTGTCAGTAAAAACTCCCTCTTTGAACTTTGCTTCTGATACCATCGGAAATTTTGTACATAGGTATTTTAAAAAGTCCCCATCCATTTCTAACGATTTTACAACAAATCGTTATAAATTGTTTCATCAACCCCAATTTGATATGGAGAGGGGGTAACAAAACCTTTTATGGTGGTACCAAAGTAGTATTGATAACATTTTTCTCTCCAGGTTTTAAAGTTTCTCGGGGTGGCCAATCACTTTTAGTCCAGTGCTGTTCTTTAGCTCTACTATCCCAAAAGCATAAGAAGGATGGGTATTTAGTATAGCCTGCCTGCTTACCCAAAAGCATCGTGAGTAACATGCATATAATAATAAACATAATACTGCAAAACACATAAAAGTCTATGTGATAAATTTTTTTGTATATTTTTCCTGTTTTTGGGAGGCCAAAATCTATAAGAAAATGTTTAAAAATCCTATGCAGTTTTTTAGTCGCAGACCTGTGTAATTGGTGCTATCTCACAGAATTCACCACCAATTTAAAGCAAATTTTAATGGCTTTTGTCCACTAAAATCTTGATTTTTAAAAATCTTATTTGAATTTTTGTTTGATTCAATTTAAATATACGTGGTTCAATATTCGATGGCCCCCCCCTTTTTTTCCCACATTTTTTGAGATTGTTCAACGAAACTATCAGGATTTTAACCGTGTCAAATAAAGTTTCTTTTCAGGTTATAGTCTGCTCTTCAACCTTCTCCAGTTTTTCTCCAGCGACCCTAACTTTGGAATTCTCAATGGGATGTGGTTATTTTTACAACGGATTTCGATAGAAAATTAAATTTTGAATCGATTTTAATACTGGTAAATTTTTTTATCCGGGTCACTGTTGCGTCGTAAATCGCGAAAAATCATTTTGAGAAAGTAAGCAGTCCAAAACTGGTATTGCAAAAATAAAATAAACATTGAACAAAAATATTAAATTAAGTCCTTCCCGCTACTGGTACGACGAGCGGTGAGAACAGGTCGACTTGGAAGGTTTCCCCCAAGAAGCTCAAATCGTCGACAAGCCCGTGATGAAACTAATATCATTTATGTACTGGCTACGGTGGAAGCGTATCCTTATCGAAGCTTTCGAGATATAGCCAGGTACTAGCCACTTAAGCATTGAGGATACGCTTCCACCGTAGCCAGTACATAAATGATATTAGTTTCATCACGGGTTTGTCGTCGATTTGAGACTCTCGAGGGAAACCTTCCAAGTCGACCTGCTCTCACCGTATGTCGTACCAGTCGCGGGAAAGACTTAATTTCATATTTTTGTTCAAAGTTTATTTTTTTTTAAATTTTTGTCTTTATTTATCTTAATTCACAACTATCAAATACAATAATGACAACAAGCGAAGGAGATGGCCGATAAACAATAAGAAGGATTGTTCAAAGATTATTTTATTTTTGCAATACCAGTTTTAGACTACTTATTTTCTTAAACTGATTTTTCACGATTTGGGACGAAACAGTGCCCCGGATAAAAAATTTCACCAGTATAAAATCAGTTCAAAATTTGATATTCTATTGAAATCCGTCGTAAAAAATACCACATCCCATTGAGAATTCTAAAGTTAGGGTCGCTGGAGAAGAACTGGAGAAGGTTGGAGAGCTGACTATAACCTGAAAAGAAACTTTATTTGACACAGTTAAGACCCTGAGAGTTTCGTTTCAAAATTTCAAAAACTGTGGAAAAAAAGGGGGTGGCCATCGGTTATTGAACACCCTGTATATTTAAATTGAATCAAACAAAAATTCAAATAAGATTTTTAAAAATGCAGATTTCAGTGGACAAATACAGCTTCTGGAAGCCATTAAAAATTTCTTTTAATCGGTGGTGGGTTCTGTGAGATAGCGCAAATTATTAACGTTTTTTAACAAATTGGCAACCTCTTGCCTTTTAAAATCCTACAAAATCTTGGGATTTATCTTAAAAAATAAATTAAATTTTTTATTTCCACTAAATTTAGTTGGTACATGTTTATTTGAGATGAGGGATCTGAAAGTCAGTTTTTTGTTCCAAAATTTACCTCACCTATATTTAAAAAAAAAAAAAAAAACCTTAAATTTTTATTTCGATTAAATTCGCTATTTTAAGGTTTCTTCAGTATAACCTAAAAATATTATCAGGTTTAGGTTAAAAACTGTATATACTACACTTTAAAAATTTAATTTTTTATCGAAATACGTCGTAAAAAATACCACATCCCATTGAGAATTACAATGTTAGGGTCGCTGGAGAAGAACTGGAGAAGGTTGGTGAGCAGACTATAGCATGAAAAGAAACTTTAGTTGACACAGTTAAGATCCTGAGAGTTTCGTTTCAAAATTTCAAAAACTGTGGGAAAAAAAGGGGGGTGGCCTTCGAATATTGAACACCCTGTATAAGAGTTTCCCTATAAAGTAAATAGTTTTTTTATTCCATCGGTGGTACCATATTATTCATGCATCGCATACCAGGTATGCAAGTTTAAAATGTCGTTTATTTCTTAAAATATATACACAGTAATTTAAAAAAAAGTATAATATATTTTATTCAAAGTACTGACCCTCGCTTTCTACACATTTTGCCCATCTCTCGGGCAATATATGGATACCATTCCAAAAGAATGCTTCATCTTTATTTGAAATCCATTCATCGAGCCATTTTCGTACGTTTTCGAAATTGTTGAAGTGTTGCTCCGCCAATGAGTGTCCCATCGATGAAAAGAGGTGATAATCAGAAGGCGCCAGGTCAGGTGAATACGGCGGGTGCGCATTCTGGGCGTTTTTCGATCAATGCGTGACTCAAATTGATCATTTGTTGTCGGTAGCGCTCGGTATTGACTGTTTCGCCGGGTTTGAGAAGCTTGTAGTAGACTACTCCCGTCTGATCCCACCACACACACAGCATTGTCTTCTTCCCAAAACGATCCGGTCTTGCACTCGATGTGGATGGATGTCCTGGCGTTACCCATGATTTTTTTCGTTTGGGATTCTGAAAATAAATCCATTTTTCATCGCCAGTTACAAATCGATGCAAAAAACCCTTTCTTTCGTGGTGTAAAAGCAGCATTTCGCACACAGTTTTTCGTTTTTTCCATCTGTCGTTCGTCCAATTCATGTGGAACCCATTTTCCAACCTTTTGAATCTTTCCCATAGCTCTCAGGCGATCGGAAATGGCTTGCCTAGTGACATTCAACTGTTCTGCCATCATTTGTTGGGTTTGGGTATTGTCTTCGTCTAATAAAGATTGCAATTCGAAGTCCTCAAACTTTTTTGGTCGATTTTCTCGTTTTTGATCAGTAACATCAAAATCACTACGTTTGAAACTTTGAAACCAACGTTCACATGTCCTGACGGTTGGAGCAACATCGCCATAATTCTCAACAAGAATTCGATGACATTCAGATGCCTTTTTCTTTTGATTAAATAAGAAAATCATGACATGCCGCAAATGCTCTTTATTTGGCTTAAAATTAGACATTTTTAACACCAAAGAAAGGTATGATACGTCCACGTAAACGACTTAAAAACAACTGACTTTTGTAAACAAATGACTAACAAACAAAATAGCGTTTAGAGATAAGCAAATCCTTCAATAGGCTAAGAGCGCATTCTATTGGAATTAAAACGACATTTTAAACTTGCATACCTGGTAGTTCTTTTCATTCTTGTTTTTAATTTTCTTTTTAATTTTCATAATGTATGAATGTAAATACATAAAATACATTGTACTTAATGTGGTCACTGTGGGGCGCCGAGATTCTGGTATCAGCGCGTCTGTTGACAGAGCTAGAGTTTAAAGGAATGACCATAAATAACCTTATAATAGGGATTACGAAGGGATTAAGAATTAAAATGTGTATTCTTATGTTTGAAAAAAAAAATGAAAACTTCGCATTTTTTTTTCTCGAAATAAAACCCCCTGTTCTATGGGCTGGCAATGTCGAAATCCATATTTAGAACTACAGTAACATAAAAACCCATTGAGGAAAAAAAAACAAAACAACTATTTCCCGTACAAATAGGATACTGGAATATTACCTCAGGAGGAAAACATGAGGTCGAAGACATGACGTCAAAGATGAAGACGATTCATTCCAAGCGAGGTCAACGGATTATATATTACGTGGTTCGGACGCAAGAACCTTGATTGCTGGGTTAGCCGAAATATTGTGCTAAGTCCGAGGCAGGATCAGCCGGGTGGAATCTTGAAGGACTCGATGGCTGGCTACCGGAGGATGTTCGAGATCTCAAGGATATCTGCAGTAATATGGCTACTATCAATGGCAACTGTATTTATTAACATGGAACATGTTCTACCGGTGACTTAGTTGGTCAAAAGTGATACATTTTTGGGGAACGCGAGGGCGTTACGTGTAGTTTGGCAGTTTGATTGGAGAGCAGGAACAGTTAAGAGCTTAACTCCGATTATATAAAATTACACTAGCTCACTAATGAGTGATATCCTTTTGACTCGGTTTCTCCTAATACGAAATAAAAAAAAATAACCTGAATTTGACTGACCTTGTTCGAACCCTCTCGGCTCACAGTGGAACGAATCAACGCATTTGTTGGACATTGGACCAATTCTCTAAAAACTGAATTTGTCCTTTGTTTGGATTTTAAATTATACTTTATACTTCTTCTCAACAAAATCCATAGATAAATTATTTTTCAAATCAAATCTTATAGGAAAAATTCTGAATTGAAAAATAATGTTTTAAAAAAATTCATATATTTAAAGCAATCCACTTTTTGAAGTAATGCATTAAATTAACCGTGCAACTACTAGAAAACAACTCATACATAATAAGATATTTTAGGCAAATAAAACTTAGGATTATTTCAAACTTCTGGGATTTTTCGATAAAAATAGGGTAGAAAAATTAATCATCAATTGCGAATATCGCCCAAAAAACTAACTTCACAGTTAATAACTTGAATGATTGAAGTTTTTTTTCCATCAGTCGGATTCTGCTCCGAGATGCTCTTTTCCGAAAAAATGATTTTTTCATTAATTTTAAATAATTTCTGTTGATATTGGTGTCTACTTTACGCAAGTTGTCTATAGTTTACCAATGTTTTTTTACATTAATTTATCCGAATAATCCTTATCTAAGATAGAGTATTAACAAAGAAACTCCAACTTACTTAGTTTACTTACTTAATTGTCAAGTTTTTCAATTTTTCCGATTTGATCATATAAGTTTTAAAGATTATGACCTGGCATTGGAAACATGGATTAATTCGTTTGGACTGGAACAAATTTCAAATACCGCAAAGTTCTGCTTACGGGAAAAATTAAGAAAATTCAGTGGTCGTTTGAACTCTCGCTGGATTTCGTCCCATAGCACAGTGGGACGAATGACCAATATAGGAGGAAAAAAGTCTGAATTACTTAAAGAGACCTGGCAACCTGATTTACATAAACAATAGAGTTTAAATAAAGTAAAATAAAACCACTCAAATCACAACCATAAGGAAAATACTATACAGTAAGCCCCCATTATCCGTGGTTCCGATTTTTTTTTTTATATAAGCTTTAATTTTTCACCAGTCATTTTATATGTATCATATTGACTTGATACAAATAATGAGTTAGATCATTTCCAACTATTACGAAATGGGTTATTATTTATAGTTATTATTATATAGTAATTATTTTTAATTATCTTAAAAAAGTAATGAATGAAAAAACACGTCAAGCTGGTATCGCATAAATGAGATGTTTCCGGTGTACTAATCCAATTCATATTACAATACTGTTTTCAAATCTTTCTGTGATAATCTTACTTACCTGTTTGCCTACTAAGCAAAACTATTTACTCAGTTATGCTTTAGTCTCCATTTAAATAGGAACTATCAAAATGTCACAAAAAAATAAAAATAAAATAATAATAATAAATTCAATAATCTAAATGAAAATTCAATACATACAGTAAAAACATTCATTCTTATGTATTTTTGTGTCTTGTAACTTAATAAATGTATGAAAAACGATTTTTACTTACTAATTAAATATATAAATATTACTTTAAATGATGAATATGGGTCATCTGATGAAAAAGGAATTGACATCACTTTCTGAATGATTTCAAGAAAGTGGTGTGTGTATGTGTGTTTGTGTGTTAGTGTGTGTGTGTGTGTGTGTGTGTGTGTGTGTGTGTGTGTGTGTGTGTGTGTGTGTGTGTGTGTGTGTGTGTGTGTGTGTGTGTGTGTGTGTGTGTGTGTGTGCGCACACATGTGTGCCTTTGCGTGTGTGTAATCGATAAACATAGATAGTTAATTTATAAAAAATATACGCGTTATATCAAACATCAATAAATATTTTTTATTTAAAACAGCAAAAACCCTATTATTTTCATAAAACCCATTTCTATATTCATATAATACCTATTTTTCAGCTTATCGGATCAAATAAAATGAATTAAACATCAGAAATATTTTTGGCCAAGAAAATCAGTCAACCCACTGTGCGTCGGTGAGATTTCCGATTCCGCTTTGTGCTTTTAGCACCTTTTATAACGTTAAATACGAAATGTGCTTTAATACACCTGTGTTATTATTTTTGAGCTAAAATCAAATAGGTGTTTCGTCAAAACCTGATCCAAGCTGAATTTGCTTATTCGGGTTTTATATTAGACGCGGAATTTCGTTTTAAAACGTTTCTATTTTTCTTAAAATAGAAAAAATGGACATAACGGAATTCGCAATCTCACCGACGATATGACTGTCATCGACGGTCAAGATGGCCACCCCTAAAACATGTTCCATGTTATTCTTTCTTCAGTCGGCAGGCTTATTTACACAAGTAAATGTGTGGAGAAACGATTTAAATAACCTGCCAATGACTTGTAAATAAGCTACCCATTTGTAGCACTTCAATATAAGTTAGACAAGAAGATCTCTATTCTATCTTCTTTTCAGATGCCTTGTATAGTTAACGGGAATCAAGTGGAAAGCATAGTGGATTATAGAGTTTATAATTGAATGATACGTATCTGGTTTGGGACAACTTAGCAAACATATAGACCATTTAGATCATTATGGATATGTCTATTTGTGACATATATAATGAGGAATATTAAGGGTTTCGTACTGTAAGGATTGGATTCGAGAATAAACGGGACGTTTAGTGGAGCCCCAAAGCTCGACATTATATTCCCAAATAGGTCGAATTATTGGCATGTAAATGAATATTTTGTAATTAATTGAAATATCCTTGAGAACGAAAACTTAAAGGACAACAATGACATAATATCCTTCTGCCATCTTAAAATTTTTAAATCCTGGGATATTTTAAAATAGTATTCCTAAGGGCGAAAACTAATATGTATGTGGCCCATAGGTGTCCTTCCGCTATCTTAAAATAGTTTCCTTAAGGACGGAAAATAATGCCCTTCGGCCGCCGAAAACCATCAGATCTGAAAAATTGTATCGTTTTAAGTTGTCGTCCTGGAGGATCTAAGTACATACAGTAGAACCCCTCATATCCGACCTCGGGATATCCGACTCCTCTGGATATCCGTCACCCCTCCTCCCGCCAGTCTCAAATGTTCGATTCTGTGAATTGAAAGGCTATGAAGTCTTTCAATATATAAGAAGAATTTATATTGCCGCTCAAGCATGGGAAGAAATAAAAGATACAACTCTACTAAAATCTTGGAAAACAACTTTGGCCAAGTGTCGTGGAAGGTGAGGGCTCAACCCCTGATGAGCCTGATCAATTTATTGTTATGTGGGCTTAACTTCCTGATAATCAATTTGAATTACGTATTACTTAAGAAAAACAAAATATAATTAACATAACAAAATACGATGTTGTTGATGATGAGTGGGTTAAGCAGAGGTAGCGGGATGACAATGACTGGTCACAGCGCAACGAGATGTCGATGATCTAGATGGCTTCAATGGAAACAAATCTTCAAGAAGATACGGGCGGTGGTTTTCTTGGAAGGTGATCGAAGAATTAGTACGCCCACGTCTGTATTCTAATCAAAGATGAAACAACAGCGCCTTAACAGTGACGCTAACTATTCGCCATTTTGTATTGCACTCAAGTTAATTAGCATGTTGGGCTAACTATCAAATGGCCGTTGCTAGGTAACCTTAGCGAAAGCCTACAGCCGCAGCAGCGACCTCCTATATCGCTTACATCACCAACAATATATTAAGTCTATTAATTCAACACGAAATTCAAATTAATCCATAAATAAAAAAAATACAGTTTATTGTAATGGCGTTAACAATATCCATGTAAAATAAAAAAAAATCAAGAAATCTGGGTATATCGATATTTGTGTTGACGGCCATATCATGTATAGATATTTTCTCAAAAGTTTTTTTTAGATATTTATTGAAATTTACAACTGTATCTACAATATAAAAATAAAATAAATCAAGTAAATATGGTGGTAATGATAAAAATGAAACGTCACTTGTTTTGAAAACTACCCTTTGGTAGTACTTATAAGTTCTAAATGGTGAAGTACTACTACTGGAATGGAATGAGAAGCAAGTCGTGATACTAAGAGATTTGAATGGTTGTGGAGTTTGCTATGAAAGGATAGATATCTAGTTTCAGCTAAGTCAGAAACGTATGGCATATTAAGATCTTTGTGGATAAGTTTGTTTGTGACGAAGTAAGGAGCATTTAGGATATTTCTAAGGATTTTGCATTATAAGGATTGGATATGAGATGAATCAGTGGAGCCCCAAAGCTCATCTCTGTACGTCCAAATTGGTTTAATTACTGTTATGTAAATGAGTCGTAATAAATTGAAAGGTTTGAACGTTTGTCAAGTCAAAAACGATGGGCAGTAGTCATGTATGTGGATTCCAAGAAAGACGTTTGTCCAGATAAAGTCCTAGATAGCGGATCTGCTCAACGGGAATTTGTAGAACACTATTAAAGAATACTGTAAGACAGGAAGTCGTAGGTTTACGACGAAGGTTGAAGGTTAGTTGATGGGATTTATTAGATTTATTTTGATTTCCATTTTTAAAACCATTCTTGAGGGTTTTGGGAAGTGAATGGAATGTCTGGGAGGCAGTGAAGGAATCATGGTTTACTGATAATACAAAAGTGTCATTAGCATACGTGTCGAGGATTGGACCTATGATACTTCCTTGAGGAACTCCTGCAGATTGGGTAAAGAGAGAAGAATAAGAAAAGTTGTGATTAACTTTAAAAGTTCTGTCACTGAGGTAGGAGTGGATAATAAGGAAGTATGTTAAAGGCAGGAATCTCTCGATGTGGAATATCGATATGTTTCTTACAATAGCCATCATTTGTTTTATTAATCTTTGTAAAAGCAAATTGGAAGTGTAAAATAACAATAAACATGAAATCTTAATAAATAATCGCTTGAAGAGCCTTCGAGAGCAAAAGCCTAGAAGTGAAATGATTAAATTGAATTCGATTCCAGCCCGAGCTGAAAGGAAGGCGGGAGAGAAATTAGCTGGAGGATTACCTGGAGCCTTTAGGAGTGAATGAGTGCCCTGCTGCTGGAGCTGGAAGGGAGGGAGGGTGGCTTCTTAGCTCATCTCCATCTAATTTAATTTGATTCCTTCAAGATGGCTTTATATATATAAATAATAAAGGGCTTTTTAGTGTTCTGCGGGGCGTATTCTAGAGCTACAATAAATAAACAAAAGTAAATATACCAAACAAAGTTTACTTTTCTACTAGATGTAACTTATAATTTTTTTTTTTATTACACCTAGCATAGCCCTATAGACTCTTTAATTAACAAAACACACAATTTAGAAAATTCCATTACTCGAGAAATCGGTAACTACAATAAAACATCCCATAAACGATACACCGACAAGACAACAAAACCGGTAGGATATCATCTATGGAATAGATAGGCTTGGAAAAGTAGAACCTAGATTAATCGACAACCCTATGAATTAAAGAAAATCCATAAGAAAAATAAACTAGAAAAATTGGCGTAAAATAGATATATCTGTTTATTAATAAAACAATACTTATTATTTATGCAATAATAACATGCATACGTAACATCTATACTAATGTGTGTATAAAAAAAAAAAAAAAAATGGCCGTTTATTAAACAAATATATAAGTATAGTCCATTGTTATCCACCGTCATTACCCATCTACTAGCCAATTGCTTGATGACAATTGGGATGACTGTGAAAGAACTCTTGGACAGCATTTTCAACTTCTGCAAAATCATCAATTTTTTTCCCTTGAAGAAGATGACCCATGGTTCGAAACAAGAAGTAATCCGAAGGTGCGAGGTCTGGACTATATGGTGGATGAGGCAGGAGTTCAAGCCCATGAAGTACTGTAAACTTTTCTGCTGATTGTTGAGGAGTAAGTTCGTGAGGGACCAGTCTAAAGGTCTTTTTCACCTTCCCCATGGAGAGAATATGGAGACTAACAGTATCATTCGACACACCACACTCCCTGGCAAGTTCGCGAGTACTTGTGGATGGATTTGCCTCAACAGCTTCCTTCAGAACCTCATCAATATCCATTAATGGCCGCCCGGAGCCCTTCTTCCTTTCCAACGTCGTATCTCCATATAGAATAATAATAATTTTTTTTCAAACCAATGCCGCGCAGTGCGCTCTTCAAGGACACCTTCCCCTTTATATATGGTCACATTGTACATATATTTAAAAAAAAAAAAAAAAAAACCTTGGATCTAATAATGTTAGATTGTAGTGATTGGGATTCAATGAACACATATGTCATCAGTGTAAGTAGTAGGACAGTGGTAGGTTGAGTCGGTATGTCAGCTGTATACACCGTGTAGAGGGTGGGGCCTAGGATACCACCTTGAGGAAATTCTTAAATTAAACTAATTTTTATTTAGTGCAGTAATAATTAAACATAACCATGTCGAGCGTGGTTAGTACTTGGATGGGTGGCCGCTCTTTAGATAAGATCACAAAGTCCAAATACTCAGGTTAATAAGGTGTAGGTTCGATTCTCTGTATGCTCTCCTCACCCTGAGAGTCACAGGAGAGTTTGCGACTTCTGTGTCTGCATAAATGTATCTAGGTTGTGCTTAGGGCTAATAACACTATCCTGTAACCCTATCCAACTACTAACATTAGTTATAAGATCTCATACCGAATTAGTATGAAGACTAATTCAATTTTAGATCTGAGTTTGAACTGGTGGAAGTGATTAGCTGAGATGTAGTTTTGACTTTGTTTTTTTAGAATCAGCTGTTTCTTATATCAATGAAGCACCATTGAGTTTTTCAACAACATGTGGATAAAGTAGAACATTAAACAGCTGATTTTGATTGAATAATATTCTCAGTTATTCTAAGTGGCTTCAAATCGATAATTTAATCAAAATAATTTAAAAGCTTTAAGAAGCAATATATTCAACATGAATAGCCACGTTGCTTAGGCTTCGTGAGAAAGGTTAGTCCAGGCCAAGAAAGCAGTCTAAAGACCGGGTCTGTCATCGTCCATTTGCAAAATTGAATTACATAATGAATTATTATTAGGAAGGCATTAGGGATATTGTCCTGTTATTATTGAGAATGAATCTTGGTGATATGAATAGTCCGGATAAAATTAAGTACTTTATTGTATACTTACGTACATTTACATCACTAACAATTGATTCAAACCTACAATTATTGAAAGAAAACATAATAACCAGTAAAAGGCGAACGCTGATTGGTCAAGAGATTCGTAAGCAATAATGAAGCTCTTGACTAGGGATGGGTTTCGATATTGTTTCAAAATGTTAGTTGTATCGATGGTATATGATTTTCTCCATATATATGCATTTACTTGTATATATTGTATACAGTTGTAAACATCAATAATTATTTTTAAAAAAGTTGTATATATTGTAATTTTTTATTGAAAACATTTATTTCACAATTAGCAGATGAAATTGGATTAATAAAGTAGTTGCATGGATTTTAATAGTTGATTACTATGGCTACCGGCCAGGGAAACTAAGCAACGGTCCTACATTTAAACCAGCTGATGCTAATTTGTTGACATTTCAGACCGAAATGGCGAATGGTAGAGTCCCGTTGATTGTTAGTAAATACTGGCTAGGTCTCACCATCTTTCGGTGATCTTCAAGTTCGCATATCTCTAAAATAATTAGTAACGTAAAATGGATAATTTTGCCAATTTTTGAAAAAAATGTTGTTTGGCACTTCGTGAAGTTTCGGTCCGATTATATAGAAGCTCTAGTGTTTTCATCACATAGAGGAGTTATTTTTTTAAAAGAAAATCTTATGTTTAATCAGATTTATCCAATGTTTACAGGTTTTTCTTTGCAACAGTTGGTTTTGATACCCCTACAAAGTGTCTCGTCCTGCTCATACATTCAAAAGTAAATAATAGCAATTTATTTTGTCTAATACATTAATATTTATTTGGAACAACTTGAAAATGTGAATTTTACTTTTTCTGTAGGTTTATTAAATAACTTGGCAAAGTTGCACTAGGAAGTAAGGTCAAGATGGGGCAACTTTGCCAACCTATAATTTTGTGTTTGTTTTTACATAAATATCATATTGCAAAAGTTTAAACCATTTCGTGGGCAAACTCACCAAATTCTGCGGAGGCGAGGAGTTTGAAATATCCTACCTCCGCACAAACAACACAGGAAGATCATTTTACTTCCCAAACGTGGCTGATGAAGCTTTATTAAACGTAGGATACATCATTTATATAATTGACCCACCCTATATTGAACTCCCAGGTAAATATACATTTATGGATGAAAATGTTTTTGTGGTTTTTAAATTTCATTAGGTATTTCAAGTTTCGTTTTAATGAATTTCATTTTTACGATGTTTCATTCTAAATACTGTAAAATCTAAATATATGTCATTTTCTGATTACCATCCTCTCTGAAACTCCTTATGAAGGCTTGGAATGCAAGTCGAAACGTCGGCATTATAAGTTAAAATATTATTTTTAATTACTGTGTATCTATGACTGCATACCCCAAGAATCTACATCTTTAAATACTTCTCAGTCAACTAATACCTTATCAATTTGTCATTTTCTCGTTAAAATGTTTTCATATTAGTTCAAAAAATCTTTTCTCTGTCTCTGTCTCTATTTTTTTTTTTTTACATACTTGGAAAAGTTGCCCTATTGTAGGGTAACTTTGCCAATGCTATTTTTCTATATTTTTTAGTTTAATTTAATGATTGAATTGTAATTGTTGCATATATTTTAAATCAAAAGATCTAGACTCATAATTATAATGGGTTTAAAACAGATTTGAACGCTATTGGTTGAGGTAAAAGTTGTAAGGAAAAATTAAACATGGCAAAGTTGCCCCAGTTTACGGTACCTTATATGAATCTTCTATGATAGGATATTAGATTATATAAAATACAAAGATATATGGTATGAAGAGACTGTACACTAAGTACAACTTAGAGGACTAACTTCCGCTTGCTAGCTTAAAGCAAGTAAATAACGTAGACCTATTGATTCAACTGCTGTTAGCTCCGCGTGGTTCTAGCAACTGTACAACTAGCTCCTAATAGCATCAACAAACTAAAAATTAAATAAAGATTATTATTCTTTATTCGGAAAAAAAAAATGAAAATTATAAACAAGACTAAAATAAATTAACTAAACTCAATTACTTTATGGGTCATTCACATAGAAAGGGGCAGAAGTGGTGTCCAGCCTATTTGTAGCTCCCCATTTATGATTTTGGGTCTGAAATTTTTTTTAAATTGTAGTTTACCACTTTATCTAAAAGTGAAATTTTTCTTTTCACGATCAAATATTTTTTTTTTGTGTAGAAAAATTGTAAAATTGTCATGGCCCTGTCCTGTCCGGGCAAGATATTCCCAACTTAAAGCTTCGGTAGGAGGTCTATCTCTCAAATACAGAAGTGATTATTCAATCCTAGATCATAGTATTGCTGAGATTGAGAAGTGATTGTCCAAAATGGGCTATAGCCAATAGATTTCAATATTATAATGAGAATAAGAGTGTCCATGCCATCGACGTCAAGGCCCTGTCCGATTATATTTCTCAAATTTCCCCGTAAACGCGTGTGTTAGCCAGCTTTGTATTCCCGCCTTAATTTTCACGCCATTATTATCTTGTTGCATCAGCCATTAACTAGTCCTTGGAGTACAGTGGGAACACTCAGAGAAGAACAACATCGGCAAAGTCATGAGTGTCCAAACAACCACCGTAAACCAGCCGTTCCTGGCTTCAATAAAAACTTAAGTATTCAACTATTTGCTGATGACACCGCCCTATATACTAGCTCATACAGGATTGATACAATAGCCCACCGTTTATCGTCCGTATTTAAAAAACTTAACAGATACTACAACAAATGGAAAATCAAAATTAACCAAAGCAAATCTACAGCAATGATCTTCACAAAACGCAGA
This sequence comes from Euschistus heros, assembly GCA_003667255.2. Classification (NCBI taxonomy): domain Eukaryota; kingdom Metazoa; phylum Arthropoda; class Insecta; order Hemiptera; family Pentatomidae; genus Euschistus; species Euschistus heros. Next base: position 69,215 of record RCWM02000452.1, on the reverse strand, counting down.
CCTACAATAGACCACTATATATCCATAGAAGACTATCATATCCCTTGAGCACAATCAGTAGCATATCTTGGCGTAGAATTAGACCGATCCCTCACATTTACAGCACATGTAAATAAAAAATGTAACAAAATAAAAATATGATCAGTAAAATGTCCCCTTACTTCAATAAGCACTCTAATTTATCCAATAGAAACAAATTAATACTCTATAAATCCGTAATCAGACCTATGATAACATACTCCCCACCTGTTTGGAGTAATACATGCAATACAAATTACAGAAAACTGGAAATAATACAAAATATTTGTATGAGATTCATAAATAATTACCCAAATACACAAGAATTGCCACTATGCTCACTGATCTTAATCTTCCCACAATCAAACAACACATTCACTCCCAAACAAACTCATTTTTCACATTAACTGCTATATCTGAAAACCCAAATATCCAAGAAATAGGTAATTACAACAAGAAAACTCTAAAAAGATACAAACACAAACGGACAAAACACATATTACTTAAAGACTAAAAAATAAATAAATAAAAAAAAAATAATAATAAAAAAATAAATAAATAAATAAAAATAAATTAGCAGTAGTGTAAACATTTTTACACCTAAAGTTATGAATATAAGTTTGATTTTGTATTATAGCACATAAGTAGTCTTATTACAAGTTTGTTTATATTTTGTAATTATAAGTTGTGTATTATCATCTTTATTATTTGGCTTAGATTATAATTTAACTCTTATTTATTATAATTCACAAAATTAACTATAATTGTAAATTGAACTAGCATTGCTAATTTTGTTGTGTAGGTTTTTTTTTTAGTTTTTCCTACTGTTTTATCAAATTTGCATTATTTACTTGTTTATAGATTCCTCCATATTAATTACTATTTTACATGAGATGGATGTGTATCCAAACATGTAACTATGTTTTTATTAGCCTAATTTGGCTTTATGTAATTTATTTTCAATAAAGAATAATAATAAAAAAAAAAAATAATATAAGTATTCAAACCTGTTTTTTTCTTATTGCTCAGTACTTGTTCACGGTGTGGAACAGTTTCTATTTCTATAAATATTTTAGAAAAAACGTTGCAACAAAACAAAATATTTTAGAAATACCAATGTTTCGTCAAGGACCTGTCCGTCAAGGCCCTGTCCATCATGGCCCTGTCTTCATCTGTAAAATTGAGGACAGGATCATGACTGTATCCAAACGTTTTTATCATTTTTACTAAATAAAAAACTGCATTTGAAGTTGTATTAGTACATTTACACTTTATAATAAATACATATAAATTACTGTATGCCGGAATCACAATAAGTCCGCTCATTAAATATAAATAAATTCATACAAACTTAAAGAGGTAATCTGTAGGTGACACGCTTTGATTTTCTTTCAGGTTTGTTCTGATACCCTTTTTTATTTTTAGAATATTTAGTCAATATTTTAAGTCAATTTTAAACAATTCTGGTCAAAATAAAAGACTAATAATTAATTATTTTTCTTTGTTTTTCATCATATAAGTGATATACCTATATATTTTTTGTATGATTTAGATATTAAAAAACTTTTGTGAAAACTCGATTACTGTTTATTTTTTGAGCCCATCACCTGCAGAGAGATTAAAATAATTATATTATAAAAGACAGCCAAGATGATCGTGAAGAAAAAGGAATGACATAGGTAGCGTCATGAAACGGGAGAGTCAGTCATGTGCCTTCTTCTTTATTTTTTTTTCTTGATAAATTAAAGTGGTGTTGTTTCGAAGGGCATTGAAATTTAATTAAAGCTGTTAGGAGAGCATCCTAATTTTTTTTTACCTTGATCGGAATACTTCTAAATTTCTGAAATCGTGAACCCAAAAATGCCCCTTTCTGTGAGAATGACCCATATAGTAGGTGAGGGCAAAGACACGTAGGGGGTTTTAAGTAGGGTTGGGCGATAGTAGATAGTTACTATCGATATATCGATAGGTTATGCCTATCGATGGTCACTATCGAAAGCGTCGACTATCGATAGATCTTTTTTACTCTCAAGTTTTGAAACTCTCGGAATTACGCTGATCTGTCTCTGTCCAGTGTCGAGTTCTTTTGAAATTGAATTCGAAATTCCTAGAGCTCAAGGGTTCCCTCAAAGATTAAGCCAAAGGAATTATTTTAAGTTATAATTATTATTTCATATGTTTATATTTTATTAAAATTTAATTTAATTTTTTTTTCCTGTAAAAAATGTATGCTGTGACAATTGTACTTTTAACTGTGCATTATTTTTATTCTTAGGGGACTGTAAGTCCCAGAATAAAGATTATTTTTTCATTTTATTTCATTTCATTTCAAAGGAAAGCAGAAATGCTAGTTTTCCTTTCGGGAAATATGTGGCTCAAGGAGTACACTTGACTCTTGAAATTAAATATTTCGTTATTTTTCTTTTCCGAAGATTTGATATGTTCATTATTATTGTAACCATGTAAATTGTGAATTCTTTTTTAAAATTCAAATAAATTTTTTTTTTCTCTCGTCTTTATGATATAATCTTATAATTTATAATCCTTCAAATTTCAAATAGATAATTAGATAATTGAATTTAATTATATTAGTTGAAATTCTTTAATGGATAGCTTTGGAAAAAAAAGGTAGCAACTATCGAAAAACTATCGATAGCAATCGATAGTTCTCAACTATCTTGATAGTATCGGCCTATCGATAGTGCTAACTATCGACTATCCCCCAAACCTACTCCTTTGTTACTTACCTAATGAAGGTATGAGGTAAAAATAATCGCGTATTTCATGCACTCTACAATATGTTTATTGACTGAACTAGTAGGTTTAGAGTTGAGTATAACCGGAATTAATAACATCAGTTTCAACATAGATTTAATTATTTCTATATTCATATTTTCTTATTTCCCCCTTCTCTAATCTACTATATATTTTTCAAATACCACTCACTCATTTAACACGAAATCTCAAAAACCACCGAACGGATTGGAATGAAATTTCGTATGTGGCTTCCTCTAGGGCCGTAGGTGCTCGCTAAGAAAGGAATTTTAAAAAATCGGCCTGGATCGCTGCTAATTCGTGAAAAATCCGATTAGAATGTTTATTGGGAAAAATAATAATAGATTAATAATGGGTCACCTGTGGTGTAGTGGTTAGCATAGCAACCTACTAAACCCAAGATCGCGGGTTCGCAGCCCGGCAGATGACCTCAGGATTTTTTAAAGGGAGTAAAAAATCCTTAGCTATGCCGTCCTTCGGAAGGGACGTAAAATGGGGGTCCCGAGCCTGTGCGATGTCAGGTACTCGTTAAAGATCCCTATCCTAATTATACCTGGATAGGCAAAATTTAGGACTCCCACCGTAGCATCGTCCGATTAGCCATAGCAGCATAAAGTGACGTTAAACGAAATAAACAAACAAATAATAGATTAATTGTCATATGGTATTTGGATATAAGCTAAGTTAAAAAAATAGGTTAGATGTTTAAGCCGTACACTTTTACCACAAATTAAGTTCCTTATAGTTGTTGTGAACAAACAAAAATACGATTGATGTCGAAACCTTATAATATGGTACTTTCTGTGAACTCATGGTGGCTGCGGAGGTGTACCCTTACAAGTTTGAGTTGTTTCGTGACGAGGAGCTATTAAAAGACTTATGTTAAAGAGGAGGTTAAAAGACTAATGTTCTCTGTGATGTCATGTAAGCCCAGTTCCATGAACATATTCTTTACGAGCAACCCACCAACATTGCTTCACCAGTAGCATCGTCCCCAACTACTCTTCCTTCAGTTTTCCGGTCACAGAAACTGCTTTTCTCAACCAGGCCCAAGTTGTATTTTACAAATTGTACCCAACATTTCTGAATTTCATTCCTTGAACCTAGAATATATAGAATAAATAGAAACAGAAAGACTAAACTTTATTCGAAAAAATCAAAAAAAGTTGAGAAGTTGAGACTATATTTATTTAAAGTATGCCATATGAAAATCTGATGGTCTGGTATCAGAGATGGGTAAGATGGTAGTACTGCCTCGAACTTCACTGAAGGACTATCAAAATAATATAAAATTAACTTTTGAAAATTGTCAAATTCACTTATTGAAATTATTCTAAGAATGGAATTCTTTAGGTTTATTTAAGTAATAATAATTATCAACGTTAAGCTTAACTTTTATTAATTTAAGTTGTCCTTAATCCTAATGATATTAAACCGTAGCGGAGCAGGGAACTTTCAGCTAGTATGAGATATAAAAGAGTTTAAGAGATGTAGATAATTAGGGTAGGCAGTCATAGATACTCAGCAGATCAAAATAAAATGTTTATTTTATACTAATTCTTAAAGCCAACGTTTCGACTTGCATTGCAAGTCTTCATCAGGGCTAGAAAAAAGAAAAGAAAAAAAAGCTCTTTTTTTCTAGCCCTGATGAAGACTTGCAATGCAAGTCGAAACGTTGGCTTTAAGAATCAGAATAAAATAAACATTTTATTTTGATCTGCTGAATATCTATGACTGCCTACCCTAATTATCTACATCTCCTATATATCACAGTCAACTATACCTTATGATTATAAAAGAATTTAACATTAGTTTCAACATGAATTTAATGTTTGTGTGGGAATATAGATGGTCATCGTAAGAAAATTATCGATATTGTACATCGACAATTTTTTTAACTCAATATACCGTAGACCATAAATATCGATACACCGATTTATTGAGATTTCGATATGACCGATTATATCGTTTTAGTTAATTTATTACACAACTTATTTAGGAGAAAAATTATGTCAAATGTTTGTAATTTAATCATAATTTCCAGCACTCTATGAGAGAATTCCGAAGATTTGAAAGCATGTGTATTAGTCCTTGTTTAAGCTAAAGAACTTAAAAATATTGCTCCTTCCCCCCATATTGAAATTTTACTATTTCCCATTCTTAAATTTAAGAAAGTGTAACGGAAGTTCATAATAGTTTCAACATGGATTTAATTCTTGTCTGGTAATAGTTGTGTCATAATAAAAATAATGTGTCATAAGAAAAATCAAGGAATTCTACGTAAACAATTTTTAAGCTCTAAATATCGGTAACCACAAACATCGATACACCGATTTATCGTGAATTTTTTTATTAGTGAAAAACATTTTAAATGTTCCTATCATTTCACAATGAAACAGCTGTTTATTTAAATTATTTCACGCTTTATATAGGAATAAAAAATTTTAAATATTTAAAATTTAAAAGTAGCTTATTATGACTCAAACAGTAGGAAATAGATACATAAGCTTAATCAGTTGTGAACCATATGCAGTCGCAACCAGTACCAGTTTTCCTAACTGTTCCCTGCCCCAAACACAAAAAGTGCATTCACATTACGCTAACGGGACGTGTTTACACGTGCTGACGACTACGACAGCTGTCGTGTAACCCTGTCAGCGTCAGCCAGTGTGAGCACACTGTGCTGAGGTGTAGTGACCAATTCATGTCAGTTTTTATTTGGTTCTCACAAGGTGCACATCGTTGCGGAATGGACATGAGAATTTTAGACGCTTTAGATGAAGAAAAAGAGTATATTGCTGTGATAGCAGTTTTTATAGCGCTCACCACTCAAGGAGAATATGGGTGGAACTTGTCATGGCACGGCACTACACGTCAGAGTAGTGTGAGCACTTCTATTTAAAATAATGTTTTATATTTTTTCGTAACACGTCAGCTGACGTGTCAACACAAAGTAAACATAGTAACGTCCGTATCGATACGACAAATCTTTGAGAGAGAAAATATCGGACTGTAAAAAAAAAAATCGATATTTTAAAAAATTGTGTATCGATACCCATCCTCAAGTGGACAAGAAACTGCCCGTCGTTTTCGACTACTTCAACATTTACTTGACAAACGTTCCAACCTTTCAATTAATTACTAAAGACTCATTTACATAACAATAATTAGACTAATTTGGACATACGGAGTTGAGTTTTGGGGCTCCACTAAACCATCCAATTCATCTTATCCACAAAGACCTTAATATACCTTACATTTCTGACTCAGCTCAAACCAGATATAAATCCTTTCATAGCAAACTCCACAACCATTCAAATCCATTAGTATCACAACTTGCTTTCATTCCATTCCAGATAATCCTCCGAGGCACCTGAAAAGAAGATGGCCTCGGTACCTTCTAATATAAAACTTCATAATAAAGAACAGTTATAAGCGCTACCAATGGGTAGGTGCTTTAAAAACAAGTGACGTCACATTTTTATCTATGTCATCACATTTACTTGATGTATTATATTTTATATTGTATATACAGTTGTAAATTTCAATAAAGACATAAAAAAAAAAAAAAAAAAAAAAACCTACACTATCAAAAAGTAGGGACGAAAACATCGTAATAAATCGATAGGTCACAATCGAGAATAAGGTATTATATATGGGGAGCAGTGGTTCGATGTCGTTAAAAATTTTTATTTCAAAGCTCAATGCATCTCCTGCAAAAGTCTTTTTGCTATTTTTTTTTTTTTTTTTTTTTGTTTTTTTGTTTTGCTTTGCTGCTTCCCCTCTTATGTGAATATTAGATAAGCCTTTTATAGGAAATCGAAGTTCATTTGACGCGGGATAAACTTTTTTTCTTTTTATAACATAATATTATCATATTCGATTACTACTGCCCTCCGAGGACAAGAGCTTTATCACAGATGTCTCACCTAGCTGGTCTATCGCCAGCAGCCCTCCATCGTTTGACTGCCGCACAGTGGAACGAATCAACGAATTTGTTGGACATTGGACCAATTCTCTAATAACTAAATTTGTCTTTTATTTGGATCTTAAATTATACTTTATACTTCTTTTCAACAAAATCCATAGATAAATTAATGTTAAAATCAAATCTTATAGGAAAAATTCTGCATTGAAATATATATATTTTTTTAAACTCATATTTAAAAAAAAATCCATTGTTTGAGGTAATGCTTTAAATTAACCGTGCAACTACTGGAACACATCTTATCCATAATAAGATATTTTAGGCAAATAAAACTCGGGATTATTTCAAACGTCTGGGATTTTTCGATGAAAATTAGGAGAAAAAACTCAAATGTAAATTGCGAAAATCGCCTAAAATCGCCCAAAAAACTACCTTCACAGTAAATAACTAGAATGCTTGAAGTTTTTTTTTTTATTTCCATTAGTTGGATTTTTCTCTTAGGTGCTCTTTTCCGAGAAAATGATTTTTTTCTTTTTTTTTCTAGGTCTTGAGAATTAATTTTAAATGATTTCTGTTGATATTGGCGCTACTTTTCGCAAGTTTTCTTTTGTTTACCTACTTTTGTCTTTTGTTTGTCTGTTTACTATTTAAATTTTATTTTTGTAACATTATTTTATGGTTGATGGCAAAATATGCAATATTTTAACAGGGACTTCTTCAGCTATGAGGTGTTTTTTGTGCAATGCAACACCTAAAGAAATGAACAATTTAAAAATTATTACAAACAAGGAAATAGTTAATGATGAGTATTACTCATTTGGCTTGTACCCTTTGCATTGTTTGATCAGGTGTTTTGAGTGCTTAATTCACATCTCTTACCGATTAGATTTCAAGTCCTGGAGTGCAAAAACAACAGAGCAAAAGGAGTTACTTGCAAAGTTCAACATGATTTTAAAATTCAGTTAGGACTTTGTGTAGACCACGTAAGACAAGGTTTTGGTACAAGCAATGATGGAAATACTGCAAGGAAATTTTTTGCCTCCCCAGAAACTTCATCAGCTATAACAGGGGTTGACGAAAATCTAATTAGACGCTTTGCAATAATATTACAAGCTATTTCTTCTGGGTCAATTATAAAACTTGATAACTTTGAAGCCTACACGAAAGAGACAGCACGGTTATATGTATCTCTGTATGGCTGGTATTATATGCCAGTCACCGTGCACAAACTGCTCGTGCACGGAACACTGATTGCCAAAAATGCTATAATACCTATAGGACAATTGTCAGAAGATGCTCAAGAAGCAAATCACAAGTTATTCCGAAATTTCAGACTGTTTCATGCCAGAAAATCATCGAGGCAATCAAACAATCGAGATGTTTTAAATAATTTATTAATAAATTCGGATCCCTTAATTTCGACTCTTAGACCGAGAATAATAAACATTAAACGTGATTTATTACCAGAAGCACAATCACTTATTGTTACTTAGAATATAGAAAAAAGAATCTTAATTAAAATTATGTTGTTATGAGTTTAATTCTGATCGTTATTTAAATAAACAATTGTATATAGGCACCTACATATATTATAATTTTGATGTATCAATTAGTCCTAGGATATTAACTGACAAAAGTAATTATCAATTGTTATATTATTTTTTTTTAATAATTAAATATTTTAGTTTGTTACGTTTTATTTTGTAATTTTATTTAATACATATGTATTTATCATTCCATAGAATATTTTATTGCATATATTCTCGTAGTATATAGGTACAATAAATGGTAAGTAAATGATGATAAATTATCCAACATCGAAATATCAAATCAGGAATTCTTACATGTTTCCTCTTACGATCTGATCATGATTAGCATATCATTTAATAGTCCATTCAAAAAGCTTTAAAACGGTACCAATAGCATTATTCTAGGAGAAGCAGAAGCGGAGATATTAACGAATGTCCATTCCGCCCTAACGTTCGTTCCACTGTGTGCCGTAAACCTTCTTCCGAGTCACCCAATAATCTCATATTAGGAAGTCCACAACCTCTAGCACCTCATAGCTTTTTCTTATTGCTTATAATTAATTAAGAAAGACTAATTTAAATGGCAGTAACTAGACCTATTTGGACAATCGGATATAAACTTAGGGGCTCCAAACATTCCAATTCTTCTCTTATCCAATCCAAAATCCTTCCTATAATCCTCAATGCTCCTTATTATGTCAACGATTAATCTTACCCATAACGATCTAGGTGTTACAGATTTAACCTAAACAAGATACCCATCCTTCCATGACAAGCTGCACTGAAATACACTAGCCTCCCAACTTGCTTCTCCCTTCCGAGGCGTTTAAAAATGATTTTCTAATGTAGAACCATACTACTTATCACAGGTTGCTCGCCATGCTGGTCTATCGGCGGCAACAGCCCTCCAACCCTGACTCCTTTTCCATACGTTCCACATGACCAAGCCACCTTAACCTTCCCATTTTTAACGATTCCCTGAAGCCATTCTTGACTAAATTTCCCTGCAAGGAACATTACATTTTGGCTGAACTCAAAATTTCTAATTGATAAGGAAAAAGAGTAAAAATTTACCTTTGAATGGTTCCTCTCCCCGCCTCCCAACCGATGTGGACGTAGCACGTTATAAAGAACTCTCAACTAAAATACTAGGCAAAAAACAATAAAAAACATTGAGATTTTTTATATGGATATGCCATTCGCTGGGGGTCTATAGTTTTATTGTTTTTGTCTATATTTTTCGCACCTATTAGAGCAAGAGCGCGGTAGCTCAGTGGGTAAGGCGCTTGACTACCATGCTCCCGGGCCCGAGTTCGAGTCCGCCTGAAGGCAGAAAATTTATATTCTGTTATTTCAGTCGTGGATCGAATTCGAGGTCGGGAGACCCTCCTGGGGCCCACCCAGCCTCTTAAATAGTGGGTACCCTTAATTGGGGAAAAACCTGGCGGTTGAGCGTGAATTCTGGCCAAATCACCTCCTTTCACAACCGTTGGCTTAGAAACAGTACAGCCTACCTAAGTACTGAACCCGAGACCCTTCATGGGTTGTAAGTGGTACAGGTTTTTTTTTTTTTTATTAGAGAAAGAGCCCGTGAACCCCAGACCTACGTTACTTTAAATAGGAGAAAATTTGTCAGCGCATGCTCCTAATACAGGTACCAACGATGGACCATCATGAAGTTATGGTTATCGTGGCCTTGGCAGGTAAACGGCACTAAAGGTGTGTAAAATACCAGCCTACTATCGTCAAATAATAAAGCGTGATTTTTTGATATTTCCTTCAGAATATTGTTAAAAATTATGCCATTTATTGCCAGACACATACCATCGTAGCAACCAGTAGCGGATCCCCAAGATGTTCCTTGCGTCCGCTGCCACTCCATCAATCCATCGTAGCCGAGGTCTTCTCACTCTTCTCGTGCCATACACCTTTTCGTCTAGAATTCTTCTAGGAATTTGGTCTGGGGTCATTCTAACTATATGCTCTGCCCATCGGAGACGTTCTGCCTTTATAATTCTTACAACATCAAGGCTCATGTAGAGCCTCGTAATTTCAGCATTAGTTCTCCAGGTTCCATTGGTGCAAAATGGTCCGTAAATTCTTCTCAGGATCCTTCTTTCGAACCTTAGGAGGAGTGCTTCCTGTGTACCAGTCCAACACTCAGAAGCATAGGTGAGCACTGGTCTTATCAAGGTTTTATATATTAGCTCTTTTGTGGTTCGAGATACTGTCCTGCTTTTTAAATGGTTTTGTAGCACAAAATAACATTTATTTGCAGTTATGATTCTTCGTTGGATCTCGGCCTGTATTTCGTTGTTGGAGTTTACTTGTGAACCAAGATATACAAATTCGTTCACCGTTTCAAACGAAAAGCCTCCGGCAACTATGTTTGACGGCTCCTGCCCATCAAGTCGTGGGCCAGCATGCATATATTTTGTATGCTGCTGCCTGAAGGCTGAGGAAGCTATTTTTCAAATCAGTTGGAGTTCTTCCAATTAGGTCAACATCACCTGCAAAAGCTAAAATCACACTAGACTTGTTAAATATTGTTCCCTTGACCTGTATCCCAGATTTTCTAACTGCACTTTCGAGGGCCAGATTTAACAGTAAACATGCGAGGCAGTCCCCCTGCGTCAGCCCTTTATGGGTTTCAAAGCTATCAGTTATATCACCCTGGATTCGCACTGTGCATTCTACTTTCTTCATTGTAGCCCTAATTAGACGTACCAGCTTCGATGGTATTCCCATCTCAAGAAGTTCCTGGTACAGTGCGTTTCTCTTTATGCTATCTTATGCTTTCCGGAAGTCTATGGACAGATAGTATGTATGGATATTATATTCTCTGCACTTTTCAAGGATATTTCTGATGGAGAATATCTGGTCTATGGTTGACTTTCCTCTCATAAAGCCCGTTTGGTACCTTCCTATATTTTCCTCAGCAAAAGGGAGTAGTTTTCTTTTAAGTATCTGGGAGAACACCTTATAAGCATTAGGCATGAGAGATATGCCTCTGTAGTCATGACAGTCAAGCACATCTCCTTTCTTGTAGATCGGGCAGATCACTGTTTTAAACCAATCTGAAGGAATCTCTTCAGTCTTCCAGATGTCCATTATGATAATATTTAGATATCTGACAAATTCTTATCCCACATGCTTGAACAATTCTGCTGGGAGTCCATCTAGTCCCGGTGCTTTATTATTTTTCAGCTGCTCTAGTGCTTCGTATACATCTTCCATATCAGGTGGTTCTAATTCTTCCGGAGGCAACTTTGTTTCTAGTCTATCTTCTTCTTCTACGTCATTTAAAAGGACGTTGAAGTAGTTCCGCCACTGTTCCAGAACATGCATTCTGTTGGTGATCAGATTATCTTCGCTGTCTCTGTATGCATTTATTCTTGGCTTAAATGGTTTTCGGCTGTTGTTAATTTCTTGATAAAACTTTCTTGCCTCATTGTTATTCCTGAGGCATTCCATCTGTCGGAGTCGTTCCTGTTCCCATGCTCTTTTTCTTTTCTGGTGAATTTGTTTTTCCTCTCTTCTTCTGGGCCTATATTCTTCCACTGGTCCTCTTGTGTGTCTCCTTTGTAACATTGAGTTATAGGCTAGGTTCATCTGTTTGGTTACTCTTTGGCATTCTTCATCGAACCATGGCATGTTCTTAGTTGGTCTATGGCATCCAAGCACCGTAACTGCCTGTTCTGCTGTGGTCTCTTAAACTTTTTTGCCATTGTTGGTCAATATCTTCGGCCTGGTGCAGGTTTCTAAATCCGATATTCATACTTTCTTCAAAGAGTTGCCTTACCTTGGGATCCTTCAGCTTTTCAGTATTGATTTTAGGGGCCTGTGCCACATGTTGGCTTCTAACGTTTGAGATCCTTGCTCTGACCCCAGAGACTGTGAGGTAGTGATCAGAATCAATATTTGCTCCTCTAAAGACCCTTACATCCATCAAACTAGTGATATGGCGGCCGCTCATTAGCAAATGATCTATTTGGTTGTATGTGAACCCATTATTGGAATGCCATGTAGCTAAATGGATTCTCCTGTGAGGGAACATTGTGCTGCCAACCACCAGTCCTTTCGAAGCAGCAAAGTTTATCATTCTCATACCACTGTCATTTGTATGGTCATGGATGCTGTGAGGGCCTATGGTAGGTAGGTATTCTCTCTCCTTTCCCACCTGCGCATTATAGTCGCCAAGAACAATTTTAATATCTGCTCGTGGGCAGGAATCCAGGCGTCGCTCCGTCTATTGTAGAAAGCGTCCTTTTCATCATCCCCGGATGGTTCTGTCGGAGCATGGACACTGATCAAGCTGTAGTTAAAGAATTTACCCTTTATTCGGAGATAACAAATTCTAGGGCTTATTGGTTCAAACCCAATTACAAGCTGACTCATCTTCTTGTTTATAATAAAACCAGTTCCATATGTATGCTTTTTGTCATCGCAGCTGTAAAAGATTGTGTGGCTCTTCTTGTTAATGCTCCTTGACCTGTCCATCTCATTTCCTGGATTGCAGCTATTATTATTATTATTATTATTTAGTGAGACTAAAATAGGGCCCTTTCCAAGCCTGAAACAATAGTTCACAGTGTATGCAGGGATTTATAAATTAATACTACCAAATATAAACTTTTAACTTTAACTTTGCTACCCTACATGCTTGTTTAGCAAGGGGTTGGGTCTATCAAAACGGTCTGGCTGATGAGGAAATACCATCTAATTATTACCCAAGTAATATACATCAGCTTTTATACTATAGCGTAAGATTGATTACAATTAAATGAGCATTAAGGGTGTCTGGCAAGGGGTTGCCACGAAAGTAACTGTCTGGCAATGAATGGCATAATTGTTAACAATATTCTGAAGGAAATATCAAAAAATTACGCTTCATTATTTGACGATAGTAGGCTGGTATTTTACACACCTTTAATGGCGTTTACCTGCCAAGGTAACGATAACCCGAAGTTTATTAATCGCCCATCTTTCTTACCTGTATTGGGAGCATGCGCTAACAAATTTTCATCTTTTATGAAATAACGAAGGTCTGGGGGTTCTTAGTCTACATTGGTGTTGCTCAGATCGGAAATTTGTCGACAGTTTCCCATTAGAAATTTAATGAAAAAAAATTGAATGAAATTAGACTTTTAGTTATTTATTTGAATAGTTTTAGGAATTTTTTGGGTGTTCTAACTCTGTTGGTGATGGTGCTCGGATTGAAACTTTGGCGACAGTTTTCCTATTAGTACAGTAAAATAAGGTTCCAAAAGTCCGTTTTCAAGAAAAAACAGCCGAACTTTTATTCTCTTGAAAGTCTTTAAATATTAATTATAGCTAGAATTATTACCTACGAAATGAAAAAAAAACTATTTCGAAATCAGACCATTTACCGCAAAGCTATGGTCTTGGGAAACAGTGTAGAAATTGGTCAGAAAGTCAGTCCCACTACTCCGCGAAAACATGTTTGTCGTACTCCGAAACTATTTGTCCGAATCCAAATTACTGTTTTTCATCTTAAAACTGATTAAATTTACTATTAGCCTATCAAATGTGAACTTTTAATAATGCCTCTAAAAACCACTCAAAAAAACCCGCATTGTTGTGAAATCCACGTTTTTTTACATTTTTCACTATAACTCCAAAACTATTCGACCAAATCAAAATTTCTTCTGTTTATCTAAAAGCTGGTCAAATTTACTATAAGACTCTATATGTGAAGATTTAATCGGGTCTCTTGAAACGACGCTAAATACCCCGCATTTTTATGAATTCCACGTTTTTGTGGCACATTCTTCCATAAAACTCTAAATCTATTTTCTGATTCAAAATTTTATTTTTTCATTTTAATGCTGGTTAAATTTATTATTAGATCATATACGGGGTGAGTATCTCTTAGTGTAAAAAAAAAAAAATGGGTAAAACTAGAATAAAAATGCCGCAGATCTCATCTTTCTAGTCCAATCCGTTGCAGATATACGATAAATCAAAGACTTTTTTGAGGAAACCTCGTTTTTTCCATAAAAGCTCTAATATCTCCAATCTGCAGATTGTGTTGAAGAATTATTCGAAATCAATACAAATATAAACCAACGATACTCCACATGGAACAGTAGAAATTCCTTCCCCTTTAAAAACAGACTCATCTGCCCATAAAATTCACGTTAAAAAGTAGTATTCTTCAACACAATCTTCATTCAGAAGCTAACGGCAAAATGAGGTCTATGTTCATTATCATTGTGTTTTAAACCTTACATTGAAAATCTAATAAAATAAATCCTAAATTATAGTAATAAATAAATAAATGTTTTAAATTATGTTTAAAATGCACATTTCTATTAAGGGATTGTCATAATGTTTTATTTACACAAGTAACTGATTTGTATGACAAATGAGAACATTTTTTTTTCGGTTTCATAAGTGAATTTCTCCATGAAATCGAAACAAAATCATTACGTTTAACATATCATTCGAAAGCTAATTAAATTTGCAAGTTTTTGTGAGATTTGACGTTTGACGTTTGAAATAAGGTGAAGATCAAGCTGTTCTTTTGATACCAAGTTTGTAAAATTCAAGATTACAGGTACTCAGCTATTATAGAAAATTTAATGCTAAATCCGAAAATGTGGTCAACGTTTGAAAAATATTTACGTGGTTTCCTCGAAAAAGTCTTTGATTTATCGTACATCTGCAACGGATTGGAATAGAAAGGTGAGGTCTGCGGAATTTAGTTGCTTTTTGATCTAGTTTCACCCAATTTTGTTTTTTTTTTACACTAAGGGATACTCACCCTGTATATGTGGTTTATATTAAATCTCTTTAAACACCTACGCTAGCACAGCAAAATGTGTATATTTTGGCAAAATATGTCAATTATGACATGTTCAGTGAGCAGGCTTTTTTTTTTCTTGTTTTTTGTGTTGGATCTTTTTTGAACGTTATATCTTATTGGTGTTTCTCGGATCGAAACTTTGACGATAGTTCCCTTTTTAACAATTCAATGGAGAATTTGTTTTGTTATAAACAACAATCACTAGGACCAACTGTTTAGTAGCTATATTTGAATGAAAAAAGGCACGTTTTGCCTACATTTGTTAAGTGTTGGGTTTTTTTTTGTTGACAAGTTCTGTTGGTGTTGGGATCGAAACACTTCCAATCAGAAGCATCACATATGAAAGCGGTAGATAGATAATTTTTTTTTTTAATTTGACTGGGTTTAGGATTCAAACGTGGCATTTGAAGGCAAACCGTAGGGACGGAACTGGTTACTCGCGTGCTTTGAAACACGAAATTTCAACAGTTTAATGAACCAATCAACTGAGCCCTGCTAGATAAATGTTTTCATTAAAGTTTCTCGCAAGCAATGTTGATTATAGACCAACTCTATTATACAATGGCCCATGTTTAAAATAAACTGCGCAAAAATGAATAGGGATATTGCTAATTTTGTGTTATTTACTTTGCCTACCATTTTTGTATTATTTTTATTATAAACTGCATTAATATTCATTAGATATTATAATGTTTTTTGCTGAAATAAAATACAATTAATGGGTTATAAAAAATAACAAAAATAAAACGTTTTAGTTGCATAATTGTTTTTATTGAACAGATTAGTTTTTGGAAACAATTAATACCTTGTATGATGTCATCTGTTAGCCAAAACCTGTGTGCACCTATTAGGCATACTATTAATAATGTTGTCACTGGTTTCTTGAGGAATTTCACCCCAGAGTTGTTGCAATGCTGCACTCAGTTGTTGAAGGTCAATTAGCGGCGGATGATGATTAAAAAGCCTTCTCTGTAACGCAGCCCACATGTGCTCAATAGGATTGAGGTCTGGAGACAATGGGGGAAGGGGCAGGCGGGAAATTCCCAGGTTTTCTAAAACTTGATGAACTTCTATTCCTATATGAGGTCGAGCGTTTTCATCCAGAAATCGAAACTCCCAATGAGATCCCTAGTTGGAGGGAAGTATTCCTCAATAATTTCATGGGCATATCGAGCTGCTGTGAGGTTGGTTCGTCCTCCCGTGTAAATGCCAGCCCAGACCATTACACCACCTCCTCCAAACTGCACTGAAGGCACAATAAACTGGGGCATAGTTCGCATTCCTTGATCTCTGTAGACTCTTCGGCGTCTGCTGTCACTATACAGACAAAAACGCGACTCGTCTGTAAACATCGCAGCATTCCAATTTGTGTCCTCTTCTAGTCGCTCGCTGCACCACATTCTTCTGAGCTGCTGGTGGCGAGCTGTTGCTGCAGGTCGTCTCTAAGGGGCATATGATGTAAGGCCAACTACCCACAAACGATTACGAATCATTTGTTTTAATAACTTTAACTTTAACTTTTTAATAACTTCATTGA
Source organism: Euschistus heros (assembly GCA_003667255.2). Lineage (NCBI taxonomy): Eukaryota > Metazoa > Arthropoda > Insecta > Hemiptera > Pentatomidae > Euschistus > Euschistus heros. The sequence continues at coordinate 52,599 of RCWM02000452.1, read as the reverse complement.
GGATCTGGCGTGCACTATGAAAAGGGTTTCTCCTGGCAGTGATAACAATATTTTTATCCTCTCTTTCAGTTGCAATACGTTGTGATCCACTGCCCGGCCTTCTATTGGCACTCCCAGTCTCTCGGAATCGAACTAAAGCCCGGGAGACGACACTCTGGGAAACGCGAACCGCCTCTGCAATATCAACTTGTCGATGACCTTGGTAACGCATTCTCACTATAATTTCGCGAACTTCGGGTTCAAGAAGATGTCTGTCCATGTTTATTGAAAGTACTACTGGATTAAAATACGAGAAAAGCTGTTTATTTACAATATGATAAATCTTCATGTTTACTTTTCTTAAGAGAACTTGTTATAAATAAAAGGTTTAACAATTGTTTTGACTATGGTTTGTATTTTATATTTTTTTGTACCCTACTAATATTGAATAGATTGGCTAATTTAATTTAAATGACCGGATAAGGGATAAATAAGGCATACCCCTATTCATTTTTGCGTAGTTTATGTCTATTTCAGTTTATGCTTCACATAATGGAAACAAAGTAAGTAGAGAATAAATAATTAAACTATTAATTAAGCTCAACTCAATACGTCCAAATAGGTTTAGATCACAGTCATATATATGAGCCTTTTGTAATTTATTAGGAGCTTTGAACGAAAAAAAAAACACATTGCTTATTAGTAGTATTTATTTCGAGTTTAAGGACCTACTAATTTGGACCTAATAATTATTCAATAGAAAAAATCATCAGATTGGTTACGAAAACTCCCAAGCCATATTTGGACAAATTAAATATTGCAGCTATTTAATTGGTTTTAACTGTAACTGTAATTCTGTCTTTTTTTTTTTCTTTTGGTTCTACAGACCTTGCAGATCCTGGGCCACGCTTAACCAGCTCGCTCCACACCTGGTCATTTTGTGTTATCGCTTCCACTTTGTTCCTGTTGTTCTTTTGGAATCTTGTTAGTAACAAAAAGCCGGAGGTCGTTACCACTTTTTAAGACAGATCTTCGGAGGCTGTGCGAATGCTTCGTAGTAGCAAGTTTTTACGGGATAGAGTTACTAGCCCTATGCAATCGCCAACCAGGAGAAATTAACATAGGATGTAGTTATGGTTCAGTAAGAAAAAAAATATATATATTTTTTTGCTTCACATCAAGTTTCACATTTATCGATAGCTATTCCCTACACCTTTACCTATAAAGTCCCAATTCTATAGTTTAAACTTACTTAAAAAACTTACTTACATTATAATTGTGTATTATATAGATATTTTCTTATTTCGTTTTCTCAAATCAAAGAAGAATCTAACAGAAGTTAACATCAGTTTCAACATGGATTTAGTATTATATATATTGATCTTTCTATTTCCTCTTCCGTCAAGTCTTTCTCAAATGAAAGTCTTTAAGAGTGCAATGAAATAAAAAAAACCGGCCCCCAAAACATTTCTTTAAAAAATAAAGAATAACATGGAACATGTTTTAGGGATTGTCCCCGTGACTGTTAACAAGCAAATTCAGTTTGGATCAGGTTTTCACGAAACACTTTCCTGATTTTAGCCCAAAAATATGTGCATTAAAGAACATTTTCAACCGACTTCAAAAAAGAGGAGGTTCTCAACTCGTCTGTATTTTTTTTTTTTTTTTTTTTGTGTGTGTATGTTACGCGATTACTCGGTCAATTCTGAATCAATTTTGATGATTCTTTTTTAAGATCGGCAGGGCATACTTCAGAGGTAGTCCCATAAAAAATATTTTGAAATTGAGAAGAAAAAAAAAAACGGCGGCGAAAATGTTCGCCAACTGCAGTCATGTGCCTCAATTTTCTTCCTCTATCAACAGTAAACATTATTGCCCGACCCTGTATTACACTGGTATATAAACAATTTACGTTCGGTTTCTAATACATTACTCTTTACCACCATCAATAACAATCCCGGTCTTCTTATTTATTTGAAATAAAAATTTAAATCCAATAATTAAATACAATTTTTAAAAAAATTAAATCCTAATATACTTTTGTAAATAAATTAAAACTGATTTTATTTAATTTTTATTTCAAATTTAATTTATTCAATCCAATGATTTACTTTAAAAGTAATATTGTTTCTGAAACAACGCCATATCTATTGATATTTTTGTGTACTAAAACGATAACTGCAGGTGAGAAAACGAGAATAAATCAAAAAAATTATTTAAAAAAAAAAAAATGATTTAACCTTCATCCACCAATGGTTTGAATTGTATCTATATAAAACAAGCAAAAATATTTTCTGTAAATGAGGGAAAAAAATCAAACAAAGGTGTTTTTTTCTACAATAATGAAATAATAGAAGTGGTAAACTCTCATAAATATATAGGAGTCATTATTTCTAGGTCAGGATTAATTCCATCTTCAAGCTAAATCTGTCACTACCAGAGCTAAAGCAGCAAATAATAACACAAGGGCTATATTTTCAAGTCTAAAGGGTTCTCCCTAGGAGGCAAAGATCAGGTTGTTTCAAAGCCTAGAGGAATCACAAATATTGTACTCCTGTGAGTTGTTTAATGTTTGTTGCATTTACCTTTCATTACTTCTGGCCATTACGTAAGACACGAAAAAGATCAAGTGAAATTAAGTTTACAAATATTTAAATGTCTTATAAAATGGTTGATTAATATTCTAAACATGCCAGCTAGTAGAATCCCCCGTATCCTTTATAATAAATTATATGAACTTCATATTGCACATCCTCCAGAAATAAAATATAACTGGATTGTCCAGCTAAAAAATTTACTGCTGATATCAAACATTGCTTATTCATGGGAAAATCAGGATCCTGTCTTCATAAAAAAATATTATGAAAAGCTGTTGGAGAATATAAAAACATCTAATAGCTCAGGATTCAGAAAGGGTAAATAATTCTACCTTTAATCCCTACTATAAGGAAATAAAACCCGCACACATTACTGGTGCCAAATACCTCCTTTTAAATGCCCCATTTTACAAAATAAGAATAATGTCAAAGCTCAGGCTTGCCTTAGATAAAAAAATACAGATTTATTATAAAAATAATATCTACAAAATAGACTCCGAAACCATTTGCAACTTAAGTAATCAAAATGAAAAAGAAAGCTTAAATCATATTCTATTCAACTGCCCTCAATACCTAATACTCAGGCGGATTTTTTAAATTATTAATAAAATAACCACGATTTTAAGAATTGAGGATGAACAAAAAATTAACGTATTATGTAATTTCATTACAAATGTTATTAAACTTAGAACATTCCTTTTGAACGAATAATGGCATAACACCCAAGATTGGACTGTAATATAACAAAATAATATCCCTATACAAACAAATTAATAAATATTGCCAGAGATGAAAACTGAAAGTGAATAAATATTTTGCTCCTCCGTCAAAAATTTAGGAATCATCTTCGACCAAAACCTTTCTTGGAAGCCTCAAATTGCCCAAATATCCAGAAATTCAATCGGAACCCTGAAACTATTCAATCGTGCCCGTCACTTTCCTCCCCAAGCCACTCGCAAACTCCTAGTTTCCTCGCTCATCTTTCCTCTCTTCGACTATGGCTGCGTGGTGTTTGGGGGTCTCTCTGTTGGTCTCCAAGAGAAGTTAAAACGAATTATGAATTGCTTCGTTCGATTGGTTTTTGGAACCCCGAGGCGTTCCCATGTCTTACACCTGTACATGGACTTGAAGTGGCTCTACCCATCCACCCGCAAATCATACTTCCTAGGTTCATTCCTTTATCAAGTCATTTATCACCATCGCCCATCCTACATTTATAATCTGTTGAAATTTAAGTCTTCCTTCTACTCCCGATTCACAACAAGATCACGTTCCTCTGACCTATACACATAGAACAACATTATACACGTTCCTCTAGCCCGATCCACTACCCTATACTGCCCCTTCCTCATTTAAAACACTAGAGACAGATGCCAGTCAATATGAACCAGCATTCCTTAAATATGATCAAATCTAATAAATTTGATACCGGTGAATTGACTCATAAATTTCCTTTCGTATAATAATAATCTTTTATTTGTTCCACATTGGTAAATAATCATTTTATTTTTTTTTTTTTATAAAAATTCTTTTTTCTTATTTTTATTTTTTTTATTTTTTAATTTAAATGTTTTTCCTAAACAAAGAAATTTTATCTATCGACAATTCATATGTGTATAGTTGTGTGTATAGGTGTATAAGTGAATGAGTGCAGTGTATATAAGTATATATCGTAATATCTGTAAATATTTTCTTCATCCAATGTACATATAGACATAGTTCATTCTCTGTATATATCTTTTCTCATTTTCTCAGGGTTATTTTTTTTTTATTTTTTAGTTTATTTAATTTATCCTTCTTATGTTATCTATTTAAAAGTTTAGACAACTATGTACTTAACTGTATTTGCATGTCTATTGTTTCTCATATATAAATACCTTTGTATGAAAATATATATGCCAGACCATTGTACTATTTTATGACACAATTTTGTTATTCTTAGGAGACAATACGTCCCAGAATAAAGATTATTTTTTTCAATACAAGAAAATCGGAGGCAATTATCTTCACAAAACGTAGACCACTCATAGACCAGCATATCAATTTAAACGCAGAAGAAATCCCTTAGTCTAAATCAATAAAATACTTACAATTAGATATAACAAATCATTAACATACTCTGAACATATTACCAACAAAACAGATAAAGCTAAAAAACTTCTATACAAAATGTTTCCCTACTTCAATAAAAAATCGAAATTATCCCCTAAAAATAAACTTATACTATATAAAACAGTTATCCGTGCACAAATCACATATGCTTCACCTGTGTGTGGAGCTCAACTTGCTCCACTAACTATAATAAATTGGAAAGGGGTCAAAACATTTGTATGAGGATCATCAATGTTAATATCCCTCGTTATACTAAAATATCAACCATGCTCCATGACCTAAACTTACCCCCTTTAAAAAAGCACGTCTTCGAGCAAACTAAAGCATACTTTGCAAAAAAACAAATTCGGAAAATTCACTGGTAAAAGAAATTGATAATTATGCTAAAAATTCCCTCAAAAGATACACGCACAAAAGAACCAATCATGTACTCTTAACTTAAACCTCCCCACAGATTACTCAACTGCTATGTATACATATAGTCACCACTAATGTATGCTGGTTATTATATATTGATTATTTATATTTATTATTATTGTTTTGTATTTAGTTATTGATTGTATTTAATTCTTATTTTATTTTACATTATGTAATTATTGTTTCTTCCCTTTACTTTTTCTTGTTTTGTTTTTTTGTTTTTTTATTTATGTGGGTTTTTTTGTTATTTTTCCCACTGTTCACAGATAATCTTTAAAGTGTAAAACTATTCACCAAAGCATAAAACTATGTTAATCAATTGGTTGCAGAAGAAGTGATCAAAAGAAAACTATTATGGTTTAAGGAATGGATAAATTGGTCCGAGAAAGTCAAAAGTAACTTTAACACAGTTTTTAAGACAATTGGGGAAAGTTTTAAAAGCCTTGAAATCCAGCCTAATTATCTATTATGACTCGTGTTATAGGGAAAGAGCTTTAAACGGCCAATATCACCAAATCTATAAACAATTGTCTTTTGACATTGATTATATGAATTTAAATTTACCTATATCTGATATAGGCGTCATAATTAAAATTAGAGGCGAGCTTCTCAACTTGAACTAGAGACCATTCATTCAGGGACAGAAATATATTTGTTCTATGTGTAATATTGGAGAAAATGAAGATATATTCTATTATTTAGGACGTTGTAAAGTCTTGGAGGGAATGAGGAAAAAATATTTTGGTGTAGTTACTATGACTGAAATTGATATGGTCAAATACCTAAATGGTGCAGACTGGGCAGCTCTAGTGAGTTACTTAAAAGAAGCCTATTTTTACCGTTCCTTTCTTATTCAAAATTTTAATTATTAATAACCTGATAATTCTTTGGATGTTATTGATTGATAATATATGCTATAAATAAAAATGATAATAATTAGATATTATTGAATAGTATAATAATGGGTGGATATATATTATTTGAGATATAATTGAGATACTGTTATAGGATATGTGATAATTATGATATTGTTGTATAAGACATAATTGATTATATAATGGGTAATTAGATTGTATTGTATTGTTTGTGAATAGATTGGTTAGTTAATTATCAATAAATATTTACATATTTAAAAAAATAAATATACAATAATGTATATAAAATCATTATTAAAGCGCTCCTGACAGACAGCCGTAGCTATGTCAGTAATATTACTTTGAACTTTTGTAAATAACATAAAATTCTGTAAATATTATTAATAAAGTATTTTCTTTCTATCTATCTAAAACTATGTTAATCATGTAGAGGACTTTAGACCGGCACATGTATACTAAATGATTTTGTAATTGTAATTGTAAATATGTCAATAAAGCCTTATTATATTATTATAACATAAAATAATTATAAAAACTTACCTGGAGACCAGCGGAAATATCTACTTCAAGTTGATCGCTGCAGCCGCTGTTGATGGCGTTTTAGTGTTCCTCACAACTTTAAAACACTTTGATATAAAACTAACATATCACTTAATCCAACCGCAATAACGTACTTGTACAAATTATTTTCCTAATAACCTGCTATATCCTAATAACATACTATGCTACCCGCTGTTACAACTGTCCAGTCACTATCAACACTATCAACTTCTGGTGCTATCAACATCCTTCAGCATCTCGTTCTATTCAGCTGTTACGCATTAAGTGTGCTCTAATTTTCAAAAATGATTAATATTAGAAATATTTCGATTCCAAATGTCGATTCTCGGTTCAATCGAATCTTGAGAGAGAAAAAATCGATATTGAGAATCGATGATACCTAGTCGATTCCTAGAAACCGATCTTTACTATTTACTTTATAGATAGTTTTAAAATACCTAATTAATATTATTTATTAATAACTATAATTATTTATTTATTAATTATAATTAATAAAGTGCAGAGGAGAAATAAGGAGAAAATATCTTATTGCAAAATATGCAGCTAAATTATCTGCATTAAAAAACCACCCTTTAAATGTAGTTTCTTCTGAATACATGGCAACAGAATGCAATTACCAACAAAGAGCACTCAACTTGCTCTCTAATTCCATTTGGGTACTAGCCTCCATAATATTCAGCTCTACCCAAGGATTATAAAACCACGTTGGTGCCATTATAAACCATGCATTGATATTTCACTGAAGAAAATCAGAAAAAGTAATTCAATTCCTATTGAATCAAACAAAAGTTTTTTACTTCTCTTAGAAAAGTTTCAGGACCATAAAATCTTATATACTGACGCTTCAAAATGTGAAAATTCTGTAGTGGGTTGTGCAGTGGTGACAGAAAACGAAGTAAGTCTCTTTAAGTTACCTCAAGTCTGCTCCGTTTTCACTGGAGAAGCAACTGGCAACTGCTATTAAGGAATCACTCCTACACTGCCTGGAAGCCGAACATGAAAAATCAGTAATTGTCACGGATTCAATGAGTGTATTACTAGCAATAAAAAACGATCAGTCTCAACATGTAACAATTTTAGAAATTATTGAGCTTATTTGGAAAATTCAAGAGAAAAACAATACGATTATTTTGATTTGGGTTCCTTCCCACTGTGGCATTTCTGGAAATGAAAGAGCTGATTCTGCAGCCCAGTTAGCAAGAATTAGTGGCGGTAATATTGTTAAAAACATCAACCTAACACCTAAAGAAGACTGGGTGAGGCATGTAAGATGCTCGATTCAAGCCAAGTGGGAAGAAAACTGGAAAACAAATAGGTCTAAATTGTAACAAGTAAAGACGAACTTCTCCGCTAAGTGGCAAACAAGTTGTAGGACGTCTAGAAAGGAAGAAATAATTTTGTGCCGCCTGAGAATCGGCCACTGTGAATTCTCACATGGCTACCTTCTCCGCGGTTTGGAGCCCCCTACCTGCGTCAACTGTCAGGAACCCAGGACAGTACAACACATTTTAGTAGACTGTCCACAGCTTTCATCTATAAGGGAGAGATTTAAAATTTCAAACACACTTCAAGAAATCTTACAAGATGATAACAAATCAGTGAAGTCTCTGTTGGATTTCTTAAAGGCTATCAGGTTTTATGGACGAATATAGGAGATAAATAATCGCAGATGGACTGCCAATGACCCTGAAGGGTAGAGACAATCAATCAAATAAATAAATGAATACCTAATTATTTTATTATTACACACCAATTCTTCTTCCTAATGATAACAAAAAACACAATGAATTATTAAGAATTAATCCTTTTATACACAATGTCTTCCTCACTGCCTAAGAATTATTAAAAAAAAAAAAAAAATTAAAAACTTAATTTCTCTCTGAAAAACAATAAGTCATGGATATCTGATTCTTCTTCGGCTCTACAGTCCATGATGAACCTCGGCCTCCCAGACAATTAGTCCCCAGCAATGTCGATCCAAAGCTTTTCATTTCCAGTTTGTCACGCCCATCTTTTCCAGTCCCCTTCCACGTCAGCAATCCAGCTCTTACGAGGGCGTACTCTTCTTCTCTCTCCAGGGAAGGTCGTCTGGGAAACTTTTTTTACCATTCTTGTGCCTGGCATCCTTTCTAGGTGTCCTAGCCAGCTGACCAGTCTAGATTTTATAAATCGTACGTTCACGTTGTATAAGATCTTCTATTTCCTGGTTATTCCTAATTCGCCATGCTTCTTGAGCGTACACAGGACCAAACACGCGCCTCAATATTTTCCTTTCGAAGATCCTTAATGCTTGCTGGTCAGCTGCTTTTAGTGTCCATGTCTCTGCGTCATAGCACACAACGGGTCTAATAAGAGATCTTTACAGCCTGAGTTTTTCTTTTTTTAATCTCATCGCTCATTATATTTTCGGAGTGAATTTCCGTGCCTATACATACGTGCCAATACACGAAGTTTAAAAACGAACAGTTTCAAAAGAGTGGTTGTCAAGAGGCAAGTTACACGACGTTTTTCTAATTCCAGAAGACGGAGATATGCATCCCGGTCTCTTGCCAGCGCTTTCATGGCATTAAGGCTATTTCCACTATTTTCCCTAGCCTGGAGATGTGGTCCGTCCATGGTAGTCTAGGCCTACCCTTGGAACATCTTCCGGTAGGCCTAGCTTCGAAGACCTTTTTTGGGTCACGGTCCTCCTCTATTCGGCAACCGTGGCCAAAACATCGCACCTGCTCCCCGTAGTATTCTGTAATATCTAATTCTGTCCCTCTAGTCTAGTAAAATAAGGGTTTACCGAAGAAAAAACTGCGGAACTATTATTCTCAACAGATCTTTATGTTTTTGGGGTGCTGAATCCGAATCTGAAGTTTGCTACCACGGCAACCATCGGCTTCATATTCAAAATCGCAAAAACCACCAAAAAAAAAACGTTATTTTTGTTTTTTGTATCTATAACACGATAACGAAGCTTTTTTCGAAGAAAGTCTTCAAATATTAATTGTAGCTGGAACTAGTACCTACATAATAAAAAAAAGAAATCGGACCATTCGCGAAGTTACGTTATTGGGAAAAATGGAGAAATTGGCCAACTTGCCGTCAGTCCCACAGCTCCACGAAAACACGTTTGTCGTACTCTTTTGGCTATAACTCTGATACTATTTGTCCGATACAACATTACTTTTTTTCATCTTAAAGCTGATTAAATTTACCATAACGATCTATAAATGAAGTTTTAATCAAACCCCGCTAATAAAAACGTACTGTTGTAAAATCCAAGTGTTCTTTGTCGCTCTAACTCCTCAAATATTTGTTCGATCCCAAATTTCTTTTTTCAATTTCCAAGCTGATTAAATTTGCTATCAGATGCTATATACGTGAATTATATTAAATGCTTTTACGGTGCTAATTATAAGTTACATATAAAGGATCTAATCGTAAATTTAACCAGCTTTTAGATAAAAATATTAAATTTTGAATCGGACAAATGGTTTTGGAGTTATAGCAAATAATGTGCCAAAAAAAACATGTAATTTACAAAAGTAAGTAATTTTCAGCGTGATAGCTTGTGTATTTCAAGAATTTTGATAAAAATTTCATATATAGGATCTAATTGTAAATTTAACCACCATTCAGATGAAAAAAAAAATTTGAATCGGACAAATACTTTCAGAGTTATAATGATAAATTGCCGAAATTCATGGATTTAACAACTGTGTCTGGTAAAATAATTTAAATGGTGTCTGGGATATTATATTATATTAGATATTATAACTCCGGAAGTATTTGTTCGATTCAAAATGTTTTTTTTTCAATCTGAAAGGTGATTAAATTTACAATTAGATCATATATATGAAAATTTTATCAGCGGAGCTGTGGGAATGACGGCAAGTTAGCCAATTTCTCCATTTTTTCCCAATTACGTAACTTCGTAAAAAATGGTCCGATTTCGGATTTCTTTTTTTCATTATGTAGGCACTAGTTCCAGCTACAATTAATATTTACAGACTTTCTTCGAAAAAAGCTTCGATATCGTGTTATAGATAAAAAAACAAAAATAACGGTTTTTTTAGCGTTGTTTTGCGATTTTGAATATGAAGCCGATTGTTGCCGTGGTAACAAACTTCAGATTCGGATTCAGCAGCCCAAAAAACATAAAGATCCGTTGAGAATAAAAGTTCCGCAGTTTTTTCTTCATCAAACCCTTATTTTACTGGACTATTAACCAACTTTTTAACTTAATCAAAATGACAATGTCCAAGACTCAGGCTAGTGTACTTGTCGGTAGCAGGATAAGCATGAAAATACATTTTGATTCTAGAGTTAGGCAAGGTGATGGCCTCTCAGCGGTGCTGTTTAATCTAGCCGTGCATAAAGCAATGAAGAATTTGGAGTCTAGTGGGACTTTGGCTAGTCAAACCTACCAAATTATTGGGTATGCTGATGATATTGTGGTCCTGGCAAGAAATAACTAAAAAATAACGGTTTTTAAAGCGTTTTTTTGCGATTTTGAATATGAAGCCGATGGTTGCCGTGGTAGCAGACTTCAGATTCGTATTGAGCACCCCAAAAAACATAAAGACCCGTTGAGAATATAAGTTCCGCAGTTTTTTCTTGAAAACGGCGTTTTGGAGCCTTATTTTACCGGACTATAAGTCATGGATATGCTTATCTAAAATCGAATGATTTTCCCAATTTATTTTTTAGAATTAAAAGGATACAATTACTTAAATTGATAATTAAATTAAATCAAGAATCAATGACTATTTGAAATAGTTGAGAGAAATTTGAGTGATTTTTTTTCATTTAAACCAATATAGCTCCTAAACGGTAGATCCTAGGGAGAAATGTTAGATAACAAAAAATACCCTCCACTAAATTTTGTATCAGTAAACTTTCGGCAAAGATTCGATCTGAGCAGTACCGACAGAGAATAGGTTTTTTTTTTTTTTCTGTAGGTTTTTCACTATAACTCCAAGACTATTTATCCGATCTAAAACTTATTTTTTCCATCCAAAATCTGTTTAAATTTGTTATCAGGCTATATGTATGAATTATTTTGATTATGCTCCGTAAAATATTACTAAAACCCATAACACAGCCCACTGAAAATATCAAAGTTGGGGTGTATTAGGTACTTATATTACTTGTATTTATTGTATTACTTGGGTGTGTTGCGGGACTAAATCAAAATTTCATATACCGGGTGAGCAATTCTTAGTGTTAAAAAAAAACAAAATCAAAAAATGGGTGAGACTAGATCAAAAATGTAGAAAAATGACGCATACCTCACCTTTCTATTCCAATCCGTTGCAGACGTACTATAAATCAAAGAGTTTTTTGAGGAAACAACGTTTTTTGCCATAAAAGCTGTAATAAAACATTCGGATAATCCCTTAATAGAAAAGTGCGTTTTGAACATAATAAACTCTTCATTGGAATAAAAAACAAAGAAAAAAATTATTGTTTAATCGAAAATAAAGGAAAACTGTCAATAAAGCGACACCAGATCAAAGGATTTTATGTTATTACATTTATTTATTTATTATTATTATTTCGGATTTATTTAATTACATTTTCTATGTAATGTTTAAAATCCAATGGTAATGAACAAACCTGAATGCAAATTGTGTTGAAGAATACCACTTTTTGAGGTGAATTTTATGGACAGATGAGTCTGTTTTTACAGGAGAAGGCATTTCTACCTATCCATGTATACCGTTCGTTTATATTTGTATTGCTGTCGAATAATGTGGAGGAGCACCATGGTGTTGGAGAAAGAGATTTAATATAAATCACATAGACAGGGTGAGTATGCCTTAGTGTAAAAAAAATGGGTGAAACTAGATCATAAATGCAGCAAAATTCCACAGACCTCACCTTTCTATTCCAATCCGTTGCAGATATACGATAAATCAAAGACTTTTTCGAGGAAACCACGTTTCAAGCTGTTATATCTCCATTTTTAAAAATATTTTTCAAATTTTCACCATATTTTCGGATTAAGCATAAAATTAGTTATAATAGCAGAATATTATAATTTTCTATAACCTTGAATTTTACAAACTTGGTACCTAAACAACAGCTTGATCTTCACCTTACTTGGGGAAGTCACAATGTCTTATATTACTTCAACGCTCACCGTTTATCGAAAAAACCATCTACAAAACTGCAAATCTCACAAAAACTTGAAAATTTAATCAGCTTTCGAATGATTTGTTAAACGTAATGATTTCGTTTCAATTTCATGGAGAAATTTACTTTTAAAACCGAAACAACATGGTGTTCTCATTTGGCAAACAAATCAGTAACTTGTGTAAATAACACATTATGATAATCCTTTAATGAAAATATGCATTTGTAACATAATAAGCTCATTCATTATTCATTAGAATAAAAGGTAAAGAAAAATGTTATTGTAAAAAATAAAGGAAAACTATCAATAAAGCGACACCAGATCAGAGGATCTTATATTATTACATTTATTTATTATTATTTAGGATTTATTTTATTAAATTTTCATTGTAAGGTTTAAAACCCAATGATAGTGAAGATGGACCTCGATTTTGCCGTTAGCTTCTGAATGCAGATGATATTGAAAAATACCACTTTTTGAGGTAAATTTTATGGACAGATAAGTCTGTTTTTACAGGGGAAGGCATTTCTACCTTTCCATGCGGGGAATCTTCTGTTTATTCATCTTTGTATTGCTGTCGAATCGTGTTGAAAAATCATAGTTTGCCCAACAGATTGATTGATAAGATTACTAAGATTTGTTAAAAAATATTTTACCAGAACTTCATCACGATATTCCACCTGAAGTTCGGCGAAATATGGTTTTCCAACACCATGGTGCTCCTCCATATTATTCGACAGCAATACAAATATGAACCAACGATATACATGGAAAGGTAGAAATGCCTTCCCCTGTAAAAACAGACTCATCTGTCCATAAAATTCACATCAAAAAGTGGTATTCTTCAACACAATCTGCATTCAGAAGCGGTTTGAGGTCTATGTTCATTATCATTGGATTTTAAAAATTACATTGAAAATCTAATAAAATAAATCCTAAATAATAATAATAATAAATAAATAAATGTAATAACAAAAGATCCTCTGATCTGGTGTCGCTTTATTGACAGTTTTCCTTTATTTTCTATTAAACAATAATTTTTTTCTTTCCTTTTTATTCCAATATAGAGTTTATTAGGTTTGAAATGCACATTTCTATTAAGGGATTATCCGAATGTTTTATTACAGCTTTTATGGTAGAAAACGTGGTTTCCTCAAAAATGTCTTTGATTTATCGTATATCTGCTACGGATTGGAACAGAAAGGTGAGGTCTGCGGCATTTTTCACACTAAGAGGTACTTACTATGTATAAGGCCTATATAAGGCTTAAAAACAATATATCATGAATACATCTATAATCTATAATCTGATGAGTAAACTGCCGGCAAATTTGCGAAACAAATAACACCAGCAGAGCTAAATTTTACATTTTTGAGTGTGAAAAACACACAAATCTTAAACAAGAGATATATTTACCCCAGCCAAAAGACATACCCATGTCAATAATTGAGATCGAAATTGGCAACAAATGCTCTTGAAGGTTCACTCTAAGTTATGGATACAACTGTGTTTTTGATATAATAATATTAAGATTAATATTATCTTTATTACTTTCTTATAATAAATAAGAATACAATGAAGTTTTAGTTAGTTTTGAAAATGATAGATAGAAGAAATGCCTATTAATAAATTAGCCATGAGTCGAAATAATGGGAGAACTCACTCAGCTGGAGAGGAACATAAAGTGTGATAACGAAAACGATTCGCTCCGAGAAGATTGGTTCGAGAACAACAGTTCGATTATGTTCGTTTATAAACTATCTCCGTTTATAGCCTACCTGAGGAACGGGTCTACTCTGGCCAAAACAGTTTACGATCCGTCCATCTTGCCTGCGAAAATAACCCAAGTGTTCACTCTGAGCAGATGTATTCACTCCCTTTAACGAGGAGCATCAGAGAAGGATTGCTGTCGTCGGCAAAACAATTCTAAATAAATTGTCTATTCTCTCAACCTTGTGCTATCATTTTGAAATTTACTACGCCTTGTACATAAGTGGAATTAGATAAAAGCGCAAGATGTCTTAAATCAACATTATTATTCCTAAGAATGCCAGATTTTGTGATAAGTTGTAACCTAGTCAAATAAGATGTTTTATACAGCAAATCTCGGAATGAAAGTAATGAAGACGAATTTTTGCATATACCTTTGTTTTGTCCTTCTAAATAAGGAGTGAAAAGTCACCGACCTGCATAATAGCATTTTTTTTTTTTTTTTTTTATATTAACATTATTCTGGGACTTACAGTCCCCTGCTTCAGTTATTACATACAGTCTCATATATATATATATATATATATATTTGAAAGTTATTCTAAGTATTTATTTAATTATTTACATATTTGCTGAAGGTTAATTGCCTAAAATTTACAGAAATAGATTATTTTTAAAGGAAGTTGCTTTACGAATAAAAGTAGTTAGGGAATCCCAGAAGGAGGTAGCTCGAATGATGAAGGATTTGTCAAAGGAAGCGGTTTTATGTGAGGGAATAAACAGGTTAAAAAGCTGGGATCTAGTGTTTAGGAGGTGGATAGAAGAACGCAGAGTTAATAAATCAAGTATATAGGAAGGTTTATTGGTTTTTAGAGATTGGAATAGGGTAGTACCCAGAAAGTATTGCAGTCGGAATTTAGGAAAAAATTCGGCAAGTAACGTGTGACCGCCAGGGGATCCCGAAGGTAAATGGGATGGAACAGTTCATCAGTCTCGAGATCACCAGGCAGTCCGCCATAAACCAACCAACCGTAATCAAAGCAAGAGAAAATAAGAGAGGACACAACAAGTTGACGGGTATTCTGGGAAAAGGAGGTCTCTTGAAACACATATGTCAGAACGCTAAATTTCCCGTCCTTTTTTGAAATCCACGTTTTTTGGTACATATTTTCCCTATAAATCTAAATCGTTTTGTCTGATCCAAAATTTAATTTTTTCATCTCAAAGCTGATTAAATTTACTATCAGATCATATATATATATATATATATATAGAATAGAATAGAAAATAATTTTATTCTGGGACCAAGTCCCTTAAGAATAACAAATTGTACATAAAGAAATGATATTAGTTACATCTGGTCAGAGACATGATGAAAAATAACACGAAAAAATAAAAATACAATAAAAATAAAAATAAAAAATAATAAAATAAAGAAGAAATATTAATATAACAATGATAATATATACCTAGATACTAATGTGATATGTGAACAGGAACATAAGAGAATATTCTACAAATGAGATAATAAATAGGTTATTTGAGACAATGCAAATTATATACAATATAAGAACCCAAATGTTGTATTCGGAATGAGAAAAAAAATTATATTATAAATATATTGTTAGTAAGCGTCATCTTGGATTAGGAGGAGGTACTGGAAGTAGAGGAATTTAAATGTTTTTAAAGATTTCGCTTGTCTAATATGAGAAGGAATGGAATTCCATAGGATGGTTGAGCGGTATAGGAAAGAGCGCTGGAATGTAGTGGTTCTATGGGATGGGGTATATAGATCAGATAGACGGGATCTTGTGTTCAGTGACTTGATTGCAGATCTGAATTGAAGCGCATTAAAAATATAGGAAGGATGAAGGGTGCTGATGATTTGGTAAAGGAATGATCCATGGAAATATTTTCTACGGAATGTGGGATAGAGCCAGTTTAATTCGGAATAGAGGAAGGAAACGTGGGAGCGCCTCGGTTTATCGAAGACAAATCTGGCAAAGCAGTTCATAATTAGTTTCAATCTGCCTTCGAGAACTGCCGAGAGACCACCATAAACTAGACAACCATAATCAAGGTAAGGGAATATTAGGGAGGATACTAGAACCTTACGAGTTGACTGGGGAAGAAGGTGACGGGATCGGTGGAATAATTTAAGTAGACCTATAGAACGGCGGGAGATTTGGGCAATCTGAGATTTCCAAGATAGGGTCTGATCAAAAATAATTCCAAGATTTTTAACAGAGGAGTAGAAAGGGATAGGATGATCATTTAGGATTAAGGGAGGATACTGGGTGTATGCACTAAGGAGGGAGCTAGATCCTATTATAATGGCCTGAGTTTTCTGTTCATTTAATTGTAATTTATTTAAGGTTGCCCAGGCACTAATTCTATTCAGGTCTTCCTGAATTTTGGCGAAAGCAGAAGGAAGCTCGGAAGGAGGAAAGGAAAGATAGATTTGGGAGTCATCTGCGTAGAGGTGATAGGAACAGTGCTTAATTGAATTAGGTAGATCGTTGATGTAGGTATTAAAAAGGAGAGGAGAAATGCTGGACCCTTGGGCAATACCAGAAGTAATAGTGAGAAAAGTGGATAAGGATTGGTTAGGTATTTTAACTGCTTGGGAACGGTGAGAAAGGAAAGACTGAAACCAGCGGATGGAACTGATAGAGAAATTTAAAGATTCTAATTTGGAAAAAAGGATAGAGTGGTCCAGGGAATCAAACGCTTTAGAAAAATCCAGAAGTATCAGTACAGTCAGTTTTTTTTTCGTCTATAGCAGTAAACATGTCATTTGTGATTTTGAGGAGAGCGGATTGTGTGGAGTAGCCGGGTCGAAAACCAGACTGTAGGGGATCGAGGAGATTGGATTCTTCAAGGAAGTTAGATAATTGAGATTGTACTAATCTTTCTAAGGGTTTAGAGAGGTTAGATAAGATGGAAATCGGGCGATAGTCTTTAGGAGATGTGGGATTCAATGTTTTATTTATAGGATGAATTAGGGCTTTTTTCCAGGGGGTAGGGAATACTGAATTTTGAAGGGAAAAAATTGTATATAAATAAGAGGACTGGTGTGATTTCGGGAAGACATAGTTTTATCAATTTTATAGGGATTTCATCTATGCCGGTAGAATTGGAATTGGACTTCATTATTGAGGAAATAAGTTCAGAGGGGGAGATGTAGGAAAAATAAAAATTAGCATCGTTGTATGCAGGAGCTGAGGTAGAATGGGAGGAAGGGTGAGGACAATCGGAAGAGAAGGAAGAAACAAAATATGAATTTAGTTCTTCAGGAGAAACAGGATAGGTAGATGGAGATGTGCGTGAATCGAGAAGGGAAAGCTTACGGAGGAGATGCCATTTCGATTTGGAATCAGGAGCGGAAGAGAGGGCTTCATGGAAATAAGATGATTTTGCTCGACGAATCGAGTCTTGTGTCAAGTTACGAAGCATCCTGAAAGTTTGGTAGTCGTCAGTTATCCTCGTGCGTCTGAATCGTCTGCGTGCTGCATCTCGATTTCGTTGGAGCTGTTTGATTTCTGGACTTATCCAAGGAGCAGGAGGACGACGAAAGGAGGAGGATTTGAGAGGTGCATGGATGTTAAGGATATTTAAGAGGTTTGTGGTGAGGATGTTTACCATGGAGTCAATCGAGGAGGAGGTATAAATTTCAGTCCAGTTCTGAGCTTCAAGGTCTGGAAGGATCTTTTCACGGGTTAGGGATTCTATATTGCGGAAATCAATAGTTTTCGGGCTAAAAGAAGGTGCTTGGATATTGTAAGATATTCGGATTAGATCATGGGAGGATAGGAAAGGAACAGGTAACTGAGAAGAAGCGAGGAGGTTCTTTTCTGAGTCAATAATGAACAAGTCAAGCCAGGTATCAGATGACGAAGTGTGGTGGGTAGGGGAGAACGGAACTAAAAAGAGATGTAGGGAAAAAAATAGGTTTTCGAGGAACAACTTATCACGTGAGTCAGAGAGGAAATTGGAATTCAGGTCTCCTGAAATGATGATATTGGTATAGAAAGGAACATAATTGTATAGGGAAGTTTCGAAAGATGAGTCAAAAGGAACATGAGGAGGGCGGTAAACTACCACGTATAGGAGATGGTGAGTTTTGTAGGAAATTTCTACAAAAAGAAACTCGATTTGGGGTAGATCAGTAGGATTTGAGCGGTCAAGGATTCGGAACTTGAGGCCATCATGGACAAACAAACCCACACCCCCGCCAGTCCGACCTACTCGGTCGTGGCGGATAAGTGTGTAGTTAGGGAGGGAAACTAAGGAAGAGGGAATGAAAGGTTTGAGCCAAGTTTCAGACACTGCAATAATATGGTAGGAATTTCGGGAAAAATATTGAAGGAATTCATCATAATGAGCGGGTAAGGATTGGGCATTTATGTGACAGGTAGTTAGGATGTTGGTCATTTTGAGGAGATGGGGAAGTAAATAGTATCTGATAGGAAGACGCAAACTTTTAGGTAACTGGTTGAATACCAATAATAGAATTTAGTAAAAAATAATAGTGATATAAGGCAACAGTTAGATTCTAATAAAATATAATATAAAATAATAAGGAGAATACTATTAGAGTTATGACATAAAAATGAAAAAAAAAAAAAATGACAATAGCTAATAATAAAAATACGAAAATAAATTTAGATTTACTAGAATAAAAGAAAATTAATGTAGAATAATTAAAAAGTAAAAATATTAATAGATATAACGAGAGCCGTAGAGCAATATATATAGTCCGTGAAAAAGTCCGATGTAGGCCGACAAGAAGATGAGGACCGGTAAGTCAGAAGGCGTCGAGGTCTTGTTGCTGATCAATGATAACCACTGGGTGGCCATCATCTTTACGGCATCGCACCCTCCCGGCGGTGAACCAAACATATTTGATTTTTCCCCCGCTAGTCTCTTCTGTCTGGCGAGCCAGTATAAATGTCTATTTGTTGGAGTCATCTCCTCGCCAAGATATACGCGGTGAGAGTCATTCTCCTGCCACCCCATATCCCTCGTCGAGAAATCTCTCCTAACTTTTCTTTTTTGTAAGAGCTCATCTCTTAGAGTCTGCCTCACGAAACGAACTATCACAGGTGGAGGTCGAGTATCCTCTTTCCTTGGTCTGCGGCGCTCAATCTGGTCAATATCCTCTATACTCAACTTCAGACCCAGACCTGCCCCTACGCTTGTCACTATAGCCGCAGGTGTTTCCCCCGAACGAATTGGGATCCCGCGAATTTCTAGAATTACGGAGTAATCCCTGCTCAGCCCTATTCAGGCGAATACCAAGCTCTCCTACTTTCGATTTTAAATTAGAATTTTCCACTGTCAATTCTTCCATCCGTTTAGACTGCGCTTCTAAATGTTTTTCAATTTTAGTAAGCCTGTCATTTAATTCAAAACTTAGCTCACCATATTTATCAATAGAAGATTTCAAATCTTTTATATCTTCGTTGACCTTCGCGCCGAGCTGGTTGAATGGCTTAAGTAAATCGGAGCAAGTGGGTTCATTTGATGGAGGACTAATTGATTTTTCAATAGATGATTTATCTGAGCATTTTGTACAGCACCATGTTTTTTTTTGATGATGATTTTATTGCCTCAAAATCTTTATCCGTTATTTGACTGCATTTACTATGATAAATTATACGGCATTTGCAACAGACAACGATTTGTTTGTCGTCACGAGAGATCTGGGATTCACAAATAGAGCATAGACCCATTTTAAAAAACTATTTAAACAAAAAATAAAATAAATAAAAATATTTTATTCGATGTAAATATTGACGTAAACGCTAGCGCCGGTCTAGAAACAGTCTTAATACCTTAGGGATTGAGATATTATGACTCACTGTAGCACAGAGGAATGTTATATTATATATTGTTTCTTGGTCTTACCTCGATTATGGTGAGAAAATAACCACACAGCACTTAACAGAAATTAAACAATATTCTAATGTTTAACATAAATAAAAAACAAAAACAACAACAACTAAAAACAACACTTTTGAGAGGGAGAAAAATACAGAGCAGATGTGAGCAGGTTGCCGTCTCTGGCCAGACTGATATTTTGTCTGATAGTTTGTAAATATATATATATATATATATATATATATATATATATATATATATATATATGTAATTTAAATTAAATTCCGTGAATAAGATGATACACAAATTTATATTGAAAGAATCAATAATTTAAACATAATGTGACCAGTCGAGTTAGGTACTACTTTCATCGTTGTTTTTACCTTGAAATCCACCTCCTAAAAACAGAAGAACCTCTAACAATCTTCCGTAAACTGCTTTAACTATACACCTATCGCAATAGTTTCATTAATTTTGATGACTTTTTTCCTCCTAGAATTCCTCAGATTCAGTGCCCAATAAAACATAAAAATCCGTTAAGAATAAAACTTCGGTAGTTTTTCTTCAGCAATCCCTTATTTTACTAGACTAATTGTAAAACTACGAAACCAACCAGTAGGAAATTTTAACTACATCGTTATCATAGTTCTAGGAAGGTTTAGAAATAATAAAATTGTAAATTTTCTACGATGTGTGGAAGGAAAGATGTTTGCTACACTGTCTTAAATCTTTATGGTTAGAAATTTAAATCCAATGAGATGAAATCAATAAAATTATTTCTGCGGCACTAAAAATTACTTTACTAATCAAAATATAGATTTCTTGCATTTTGATATTGTGTGTAACAATATTATTCATGGGCCTTACCAGGTATGCAAGTTTAAAATGTCGTTTTAATTCCAATAGAATGCGCTCTTAGCCTATTGAAGGATTTGCTTATCTCTAAACGCTATTTTGTTTGTTAGTCATTTGTTTACAAAAGTCAGTTGTTTTTAAGTCGTTTACGTGGACGTATCATACCTTTCTTTGGTGTTAAAAATGTCTAATTTTAAGCCAAATAAAGAGCATTTGCGGCATGTCATGATTTTTTTTATTTAATCAAAAGAAAAAGGCATCCGAATGTCATCGAATTCTTGTTGAGACTTATGGCGATGTTGCTCCAACCGTCAGGACATGTGAACGTTGGTTTCAAAGTTTCAAACGTGGTGATTTTGATGTTACTGATCAAAAACGAGAAAATCGACCAAAAAAGTTTGAGGACTTCGAATTGCAATCTTTATTAGACGAAGACAATACCCAAACCCAACAAATGATGGCAGAAACAGTTGAATGTCACTAGGCAAGCCATTTCCGATCGCCTGAGAGCTATGGGAAAGATTCAAAAGGTTGGAAAATGGGTTCCACATGAATTGGACGAACGACAGATGGAAAAAACGAAAAACTGTGTGCGAAATGCTGCTTTTACGCCACGAAAGAAAGGGTTTTTTTGCATCGAGTTGTAACTGGCGATGAAAAATGGATTTATTTTCAGAATCCCAAACGAAAAAAATCATGGGTAACGCCAGGACAACCATCCACATCGAGTGCAAGACCGGATCGTTTTGGGAAGAAGACAATGCTGTGTGTGTGGTGGGATCAGAAGGGAGTAGTCTACTACGAGCTTTTCAAACCCGGCGAAACAGTCAATACCGAGCGCTACCGACAACAAATAATCAATTTGAGTCACGCATTGATCGAAAAACGCCCAGAATGGGCTCACAGGCACGCCAAAGTCATTCTTCAGCATGATAACGCTCCTGCACATTCAGCCAGATTGACTAAGGAAACGATTTCTTTCGCTTGGTTGGGAACTCCCCCCCCACCCGCCGTATTCACCTGACCTGGCGCCTTCTGATTATCACCTCTTCTCATCGATGGGACACTCATTGGCGGAGCAACACTTCAACAATTTCGAAAACGGCTCGATGAATGGATTTCAAATAAAGATGAAGCATTCTTTTGGAATGGTATCCATATATTGCCCGAGAGATGGACAAAATGTGTAGAAAGCGAGGGTCAGTACTTTGAATAAAATATATTATACTTTTTTTTAAATGACTGTGTATATATTTTAAGAAATAAACGACATTTTAAACTTGCATACCTGGTATAGTTGTAAGCACTGAAAATGCAGTCCGTTATTAGTCCATTCAATGAGTGCTGAAATGAGGGGTGTAGAGTGCATGGAATATGCGATTATTGTTTGCCTCAAAGCTTCGTTAGGAGTAGATAGAAGATAACATACTAAAAGTCCCCGCCCCTGGGAGGTGAGCTAACGGTAGGAGGAGTGGAGAAGTTCCTATTTTTGAGTTTTTCGGTTATATCTTGAAAACGGTAGATTCTAGAAAAATATGTTTCAAATCAAAATTAAAGCTAATTAAATTTACTATAAAATTAATTTTATACATATTTGTCGAACTTCCAACAGTTTTCGAGATATACGCTATTGAAAATCGATAATTTTCGCAAAGAATTAATTTTTACCTCACTTTTTGTCAAAAATTTGCTTCAAGTGCCAGAAACTTATATATGAAATTAAAGTAAAATTTAATGTTCTACAACTTTTATTCCGAGATTTATGCTGCTTAAGTTTGGGCATTAAGGTATATGGAACCGATAGAGGTTATTCAATCACGATTTATAAAGTCACTCTTCTGGCAAAGAAACACTCCCAACTTCATAGTAGAAGAAGAAGAAGAAGAAGAAGAAGAAGAAGAAGAAAAATGAACTTTATTCTGGGACTATTTATTAATTATAATAAATGATAATAATAAATAATAATAAAAATTGATTAATAATTAAATTATGAGTTACAAAAATAAATTAAGGAAACTTGTAATAGGATACATCTTATGTGTACTATTATAATGTATATAACTTAAATATTCATGTTTTACATTTGCTCGGAAGATTGAAGATCCAGGAGGTAAAGAAATAGATGTTGTTTAAAGCTAGTAAGAGTGGAGCTTTTTCGAATTGTGACGGGCAATGAATTCCATAAAGAGGAAGCACGGATAATAAAGGATTTTTCGAAGGATGCAGTTCGATGAGCCGGAGTGTATAGGTTGATGGGTTGGGTTCTAGTATTTAAGAGGTGAACGGAGGAGCGCAGAGTAAGGTCATGGATAGAGCGGGTTTTTTGGTTTTTAAGGTGTGGAATATGATAGCACCCAGGAAGTATTGACGTCGAAAACTGGGGTAAAGCCAACCAATTTCAGAATACTTATGAGATATGCGAGAACGTCTGGAGATCCCGAAAATAAATCTAATGAAACAGTTCATTACTCTTTTACATCTCATCTCAAGCTCATCAGACAGTCCTCCATATACTGTGCATCCGTAGTCAAAGTTAGGGAAAATGAGTGATATTACTAAAAGTTTTCGAGTACTTAATGGTAATAAATCACGGTAATGTGAGAGTTGCTTAAGAATAAAAATAGATTTCCTCGTCATTTGAGAGATATGGTTATTCAAAGCAAGATGTTGATCGAAAATTATAGTACGGCTAGAAACGTGTCGCTACCCAATTAAAGTACTTCTTATAAAGAAAACTAATGAACTTGTGGAGAAAAATCTCAAATATGTCCGAAGACAGACTTCCGCGGGTTTCCTTTAACAGGCTTATTGAGCTTCATAAAATAAGAAACAAGCACGAATTGGGTTACGCATTGACTTCAATTGGGTTACGCAAGTGAGATCAATCTTCGAATCACTAGCTTGCAAAGATGAATTTTTACGTATTGAGGGAAATTATTTGATACGACAAAAAGATGATATTTTGCAAAAAATAACGACCCAATTTTTGTCCATAGATATCAACAGGGCTTTAAATTCAGCCGCTAATCCAATCTACATGCCATATATTAGTAGTTTTAACATTGGAGAACCAGAAAAATATTTAACATTTAAAGTTGGCTTCCATAAAGTGAGAATTGCCAGTCATCAAGCTGTATCTGAAGAACACGACAATTTCACTTGAAGGAAACAAAAATTGTACTTTCTGTGAACATTTTGTGGAGGATTGCATGAGTCACCTGCTACTGCACTGCTCTAAATTCAATGAGCCCAGGAAAACTCACTTGCAGAGCTTTATCACGAACACCAATGACATTGTCAATGTTAAAAATATTTTAAATATTCCTGACATCGATAAACTAAACAGTTATAATTATATCAGTAAAATATGAAAACCAGTACTTAAATTTTTTATATGTGTCCATACAAATCTGTATAAACTTATCAGCTCATTAATGGACTTAAATATTCAACCGAGAGAACTCTTTATTTTTATTTTTTCGGTAACGGTTCGGATCGGCGACACCAACCCCTAAACCCGCTCAGAATACCTTTTATCGATTCTAACCTTGTTCCGATATATTTCGATGT
This sequence comes from Euschistus heros, assembly GCA_003667255.2. Classification (NCBI taxonomy): domain Eukaryota; kingdom Metazoa; phylum Arthropoda; class Insecta; order Hemiptera; family Pentatomidae; genus Euschistus; species Euschistus heros. The sequence continues at coordinate 27,913 of RCWM02000452.1, read as the reverse complement.
TCTAGTCGCTGCTTTTAGAGGAGAAAGGTTATTCTCCTACATTTACTGAAAAACTCTAAATCCCTGTTCAAAGTAATATTAACTTCTGTTTACCTTCTAATATTAAAATGAGAAATAAGAAATATTAAAGTGGAAATAAGGAAATATCGAAATATAAGACACTAAATCAATTTTGAATTAATATTAATTTAAACAACAATTAATATACTACTGAACCACCAGTAAAGTTAATTCCTGATGAACTTTCTCTCAGAGAAGTGAAAATAACAAATCATAAATATAAAAAAGACAGAATCCTTAAGTATTTATTTGGCATAACTCCTATTTATTTAACATTTGTAGCTACATGTTTCGGTGATAATGTTCCATCATCAGGCTTCGAATTTTTTTTAAAAACACATTAATCTATAACATTATACCAATAGTTCTACAATTATATAGTAATGTGTTATTTACCTCTTAATCTATGATTATTTTCACATTGTCAATTCTCCATGTTATAAGCCATTATATAATATAAGACAGAATCCTAGTTGAAAGTGAAGATGTTAATTTCTGCTATATTTTCTCATGGGAAGTGGAAATAAGAAAACATAAAAAACCTGTGATATACTTTCTCACATTTATTTATAAACTGATATGTTTTATTGAATTAATTATACAATCTGTCCCACTTTAGAACAAAAAGTAATATGGATGACAAAGAATCCATTCACAAAATATCTATACTGAAATTTTATCACTTAAATTGATAGAACAAATATAAATATGTAAAACACCAAATCCATGTACAAATTAATCTTCTTAAGTTTTATAACACTTTTACACATAAGATTAGATGAAATAAGAAAACATGAATTTATAAAACACTTAATCCTTTATGAAACTCATTTTGTGAACTTCTGTTTCACTTATTTAGATTTAAGAAGTCTAAATATCAATATAACAAACTAAACAACACAATCCAAGTTGAAACTGTAGAAGTGATTGTTTACATGTGAGGTTATAGGAATGAACTATCGAAAAATGTAAACTCGAAGTGAAGCGTAAGGATCGAACTGGTCGGTGTAGCGCGGGTCAACCTAGTTTGGTGGTGTCGCCGATCCGAACCGTTACCATTTTTTCTATAATTTATTATTAGATTAATTCATGTATTTGTATGTAAAAAGTGTATTTTTATTTCGTATTCTTTCCCATTATTTAAATAAATTTAGAATTGTCTGAGAATGTACCAGACTCACATTTGTACGAGAATTGTCTTTTATAAATAAAATGATTATCTATCTATCTATCTATCAAATTTTATTCTGACGTTTTTTCTGAGAAACGATCATGGAAGGCACTAGAAGGAAATGTTTGACAAGTATTATGGAAAATTTTTAATTGAGTATTATTTCTTCAATGATATTTTCACGCATAGCAGTAACTTTTAACCTGGTTGAAATTGCACAAGATTAGATGGTTGAAAATTACCTATAAGCATAAGTGGACGTCCAATTTTGAATTTAAATGTTAGAGAATACTTCAACTTTTACTAGACAAACGTTCAAAGCTCCCAATTAATTACAAAAGACTCATATACATGACTGTGATTAGACCTATTTGGACGTACGGAGTTGAGCTTTGGGGCTCCACTATACCATCCAATTCATCTCGTATTCAATCCTTAGAAGAAGAAGAAGAGAATGAACTTTATTCTGGGACTACTTGTCCCCTAAGAATAACATATGATTACAGTACATAGGACAATCATCTGGCTTTGATAATTAATTATAATAAATAATAACAATAGATAATAATAAAAATTGATAAAGAATTGAATTATATGTTACAAGATAACTGTGACATCTTGTAAAATGATACATCTTATGTATACTATTATAATGCATATTACATAAATGTTCACGTTTTACATTAGCTCGGAAGATTGAAGATCCAGGAGGTAAAGGAATAAATGATGTTTAAAGGAAGTAAGAGTGGATCTTTTTTGAATTGTGATGGGCAATGAATTCCATAACGAGGAAGCACGGATAATAAAGGATGCAGTTCGATGCGCCGGAGTGTATGGGTTGATGGGTTGGGTTCTAGTATTTAAGAGGTGAATGGAGGAGCGCAGAGTAAGGAGGTCATGGATATAGGTGGGTTTTTTGGTTTTCAAGGTTTGAAATATGAGAGCACCCAGGAAGTATTGACGTCGAAAACCGGGGTACAGCCACCCGATTTCAGAATACCTGTGAGATATGTGAGAACGTCTGGAGATCCCGAAAATAAATCTAATAAAACAGTTCATTACTCTTTTACATCTCATCTCGAGCTCATCAGACAGTCCTCCATATACTACGCATCCATAGTCAAAGTTAGGAAAAATAAGTGATGATACTAAAAGTTTTCGAGTACTTAATGTTAATGAATCACGGTAATGTGAAAGTTGCTTAAGAATAAAAATAGATTTTCTCGTGATTTGAGAGATATGGCTATTCCATGCAAGATGTTTATCGAAAGTTATTCCCAGATTTTTAATGGAATTTTGGAAATGAATTGGACGGTTTTTTAAGAAAAGCAGTGGATAATAGGGAAGAGCTTTTAGGTGAGGTTTTCACCCAATGAGAATCCTTACAAAGTCCTTCGTAAAGTCCTCAATGCTCCTTACTTTGTCACCAATAAACTTATTCATAAAGACCTTAATGTTCCATATGTTGCTGATTTAGCCCACACCAGATACCTATCCTTTCATAGTAAGCTCCATAATCACTCAAATCCGTTAGCCTCTCAACTTGCTTCCCACTCCATTCCTGATAATCCTCCGAAACGTCTGAAACGAAGATGGCCTAGAGCAGGGGTTCCCAAACTTTTCTGTACCACGCCCCCTTTTGTTGAAATGAAAGCTTCTCGCGCCCCCGCCCCTTAACAATAAATTGTATGGGCCAAGGAAAAAAACAAAAACAAATAAGTATTACATTGAAAACAAAACATTTATTTATACTGCCATAAGATACAACAATACCAGTTTTCATAAAATACAAAAATTATTAATAAAAGAAAAATAGATTAGGTTGGTTAGTGAGATGGATGGGCTTGCATTTTCTTTACTAGTATGTCTATTCGTGGCTGAGGCTTAGTAAGTGCACAACGCAAGTCACTAGCAACATCAAGTTTATTCCGATACATTGTTTTAATTGCCACAAGTGTTGAAAATGCTTTTTCGCACTAATAGGTCCTTGAAAAAGGCAAATATAAACGAAAAAAACTAGGAGAAATGATACACTAGGATACACTTTGAAATATTTTAAACAAAATGAAGGTTTGTCCATTATATCAAAGTTGTATTTGGCAGAGGAATCATGTTTTTTTTCCAAAGCATTTTCTTGAATTGATTTAAGCAGGGAGTCTATGTTGACATGGAATAGGTTAGTTGACATTCTGTAAATTCTATCTTCACAAGTTTTTGGGAAGTATTTCTGGAACTGTTCAATCAGGCCCTCCAAATGGTTTGGTATTTGGATTTTTCATAAATGTCCTTGAAGTGTGTTTCTTCTGAGATTGACTCTACTTTAGGGAAATTTGAATAATTGCAGGGGTTTGCTGATATTTTACGCCTCCAAAGTTGCAATTTTTTAATACACATACATGTTGATCGTATCACGATTGATGAACTATATTTGAGTCTCCACCCTGCAGTTTTAGGTTAAGGCTGTTCAACGAGTCAAAGATGTCTGACAAACAAGCCAATATTACTTGGGTACAAGTTTTTAGAAGGCCACGTTTAGTTCATTTTGCTTTTGATGTTCCAAGAAGGTGAATACTTCATCTCGAAGCTCAAATAATCTTGCCAACATGTTTCCTTTTGAGAGCCATCGTACTTCTGTATGAAATAGCAGTGTTTTGTGATCACTTTCTAAATCTTCACAAAGAGTTTTAAACAGTCGAGTATTCAACGCACCGTTTTATGTAATTCACTACTTTAATACACAACTTTAAGACAGCATTGAGTTCATTTGGAAGGGTTTTTGCTGCCAAAACCTGTCGATGTATAACACAATGTATCCCAGTCACATCAGCATTTTTCTCTCTTACTAATTGCACAAAACCTGAGCGAGAACCAAGCATTGAAATCACGCCATCCGTACATACACCGATCAGTTTTTGCCAAGAGAGTTCATGTTTGTCAAAAAAGTCTGACACTGCTTTCATAACATCAATAGCTTTTGTCGTGGTTCCCAACTCTGTAGAGAAAAAATTTCAAAATTAAGTGTCAAATGACGCATTTTTAGGCCGTTTTAACTCTTAATTAACATGGTCCGTGAGGTTTTGAATACCGGGCAGTCCCTAATTAAATTAATGATCCCAGCCACTTTGACAATTAATTTGGTCCACTCTATGACGTATGAACCCATTTTTAAATTGACACCAGAGGCCTATTTCATAAAGATAGAAGTACAACTCTACAGCTACAATTCCAAAAAAACCTTGACATTTGAGCTCCCATAGGTCGGTTTCAAGGTTTTTTTTTAATTGTAGCTGTGGAGTTGAACTTTTTACTATTTTTTTTATTATTTTGAAAAACTGTATTTAAATTGAAATTTTTGCTCCCGTAAAAATTTGCCGGCACCTGCTACGTTCACTGGGCGACAAAGTCATGGAACTGGGCGACACAAGTGTCGCCCAGTTTATATGTTATTTTATGCTATGCTGTAGAAAAAGAGTAGCTCGTCTTTCATTTTTTCGTTTTCAATATACCGAACATAAACAATTAACTGAGAACATTGTGCTATGTTTTTTAAAATTTACAATTTTAGAAAGACTACATAAATTTAATTTAATGTTCAACTTATCTCGCGCCCCCCCCCCTGACATGTCCTTACGCCCCCCAGTTTGGGAACCAATGGCCTAGAGACCTTCTAGTGTAGAAGTTTTAATAAAGTGCTACTGATGAGTAGTTCTTTTTAAGTTTTAACATGTTATAATCGTTGTCAATACATTTACTTGATGTATATAATTAGGATTGATGAATTAATTGCCACTTCTATTGAGATTTGATGTATATATTCTGTACAGTTGTAAATTTCAATAAATGTATATATGGTAAATAAAAAAAAAATAATGTATGAGTTGGTAAGATGGATAGAAACTAATAAGAAACTCTTGCGGATATATTCCAGTCAATAAACACATTGTAGAGTGCATGGAATATACCATTATTTTTAACCTGTGCTTTGATACAAGTTGTATTTAATTGATAAACAAATAAAACTTTATTTATTAGTCAAATTTATCTAATAATTCTTTTATTTATCATAATTCTTTTATTATGAGAACGGGTTAAGTGAATGAAGATGCTTGTAGAATAATAAATTTCGAAAATAAAAAGTATGATACATCCTATTTGATAAGCCTTGTATGCCATAAAACTTTAGTAATAAGAATAAAAAAAAAATACTATAAAAACAGCCGTAAAACTACTTATACTTAAGTATCACGTGGAATAAAACCCTAGCTCAAGTTATTTTATTATGGGGCTATAAAGCTGTAAAGTTATTACCTTAATATTATTGAGCTGAAGGTTTGGAACAGCGGCCACCTGAGTGCCTCCTCTCGTCGGGAAGTCCTTCAAGTTCAAGTCGGGCAGGGGCTTCGTCTGTCGTTTGTATTATTGAATCATTGTAAACTGTATTGTATTGTCGACGTGGTGCCATCTTGTATAATTTTTTTTTTTAAACTTTTTCTTTTGAATAATTACAAGCTGCCCGAAGAACAAGGAGTAATATGGACGGCAAAGATTCATTCACGTAGTATTTAAATTGATACAAAATTAAGTACCATAAAACGGCCTGACTTTGCACCAGTGTAGTTAACTTTGCACCAAGCTCACTAAAAAGTTTCAGTTGAAGAAAACGTGTTTTGCTGTTGTCTATATGAGGGATGTTATGACAATAATGATTGGGTCTAGGGAATTTTCACGCTGATCCTAGTTAACTCTCATGTTTTATAACAGTAAGTTGATTGTAGTGTTTCAACAGGTCTGATTCCTTTGTGTGATAAAGTCTTGCTTTTAACAACTAAATATTTCTCAAATCGATTAGGTTTTGCATTAATTTTATCCATAATTATTAAAATTTAAATATATGGTATTCATTTTTCTCAAAATATTTGCCAAAAGTCATGGTATTTGAAAATAAAATAGAATCCCCTTTTGGATATGAATTAGGAATGACTTTGCACCAAGTATATTCTGTCTCAAAGTGACCTCCCAGTGGGAAGAAGTCTTAGGCAGCAATGATCCTCCTAAAAATATTAATAAACGAGGATATTAAGAATCTGTGTGCAATTTATTTTATAGGTATCGTTTAGTTCCTTGTTTGCCAAAATTATAGTTGTTTACGTTATCTAGGCATATTTTGTTGGTGTGTTCTTGTATTTTCTATCGTTCCTCAATAATCCTTTAAAAATCGTGCAATTTTCTTTCTCATTTCAATGAAAACATTGTGATTTACAATCGTTTCCTTTAACAAAATCCTTAGAAACAGAGGAAAAAAAAACACTAGGCTAATCTCCAAACACTATCAAGAAATGACTTGCATCTCATAACTACTATCAAGCTTTGACTTTGTTCCAGAATACGTTTCTAATGCTTTTTTAATTGAAAAAATATTGTGGTGCAGAGTCACGGATTGACTTTGCACCAAAGTTTAGAAACAATGAAATTGATTATAAGTTTTGTAAATTTTGCGGTACCAAGATTATGCGATGAATCAACAACATTTTTAAGTTTATTATTCAAAGCAGATATTTTAATACATGCATTTTAAACATTATTAATAATAGGTAGTCAAAGAATGAAGTTCAACAAAAATGGTGCAAAGTCACGCCGTTTTACGGAAATAGAATTAAAATATAACAGCTTTTAAATGCACAAGAAATAAAATAAAATTTAAAAAAACAAAATAAAGTACAAAATAATTGGGGGGAGGCGCGGTAGCTGAGTGGGTACAGCGTAGGGTTGGGCGATAGTCGATAGTTAGCACTATCGATAGACCGATACTATCGGTTGAGAACTATCGATTGCTATCGATAGTTGCTTCCTTTTTTCCCAAAAGTATTCATTAAAGAATTTCAACTAATTTAATTAAATTCAATTATCTACTTAATATTTTGAAATTTTCAGGATTATAAATTATAAGATTATGTCATAAAGATGACAGGGAAAAACTAATTTATTTGAATTTTAAAAGAGTATTTACAATTCACATACTTACAATAATAACGAACAAATAAAATCTTCTGAAAAGAAAAATAACGAAATAGTTAATTTCAAGAGTCAAGTATGCTCCTTGAGCCGCATATTCTCCCCCCCCCCCCCCAAAAAAAAAAAAAATGCTTTCCTTTGGGTTAATCTATGAGAGAACCCTTGAGCTCTATGAATTTCGAATTAAATTTCAAAAGAACTCGACTCTGGACAGAGACAGATCAGCATAATTCCGAGAGTTTCATAACTTGAGGGTAAAAAAGATCTGACCTATAAAAAAGGCATGACCTATCGATATATCGATATTGAATATCGACTATCGCCCAACCCTAGTACAGCGCTTGACTACCATGCTCCTGGGCCTGAGTTCGAGTCCTACTGAAGGTAGAAAATTTATATTCTGTCGTTTCAGCCGTGGGTCGAATTCGAGCTCGGGAGATACGCTTGGGGCACACCCAGCCTCTTAAAAAGTGATCACCCTTAATTGGGGGAAAGATGGTTGAGCGTGAATTCTGGCCAAATCACCACCTCCTTTCACTAATACGCACCAAATTTTAACCATAACATCTTCATAGATCCAGAAAGGTTTAGCATTGATAAAAAAAAATAATGGCACCGACTCCAAAAATAACTCATCATGAATTGTGAATACGTATATAACTATCGATAATTTTGTTGATTGTCGTTTAATGCTTTTTGTTTGGAAGCAATCAAAATATTATTTTTTATTTTTTAGTTCGTTTGTATATATAGGTTTAATCTTGAAGTCGGTTTTGTTTTTTTTTCTAAAAATTATTTTTGTTTTTCCCTTTTTAGTGGTGAGTGTATTTTTGTTTATACAGTCAATTATCGATCTTCAACCTACCCTGAAAAATAGTTGGACTTACTGTACAAAGACTTATCGAGGTTATTATTCCACTTATCTTCATGCAAATGGGAAAATTGAACACAAAATAGAAGTTGAAACCATTACGTATATTTTTCATTAATGGGTATGTGAATGTTGTTTGTACATACATATAAAATCATTGATACAGAAATAAGATGGAACAGTGATTTTTGTTAATTGTTTTTCTTAAAAAGTGCTTAGTTGATTTCAAAATATTTCTTATGGGACCACCTCTGAAGTATGCCCTACCGATCTAAAAAAGAATCATTAAAATTGATTCAGAATTGACGGAGTAATCGCTTATCATAAAAAAAATAAATAAATAACTCAATAAATAAAAAATAAAAATACTGACGAGTTGAGAACCTCTTTTTTGAAGTCGGTTGAAAATTGGCCTTATGCTTATACGTAGTATTTAAACTCTTAATCGGTGCAAATTTAATCAGGGTAAAAATGACTGCTATAATTGAAAATATGAATGCTATAAATAAATACCAAATGATGCTCAATTGCATACTTAAATAAAATATTTTAATTGATAAACAATTATAATTTCAATTATTAGTCAACATTGTCTATGTTTTTTCTTATGAAGCAGGGCGAAGCCGCGGCGAGGGATCGAGTTAATAATATATTTATGTTTTTAAAATGCAATTGATAAGAATTATAGAATCCGTTAAATTATTTAATCTAAATTTATTAAATGTTTTATGAAGGGACAAGAGATGAGACGACTGAAATCGAACCTTAGTTAGAGAACTGCGCAGGCGCGCGTGCGTGTAAGTCTTCCTAGAACGTGGTAAACACACGTGCCTCTCTACAAATGTTATCAGCTTTTTATATTATTTTGCACTAAAATTATATAATGAGGTAAATCAGTTAGAACATAATATGAAATATACATAGGATTGATAATACAGTTTATTAAAATAAAAAAACAAAAATATATTCATTCAGTTCAAAATTAAAAAGAGAGTTTTCGCTTTGATTAAATCAACAAGAAAAATAACAAAGAATAATCTACTTATAAAGAGCAAAGTATGGCATAAAAACAAAGTAAAATTTTCCTGGGTTTAAGTAAAAAAGTTTCTTGACTAGACGGATGTTCAAAACTTCCGATTAATTACAAAAGAGTCATCTTAATCAATTAGATATTAGACCTATTTGGTCGTTCGGAGTACAGATCTGGAGCTCCACTACGCCATTCAATTCATCTCGTTTGCAATCCTTAATATTCCAGTCAATGAAGGCCTGAAGTTGGTTGTCAAGTGCGTTTTCTGTAATCCAAGGTTTTTCTTCTGAAACATGTTTAGAGTAGTTAGAAAGTAAACATACTAGAAGTCCTGGATTTTCGTCCCTGGGGACAGGTAGGGGGTGGGGTGGGTGGAAGATCCTATTTTTTGGTTTTGTGCTCATATCTCGAAAACGGTGCATATGTAAAACATGACTATTTACTAAATTAATGTTAATCGAATTCTCTACAACTTTTATTATATACACATTTTTCATATTGTGTACCGTTTCCGAGATATACGCTGGGCAAATGTGAACGTTTTCAAGAAAAAAAAATTTCAATTCACTTTTTCTTAAACGTCCCTCCATATCTTCTAAAAACGTTCATTGTACGACAAAAGTCAATACAATATCTCAGATACGGTACAGTACATACAAAATGTGTATATAGGGTGTTCAATATTCGATAGCCACCTTTTTTTTCCCACAGTTTTTGAAATTTTGAAACGAAACTCTCAGGGCCTTAACTGTGTCAAATAAAGTTTCATTTCAGGTAATAGCCTGCTCTCTAACCTTTTCCAGTTCTTCTTCAGCGACCCTAACTTTGGAATTCCCAATGTGATGTGATATTTTGTACGACAGATTTCGATAGAAAATTCAATTTTGAATCGATTTTATACCGGTAAATCTTTTTATCCGGGGTACCGTTTCGCCGCAAATCGCGAAAAAAAATTTTAATAAAATAAAACTCGTATTGCAAAAATAAAATAAACTTTGAACAAAAATATGAAATTAAGGCCTTCCCGCGACTGGTGCGATAAGTGGTGAGAACAGATCGACTTGGAAGGTTTCCCCCGAGAGTCTCAAATCTTCGACAAGCCCGTGATGAAACTAATATCATCTATGTACTGGCTGAGGTGGAAGCGTATCCTCATCGGAGCATTCGAGGCATAGCCAGGGATACCCAGTTAATGACAGAACATTAGCCTCAGTCTCTCAGCATCTTGGGGAGTTAGAGCCTGATGAAGTGAAATGCTGTACGGCCTCACACGGTGTTGTTTTAGTGTGGCCCACACCATTCCAAAGCTTAAGTGGATATCTCTGGCTAAGTCTAAAAAGGAACCTTTCTGTTCTCAGGACCGAAATCTCTAGGACATTTAGTATGTTTACTTTCTCACTAGCCTGAACATGTTTCCGAAGAAAAACCTTGGATTACAGACAATGCACTCTATAATCCTTTATTGACTGGACTATTAAAATCCATCGAAAAAATACTCAATGCTCCATACTTAGTCACCAACAAATTAATCCGTAAAGATCTTAATTTTCCCTTTGTTGCTGAATAAGACCAGTTCGGATACCTGTCTTTTCATAGTAAACTCCGTAATCACTCAAATCCGTTAGTTTCTCAACTTGCTTCCCACTCCATTCCTGATAATCCTCCGAGGCGTCTGAAAAGAAGATAAGGTCATAATTATAAATTGATATTCACAATACGTACAAGTAAATGTGTGATTTAGAAGTTGGTTACTATGGCTACCGGTCTTAGGTAACTATGCAACGTTCCTACATTTATTAAACCAGCTGATGCTAATTAGGTGATATTTCAGATTAAAATGGCCTCTTGATAAGATCCATTGATTGTTGATGAATACAGGCGTGGTCCTAACTTCTATTCGACCACTTTCGAAGATATGCAATTTACGCATTTCCCTAAAACGCGCTTCCTATTTTTAGTTCCTCCTAAGTTGATATGCTCCTTCTTCTCTGGTTGGCCCCAGAATTTGTCGTAAGACTTTCCTCTCAAAATGGTCAATCTTTTCAGCTGAGATTTTGTGTGATGTCCACGTTGCCCAGGTCAGATGAAAGATTTGTACAGAATTACTTATTGTACCACGGCTTAACAGTTTGCTGCAGATTAAACTTCTTAGAAGAAAAAATGCTTTATTTCATCCTCTTCTTTTAAACTATCATTTACTAAAGAGTAAAGATACTTATAGCTGGGTACACGCTGGAATGAATATTTTCCCACAACATAGTATTTTAGTTACAGACTACTTCAACATTTACTAGACAAACGATCAAACCTCCCAATTCATTAGAAAAGACTTATTTACATAACTGTTATTAGATCTATTTGTACGTACGGAGTTGAGCTTTGGGGCTCTACTAAACCATCCAATTCATCTCATATCCAATCCTTACAATCCAAAATCCTTCGAAAAATCCTAAATGCCCCTTACTTTGTCACCAATAAGCTTATCTATAAAGACCTTAATGTTCCGTATGTTGCTAAGTTAGCCCAAACCAGATACCTATCCTTTCATAGTAAGCTCCATAACCACTCAAATCAAATTAGTTTCTCAACTTGCTTCCCACTCCATTCCCGATAACCCTCCGAGGCGTCTGAAAAGAAGATGACCTTGAGATCTTTTAGTGTAAAATTTTATTGAAGTGCTACTGATGAGTAGTTCTTTTTAAGTTGTTACGTGTTATTGTAATCGTTATCAGCTAATTTACTAGATGTACATATTTGTATAGTTGTAAATTTCAATAAATTGATATATATATATAAAAAAAACATAGTGTTTTGGCTGATTTAGGGGAATTTTCTTCTTTGGAACCATAATTACCATGTTTTCTTCATTTGTGGAGAGTCCTATCCTTTCCACTTCTCTTTTCCATCATTCACAAACCTCTTTTATAGTCTTGATGTGTCATTGTATTGAAGTATCATTGATTGTCCTCATGAAATGGGTTTTAAGTTACATTATGCCTTATATCTACAGATAGGTAACAATATCCTTAGGCAACTCCCCTCAAATGGGAAGACTATATTCCAGATAGTCTTCTGAGGATCTGAAAAGAAGTTTGCCTCAGGAACTTCTTATATAAAACTTTTATTAAAGTGCTATCAATGGGTAGTTGGGTTATTTTCAAATAAAATGGCAATTTTTTGTCCCAGCACTTTGAATGGCTGTAAAAAAAAACATACAACCAGTATTTAACTATTGTTAATTTTATCTTGTCGAGTTCATTTTTTTAAATTAATGTAGGCCTTAAAACTTCAAATTCAAATGTTTGATAAAGAAAAAACAAAATAAATTATTAAAAATTTTGAAGTACGTTACTGTCCACAGTTCAAGTTTTCAACTTCTAACCTTCACAAAGAGTATAGGAGTTTGTTTTCATTTTATTTCCTTTGTTATATCTTGGTTAGGTATGTGTATATTAATTGAATATTGAACTTTCTTTTGAAAATATGAAATTTTGGGGGCTTGAGAAAAGATTTTCTTTGTGTCCGAGAATTTCAGAATTTATTCATTTGATGTACGTGACCGGGTGTAGAAGAGTGGGTTCTGGAGCTAGGGGAGTCGGAATAGCGTTCTAACACCCTCCAGACTATGTATTGTAACCATTCCCAACCAAGGGCCCAGGTCGCTGTATTAACCAAAGTAAGACGACATCGATTCTCAAAACATAGTGAGTGCCTTAATTCATTTTGACATACGTTACCATTGTTTTCTCACATTGAATTCAGCACTTCCAATCTAACTTTTTACAGTTCGTAGTTTTCTACATTTCAAATGTTTCAATGCCATAATATTTTTAAAATAATTGTAGTTAAATAATCTTTTTCCAATTGAAATTCCTAATATTTGACATACGTTGACCTACGTTGACCTACGTTACAGTTATGGTAACGTGTGTTAAAATTTTTGTAACCTACGTTAATTTATGGTTCCATTTGTTAAATTTATGGTAAAAAAAAAAAAAAGAAGAATTATGAAATAAAGCTTTTTCTTTTTTTTCCCTCTTAGTATATACATATACAATAGAAAAGACTGTGATAGCTAGAAATGAAAATTAGGTCCTAGCATTTTGTAATGTTGTAGATAAAACATATAATATATACTTTTAAAACATATAAAGACTTTTTTTAAAATACAATTTTTCAACATGTTTCTCTAAGTCACCATTAAGTGTGAATATATTTTTGACATACGTTACCAACAATTAAAAATAAATAAATTAATCAGTTAATAATAATTATTTGGTAATGAAGGATTATTGAAAGGGTCTAGACATTCTTAACAGATGTTAATAACTTTGGGGGGGGGGAATAATAAAATCCATAAACGTTTTAACACAGTGAAAAAAAAATTAGTAAAGTGCGTTAAATTTTTTGAATTTTTTTTTCACACAAAATTTATTACTATTGCTCTTCCTGGGAAATCGCTTTAAATTAGAAACCTTTAGAATCCTTTACCAAAAGCTGAATAAAAATCATATTGCTGACAACTTACAAACCCGGTTACGTATGTCAAATTATTAAAGGTTTTATTTATTTTAAAAATCATTAAAAATCAAGGAAGCGAAAATTTGACGAACCGACTCAGGTATATATTCTCAAGTAGTTTGGCAACATCATAGTATGCCACAGAACATGAATAAGTAACTTTTTTTTAAAAGGATTTTTGGGTTTTCTGGAAAGCTAAATTGCCATTTATTTGAAAATGACCCAGTTGCTTTACAAGCAATTAACATATTCTTCTTCTTCTTACGAGTTCGGACAACAACAATTCATTCCTTGCTCTTCCTCTCTCTCCAATATCTCTTCATTACCTCTGCCTGATGCTTTCTTCTTTCATCTGACCATCGTCTGTTAACTTGTGTCTTAGCCATTTCCGGAAATTTAATCCTGTTGACCACTGTCCGAAATTGGTCTCTGTCCCACATTGAATTCCAATGCACATTTGCCACCCTCATATCCTCCTTTACCATCCTTATCCATGTATTCTTTATCTGTTTTTGGAGGCTGTGTTGGAAAAATTAACATATTAATATTAAAAAAAACAAACAAAAAAAAAACAATTGACCCGTAAATATTTAAAAATATGTTTTGCTGCCGAAACCCCGTATGCCTTAAAAAGCAACGAAGGGTGAAAAAAAAATCTCATTTACTAGATGCATTTTTATAATATTATCTGTACAGTTGTAATTGTCAAATAAAATATAAATATAAATTAAAAAAAAAAAACCTTTGATTATTCTGTTCTCGTTCAGGGACGATTCAATTCAGTTGAAAGCAGATATAAAAAAGTCATAAAATTGTAAGAAAACAACAACAAAAAAATCACTTTCAGCAGAACTGTCATGTTGGTGTAAACATTGTCGGGGGAGCTAACTTAGTGGGTTATTTTTAGTAGCAATAAAAAGTTCAATGTTGATGGTTCCCATAGTAGCAGGTTAAAAGGGGAGAAAAAAATAATACATTGGATTGTTGAAGTAATAGAGAAGGCTATTTACAATTTCTTATTTTTGTTTTACTCCGACCAATGGAGGGAGAACTGCTCATCCTAAAATTCAACAATATATTTTAGTAACAGTGCGAAAGCCGAGATTTATTCCGTGGGCTGCCTAAAGCCAAAATAAGATTATACATAAGGTTATATTATTATTGTTAACATAGCACTACATTCCTGATAGTAGAGACTTGGCTTGCTCGAGCATTGATCGCCAGTCCCCACGGTTGAGTGCTGCTCCAGTTTAATTTAGATAAGGATATGTAACGATTCTAATCAGGACCATGAGGAGAGTAAAAGCATCACTAGAATTAATAAAGATTTATAGAAACTGTAAAAATAATAATAAGGAGAAACAAAACATTAAAAGGCTATACATGAACAGGGTGTCCAAAAAGAGTATCGGGTATTAGTTACTTCGATAAAACAAAAACTACTTAAATAACAAAAAAAGGTTTATTTTTAATTATTACAAAATAAAATGGAAAATTATTTGGAAAATATTATGTTATCTAATGGTGACCGTTATGCTGCTGGCACTCTTCTAATCGGGATCGAAGATTGGGGATCACATGCTGACACATAGCTCTCGATATTGCTGCCATTTCTGACCTCATGTTTTGCTTCAATTGCGGCAGATTCGTCGGATTATTCTCATAGACCTTACTTTTAAGGTATCCCCATGCAAAATAGTCAAGTGGACTAACGTCGGGGCTTCTGGGAGGCCAGGTGATGTTACCCCTACGCGAAATGACCTAATTAGGGAATAATTCGTTAACAGCTTCCATTGCTTGATTTGATGTATGGCGAATGGCCCCATCTTGTTGAAACCACGTAAGGAATTTTAAAAATTTTTAGAGGATAAACATGAAGAAATTGAGAAACAAAAAATAAGATCGAAACTGAAAAAAGATTATATACGAGGTTTGTTCAAAAGAAAAGGTGAATTTTTTAATTTTCGCGGGCTGTGTAACATTCGATTATCGAATTTTTTTTTGTTATGTTGGTACACATCCGCTAGTCATATATCGGCATTATCAGCCTAATTCGGATTTGTAGTTTGTTGTTGACAACTGAAAAGGTTAGTCACGTTTGTGTGTGTTCTTTGATTATGACTATATCTCATCAATTGCGGCAAAACGCTTTCCTTTCATTGGTCTCTTCAGTTTTGGGAATAGGAACAAGCCGTCGGGAGCCAAATCTGTTGAGGCATGATTAGGGTGATGTTTTTGCCCATTATCGTGATGCAGAATCCATGATTTTTTTTTTCTCCACAATTCCGATCGTTTGATCGTTTTTTCTTGACAATTCCGATCCAAATTGGCTGATAATGCCAACATATGACTAACACATCGTCATCCCAGAATAATGTTGTGCTATATCCCTTATCTAAACCTTTGTTTTGGGAGATGAAATTTATTCAAATCTCACTCTTTATTCGATAAACTTCAAATCTCATTTCCCAAAACCTCTTATCAGTTCAAATTTTGGTTTCCTAAGCTTTATACTGCTGTTATTTTATTTTAGTGATTTATTTACTGTAGTGATTTACTTATTTTATTTATTAAGAACCCTTTCAATTGCCCTAGCCCATATATAATACAAGTCGCTAGTTGGGCATAGTGGGCGTGGCCGGTTAGTGTTTAGGTCTCGCCCCTTACGAAACAATATACGGAAAGGGCCTCTCCATAGTACTATAACTCCATGGAAATATGGGATATGGAACATTTTTAGATCAATAAATTGTTATATATCCCTTTGAACTAATTTCTTTTTAATAATTGGGACATTGTATTGTAATAAAAGCTCTTTTATTTTATATAAATTTTATTATTACAAAAAAAAGTAATAAAGGAGTAAAAAAAATAAGCAAATGTAAATAAAGTGTAAGTTTATAATTTATTTTATCTCTTTCGGTTTTGCCTTCCCTGACTTTGGAGTTCTTTCTGGTTTATTTTATGGATATAGAACAAAATGAACGGTCTATAGAACACTATAATTGCTCAAGCTATAAACAGAACAAGATAATTCTTTAAAGTAGACACAAAACTTGGGTTATAGAACATTTATTTACTGAATACTCGATTATGGGCTAAGATAATACTGTTATTTAAATTGATATAGAACAAGATTTTTTTTTTCTAAATTTTTGGTGTATATAACTCTATATACCCTAAAAATGTACTTAAAACAAGATAATTCTGGGATGACGACATGTGTACCAACATAACAAAAAACAAATTCGGTAACCGAATGAACGCAGCCCGCTAAAATTTAAAATTCACCTTTTCTTTTGAACAGACCTCGTACTTCAAAGGCCAATAAAACATCGACTTATATATGTGAAAAATACTATTCATAATTATAACAATAAAACGGTAGAAACTAATACAATAGGTAGAAAAACAAAAACTATAATAATAATGGGATGTATAAAAAAAAAAAAAAAAGACCGTTTTTGAAAAAAATATTCTAATTATTATTTCTTTGATACAAAATACAATTAATACTCAAAGTATAGACCATTGTTATCTGCCGTCATTACCCATCTGCTAGCCTATTGCTCGATACCACCCTGATACCATTCCTTGGGATGGCTGCCAAAGAACTCTTGCATTAAGATATTTACAGACTTTTGAACTCTGGAATTTGATAAAACGGTCATTTTTTTTTTTTTTTTTTTTTATACGCCCTATTAATAAGAAACGAGTAGAAATTCAATTCTCCGTAAGAGCCCCTCCTAAGATAAATGGAACCGTGGTGGGGGTAACAGGAAAACATCTCCACCCGCCTACCTGCTACGGGAAGGCACCTCTAGTTAATTCTACACTCACTGGGTATAGGCATTGCTATGTACCAAACCTATAGGTTTTAATTTATCAAACATAATATTCGCGTGTTGCACAATAGCTAGCCCTTTCACAGCCTCTCACGGGTGATCGGGGAATTCACACCCTTTGTTGGGACAATACAAGGTAGAGAAACAATACAACAAAGGACCGTTTCTCTACCTGCCTATCCCTTGCCGTGTAATATTTGGGGTAGACATGATATTTTAAGTTTTTCTAAACTTCAAAAAACTTTAAAGTCGGTGGGCGTGTCCCAAGTACAGGGTGTGGGAGCCTACTCTTCAAAAAAGGCCGGAGGAGTATTATTGTTTATTTATTTATATTTTGTATTATTGGGGTCTTGTTTCTTCGGAGCTCGTTCCTGGAGATCTTGGGTCTGGCCTTGTCTCCCTGGCAGGCCAGCCCTTATCACGATGTAGCCGATTAGACGTAATCTCCAGATGACACCTCACCGAAGACTTCCACTTCCGCCGATGACGCCTTACCCACATCACAGCATCTCCCTCAGATTAAGATAAGTCTAGGTTAAGTTTATTTGTTACCATATAAGTTTTTAAATTAACCATTGATTCTTATTTCAACCTTTAATTGAATATATAAGGCGTCCAATTGCAAATCGTAGCAAAACCAGATTTCTAAATTTTTCACCAGAAGCCAAAAACCATAGTAATAAGATGCCCAATTGATATGAACGTAATTTTTCTTGTATAATTAGCAGAAAAATAGAAGGTTTTAGTTGGGCAAGCGTAATTAGGGCCCCTGTTGACCAGTTTTTTTTTCTTCTTAATTGTTTTTTCTTCTGTACTTTCAGCGTTCTGCAACAGTTTGAGACTTGCTACATTTTGATAATGAAATAAATACAAGTGTTGAGATAATTTATGGAATTGAACTGATGGAAAATAAATTATTTTACATTCAAAAATGTTACTTACTAGCTTGGTGAACAATAAAAACGGACAGTAAAGTAATAAACGATATATGTACATACATGGACTAGTCTTTGTAATCACAATACACATTTTCATAAACAAATTATTATTATTCCTCATCTCTTACTTCTAGACAGGCTTTTAGTAAAACCTCTTTGAAAATTTATCATACATTTTATCATTAGAAAATATTTGTATACATAAATGCGAATATGTTTTAGAGTATTGAGGAACAAAATAACAACAATAAAGTATTGAACTACATAGTATTATCAAAATATTATTGACTGTGTTTTTTAGTAGCTAACTTAAAAATTCAAAACAAATAGCTATCTAAAAACTGTTTTATAATGTTTAAAAACATTTATTAGTTTAGTTTAACAAACAAAAAAATGATATATAATTTAAAAAATGCACTAGTCAACAGGAATTACGATCCCTCCTGCCACCTCGTTTGTGTCTCCTAAATCTGACAAATAATATGCATAATATGGCAGCCATATTGTGAGATACTCCCTTTTGGTACTGTGATAAGCATGGTTTTACTCCCTTTTGCTACATTACGTGATTTTTAATTTTAAATTTGAACAGTTTTTCCTTCGTTCTTAAACCTAAAACCTAGTCAGTCTTCTGCGTGGCAAGGAGCTGGTTCGAACGGTATATAAAACTCATTTTCGATTTTCTGTGGATTTGATACTTTTTGCAATTAGGCACCTCATATGTTGTTTCGATTCAATCGTCAAATTCATTTACCATTTGTCACTCATATAATTAATTTATTTTGATTCTTCTTCTTTATAATTAACACATCTTAATTATTGACCCCACGCTAACCTTGTGGAGAAGATATTATATAAATTTAATTAATTAGTTATATAAAAAATACTTATTTATATTTTTACAGGAAATTAAGTCCTGACGGGCATCCCTTTATTTAGATTAATGCTGATCCTGACTCCACAGAGAGCTGGACATAGCAGCATCGAGAATCGAAAGTCGAACAATTTTGGTACTGACACATCACTTATCTAAAGTTATGATTATATTTTATAATTAGTCGAAATTTTACTTCAATATGTCATCTTATCCTTATATAAATAACCAAAGTGATACTGTCGAGAATGATTATTTTTAAGGTAAACCAGAAGGTCTCGACCAAAAAAAAACTACGTGTTCAAAATTTAACACAAAATATAAACACTTTATTTTATAATGATAACAACCAAACTGGGAAGGTTACAATTTTTTTTTTTTTTATTTCAAAACATCTTTATTCAGAATAAAATAGTACATTGATACATATATTATTAAAATATAATGTATCTAGACAAAGTTTTACAAAATATCATCCTTTTGGATGTTTTAATGTGATGGAGTGTTAGTTAAAAACATAGTGTTACAGTTAAATAGCGACATTCAGTGGCGATGTTACACTGAGATTAAGGTAGCAACAAAAGAAAAAAAGAAAAGGTTAGATAATTAAACTGATAGGGAAAAAAATAAATAAAAAATAAAATTTAAATAAATAAATAAAAAGAAATTAAAAGAGAGTTTTAAGACGAGAATTCGTGCTTCCATTCCAGTTGGTTGGCTTTGAAGGAGGATTTAAAGCAGAAAAAAGAGGATTGGACAGGGTAGGAAGCATGTCGTAAAATTTGATGTGACAACGTTTTATGTACTGAACAGGGTTTTCTAGATTAAATCGAGATGCAAAATCAGTCAGTCGGTCTGTACGCCAAGGGGACTGTCTTCGTATAGTCATTAGTGTTCTGTTTTGGAGTCTGTTTAATTTATTGATGGTATCTTGAACTAAGTGCCGAAAAAGAGGAGCTGCATGAAGAAGTCTAGGACGAAGGATAGCTTTATAAAGAAGAAGTTTCAATCGGACAGATAAAGTTGGAGAGCGAAAGAGATGTGAAAGAGAAGTGAATGTTTGACGAGTGAAGTAAGGTTACAATTATTATTATTTTTTTTTATTTCAAAAAATCTTTATTCAGAATAAAATAGTACATTGATACATATATTATTAAAATATAATGTATCTAGACAAAGTTTTACAAAATATCATCCTTTTGGATGTTTTAATGTGATGGAGTGTTAGTTAAAAACATAGTGTTACAGTTAAATAGCGACATTCAGTGGCGATGTTACACTGAGATTAAGGTAGCAACAAAGGAAAAAAAGAAAAGGTTAGATAATTAAACTGATAGGGAAAAAATAAATAAAAAATAAATAAAATTTAAATAAATAAATAAACAGAAATTAAAAGAGAGTTTTAAGACGAGAATTCGTCCTTCCATTCCAGTTGGTTGGCTTTGAAGGAGGATTTAAAGAAGAAAAAAGAGGATTGGACAGGGTAGGAAGCATGTCGTAAAATTTGATGTGACAACGTTTTATGTACTGAACAGGGTTTTCTAGATTAAATCGAGATGCAAAATCAGTCAGTCGGTCTGTACGCCAAGGGGACTGTCTTCGTATAGTCATTAGTGTTCTGTTTTAGAGTCTGTTTAATTTATTGATGGTATCTTGAACTAAGTGCCGAAAAAGAGGAGCTGCATGAAGAAGTCTAGGACGAAGGATAGCTTTATAAAGAAGAAGTTTCAATCGGACAGATAAAGTTGGAGAGCGAAAGAGATGTGAAAGAGAAGTGAATGTTTGACGAGTGAAGTTTAGACGATGACGGAAATGACTGGAAAAGGTTAGGTGTCGATCGAGGCGAACACCAAGGTAGTTAATAGATGATGCAATCGGAATTTCGGTATTATTAAGCTTGATTGGCTGAATCTTTTTCCTTTGGGATTGACGGGAAAATGAGAAAACTATGGCGTCAGTTTTAGAAGGGTTTATACAAATACCTAAATTGGAAAGGGAATCTGAAATTTGTTGAGCCACCGCTTGTATATTTTGAAGGGCTTTTGTAGTGCTGATGGAGAAGCTGTAGATCGCAATATCGTCGGCATAAGCTGATATTTCGACGCGTGGGTAACGAGTGCCGATTACATTTGCTGTATAAATGGAGTAGAGGATAGGAGAAAAAGTACAGAGCCTTGTGGAACACCAATCCGAGAGGGCTTATATGATGACAAGGAGTTTCCAACTCTATAACAAAAGGAACGATTTGAGAAATAAGACCGAAGTAGATTAAAGAGGAAAGGAGGAAATTCGTGATGAAGAAGTTGAAGAAAAAGATTCTCATGTTGAACGCAATCAAAAGCTTTTGTACAATCAAGGGAGATCATAGCAGTAGCGTGATTTTTAAGAAGAGCAGTGGTAACATAATGTTGTACACGTGAAAGTGAATGTACAACATTTAGACGAGGTTGGAAGCCTGTCTGTTCGTAAGGGATAATTGAGAGTTCATCGCAATGAGTTTGAATATGCGGGAGCAATAATTTTTCAAAAAGCTTTCCTAAATGGGAGAGGAGGCTAATGGGACGGTAATGATCCGGATTTAAGCCAGTTTTATTAGGTTTCAAAAGTGGTATAATAATGGCTTTTTGCCATGAGCTGGGGAAATATCCAAGAACTGAGCAATTGTTGTAGATGGAGGTAAGATAATTTAAGGTTATGCGAGGAAGATGGCGGAGAAGAATAGCCTGTATATTATCTGGCCCAGGTGCTTTCTTAGGTGCCATTCGAAATATCGTTGCTTTAACTAATTTAGCAATCAAAATGGGGTACATCGGAAGATTTAAATGGCAGAAAAGGAGGAACATAAGGAAGAGGTGCAGAAAAATGTTGAGCATAATGATCACAAAGAGCTTGTGCTTGCTCTTGTGCAGTAGGAAGCGGAGAGTGTAAAGTGGGAAGGTTAATAGGAAGGCGTTTATGATAAGATGATCGCGATAATTTCCAAAATTTTTGTAAATTTTGGGAGGCAGCTGTTATTTTATTTTCCCAGATTGAGTTTTTTTTTTCCATTTTCTGTAAAGCTGGGAGATTTGTTTTGTAACAGAACGGAGAGCAATGCGGTCTTCTGGTTGATGGCATCTCCGCCACCTATTTAGCAAACGATGACGGACAGATATTAACCAAAGAATATGTTTCGGAGGTGTTTGTAATACTAAAGGTTTTGGTTGGAAAGTAGGGATAGAATGAGAGGCTGCTTCTTGGAGCAAAGTGGTGAAACGATCAACTGCGTTGTCTATATCAGCCGTGGTTGGTATATCAGGTAAAGGGGGCAAGGAAGAAGGAGAGTTTTTGAAAAGAAAGGATTGAAATCTTATCCAGTCAGCTTTAGAATAATTGTAATGAAATGAAGAGTTGGGTGGGGTGCTAATAGAGGATATGTGATAGACTACTGGGAAATGATCTGAAAAGGAAATGTTGTTAAGAGTATAACAATAAGTAATAAGATGAGGTGCATGGGTATAAAGTAAATCTATTGTACTAACATGGCCTCGAGAAGACTGAAATGTAGGAGAAGAAGGGTAAATAATAGTTCCTGGAAGTTGTGCGATGGCTTTTCCCCTCGGATTGGAGGAAATATTATTCCACATTTGATGTCTGCTATTAAAAAATCTCCTATCACAAACGATGATCTTGGAACAGATTGAAGGAACTGGGTGAAAGGTTTCACTGGAGAAGAAGGACGAGCGTAAATTCCATACAGCTGATGAGGGACTCCATTGACATATAAAATTATACCCAGAAGTTGAATTGAAGGATGAGGGGATGCGGTTTGAAGAAAGCGATGTTTAATGGAATTGTGAACAAATATGGAAACATCAGTAGTATGATAGGAAGAATAAGAGAGAAAACGAGTGTTTACGGGAAGTGAACCAGTATCAGTAAGAATCAGAATATCAGGGCGTGCAGAAGTAAGAAGGGCGTGAATACCTGGAATGAAAGGAGAATGATTAATATTAAAGTTAACTACCTTAATCTCAACCATTAATGTCCATATTTGATGAGGCCTGAAGAGTGATAAGAAGTGGCTGAAGCGAAGCAGAGAGCTGCTGGATGCTTACTAAGAGAGCCTGGAGTTGAGTGACAATGGGCTGAAGCGTAGAAGTGATGGTTTGTTGTATTATCGGAGTTATCTGCTGAAGGAATGAAACTGCTGGCTGAGGAGAATGCGCTGAGCGAACATATGTGCGAGATGGCTGCGGTGCCACGATATTAGGAGCTGAAGTTCGTGGAAGATTTAGAAATTCTTCTGAGGATAATGGTGGCGGTAGAGATGATATTGTAGGCTTGACAGGTTTATTTTTTGCAACATTTATGTATTCCAAACGTCGTGTGCATTGTCTAAATGAAGCCGTGTGCTCTTGATTACATCCTGCACAAAAACGAAGTGGGGAGTCTTGAGGGCAGTCTTTTAATTCGTGATTGCCACTACATTTCACACATTTAATAGGGCGAAAGCAGTAGGTAGAAATGTGCCCGAAGGATTGGCACCGAAAACATTGGCGAATTCCTTCTGATGGTCTTTTTCGTGGTAGTTCGACCCTGTATCTCATGCGATTGACTGATCCGGGAGCCTGGAGATTTTCAGGTTTTACTGAAGGGGATGTGGTGACTATAATCTCAGGGAGATCCATTTTGGTTCCATCTGAAAGTGTTTTCTTTAGTCTTCGTATAGATTTGACGCCAGGAATGGCCAAAAAGGTCCTGTTAATATCTTCTAAAGGAGGAAAGTCAGATAAAAAACCGGTTATGAAATATCGTTTATCATTGGGTCCGGATCCGTATTTATGATAGCTGATTTCTTTCGAAGTGAGCCAATTCATGATTTCTGTTCTCTCTTCAGTATTTGCGGGATGTAGGCGAATGTCTCCAGATCGTAGTGAGGAGAAAGAGGCGGTTATATGAGGTCGAGAGTTGAGAAATGTTAATAATTCATTTCTCGTTATGTTTGAAATAATAATTGGTGGAATCTTTGGAGGAGAATCAGATGAAGGATGTGTAGAAGTTGATGTATTTAGTAATGGCCTTTGGTCAGGATGAAAATGGTCTAAATTTAGATCTGGAATTAAATTTCCATAAGAGTTGGGAAGCGCTTGTCTTTTGGCTGCTGTACTAGACTCGTCAGGCGGCCATGGCCTCGCCCTGTTCGCCATGGCAACCAACTATAATAAAGCTTGTTAATTACCTGTTTGGAGCTTCAATCCTAACCTCTCCAAATTATAACTAATTATTCTTCTTTAAAGCTGTCTATAAATAATATATAACTTCTTTAAAATGATCAATTTATCTAATAGTTAGAGTTAAAATGCTAATATGAAATCTAAAACACTTCGTAACTTGAAGAAAATCAAAACAAACACAGAGAAATACTACAGCGTGTTCTAGCTTTCACAGATCATATGGTACTTAAGGTTACAATTAAAACATTATTAGCAATTATATACAAAACTGGTTGCCATCGCAACACATAACAGTAGTCCGTTAAAGACAAAAAAAAAAAAAAAAAAAAAAAATTATTAAAACTAACATTGTTATGCTTAGTAGCTACCACTACAATACAAACAAGGTTAAAAACTTCTAAATATTCTCTCCAGAACTTGGTTCTTTACAAAGGACATGTTTTCTTTGATCTCCGTAATTAAAAAAATGCCTGTTGGGGCAGCGTAATGGAGACTTTGCTATAGACGGAGGCGATATCGATTGTAAGATATCGATTGCAAGTCAGCTTATTAATGACCCACTGAAGGGTATACACGCTATGATGGCCTAGCTTTAATCTCCCCTCCCCGCCCCCTCACCATTAGTTACGTAAGTAGCCTGTAGAGCGAGTACAATGGCCACTTCAAAGTGGATTGGATTTACAAATTGAGACTATAAATCGTTTCTTATTTATGTAACACGAGTCTTTTTGATATGCATATGTCTTTTTTGGCTAGGGTTCTTTCCTTCTTTGGTATAACGTTTTTTACACGATCTAGCTCTGTTGGTGTATTTCCAATAGAATATTTGCCGACAGTTTCCTTATCAGGTTTATTTTTTTTTTTGTCCGATCCATCTTTTTTTTGTATCTAAAAGCTGGTTACTTTTACTATCCGAATCAATATATGAAATTTTGACCAAGTTCCTTTAAACATCCATGCTAGGAAGCTGAGAAGCCCGTACTTTTGTCCTCGTTTTTTCGGCACTTTCCGCGCTATAAATCCAAAATTCTACTATTAGGTCCTAAATATTAAATTTAATTAAAACCCCCCAAAAAATACCCATACAAGAATACTAAATGTGTTTGTTTTGATAAAATATGACAATGTTAATATGATCAGTGGGATGTTTTATAGAATTGAATTAAAACTTCGTATATAGGATCTAATAATAATTAGGATTGATGAATTAAATGCCACTTCTATTAAGATTATTTCATTTGAAAACTAGTTTCGAATACTAAACATACATCTTCAGTTCTAAAACATACAATAAAATTTTTCAACACATCAGTACTATGTTACATATATTATATATACTAAAGTTTTTTAAAAAGATAAGACAAGAAATCAAGCATAGGCACTCACCGTCGAGGTAACTAAAACACTGAATTTGTGAGAAGTAAAAGGGGGCAGGTAGGTTAAGTTTTAGATTTACAACGGGGTTTCCCTTATGACTCATTGGGTTTTTCCGTTCCTATGGGAAACAAATTTAAAATGGGGCTATTGGATATGTGATATGGGGCTAATCTGATCATTTAAACAAAAATCTGGATCGGTTTTAAACGATTTTATTATTTCTAGTGATTCAAAAGTATTTAATTTTAGGCTATTTTCTACTTGATGTAATATTTTTACTCCCGAGTCTTTATTAAATTTATGGTTATTTTCATTTAGATAGATAGCGAAATTGGAATTTTGCGTTTTATTAGTGTATGCTCTTATATGTTCATTTACTCTTTGATTTACTGATCGTCCGGTTTTTCCCGTGTATTTTGCTTCACAGTCATTACATTTTAATTCGTATACGCCGCTTTTTTGGAAAGGGTCTATTTTGTCCTTCGGTGAAGGGAAGTATGATGACAATGGCTTATCTATTTTAAATGCAGGGTTTAAACCTAATTTTTTTAATTCTTTCCCGACTTTAGTGGATATTGGGCCGTAGTATGGTATCAAAATATATTTTTTAGGGGTAGCTTTATCCTCTGGGGGTGTTTTGTATATATTATTCATAGTTTTTTTATGTATTTCTTTTCTTAAAATATTATCGATTGTGGTTTTTACTGTATCCGTTGTTGTTAGCTATAGTGTGAATCGTTTGTATTTCTTTGTTAAAATTTCGTTCATTTAGCATTCTAATGTTTAGCAAATTTTCGAATGTTTAGCATTCGAAACTAGTTTTCAAATAAAATAATCTCAATAGAAGTGACATTTAATTCATCAATCCTAATTGTATTGATCCTTCTATATCATCATGCGTACCTCAAGTGATCTAATAATAAATTTGATAAGGTTGTGGATGGAAAAAAGAAATTTAGAAAATGACAAGTTGTTTTGGAGTTATAGCGAAAAATGTCCCTGATTTCAAAAAATTAAAAACTTGGATTTCACAATAGCACGCGGTTTTTAGTCTCGTGCAAGGGTATTTCACAGGATTTAATTAAAATTTCATATATGAGATCTGATAGTAAATTTAACCAGTTTTGAGTTGGTTTGTCAAACTGTCATCAGCTTATAAGGTTAGATATTAAAATCCAACCAGATGAAATCGATAAAATTTTTTCTGCCAAATTTAAACCAAAATGTAGATCCTTTGCTTTTTGATAAACAGCAGTCCATTATCCGCAACAGTTTCTTAGTATTCTATGTCCGTCTGGATCACCAACTCATACATTAAAATTAAAAATTGTACGTCAAATTAATGGTAACCTTCAAACACCTAATCTGTGCAATTTTAAACAGGTTAAAAAATTACTGTTATGGTTGGAAATATCATTGAAGAAATAATGCTCAATCGCATTGTTCAATACAAAATTTATATTGATGAAGAAATAAAAGTTCAATAATTAGTTAAAGTTAACTAATTTCTTTACTTATGGAAGCGGGCGAAGTTACAACGGGGGATGCTAGTAATGTATATAACACAAAATGTGCTTAAAAGTAACGGTTTCCGAGTTAATTAGTCAAACAGCTAAAAACATACAATTTTCAACGCTTCCTTCCCCCACCCAAACCCGACACTATTTCGAGGAAATCGATTTACCACATTTAGAGCTAAGTGTGGTGAACAATTTCCAGCAGCCAGATATTTTGATATGGAGTTCATGGTTCGATGCTAATTTTCCTGTACTGCTAGCATATTTTTGCTTCAAAGGTACTGTGTCACATAATAATGAGGTGTATAAAAAAAATAATGACCGTTTCTTAAACGAATATTTGTATTATTATTTCTTTGATATAAAATACAATTAATACTCAAACTATAGTTCATTGTTATCTACCGTCATTACCCATCTGCTAACCAATTTCTCGATGCCACGCTGATACCATTCCTTGGGATGGCTGCCAAAGCTGGAC